>CM031238.1:540673050-541273050 GCA_018340775.1 Taxus wallichiana var. yunnanensis
GCTCAAGTGTTTGAATCTCAGCAAGTGTCAATCTACTATGATCTTTTCTTTGGACAGCAACCTCATCACGTAGATCAATCCAGATGTCCTCTATGCTTGGTCTGTGCAGGTGCAGAGTTCCATACGCCCTGAGGACTCCTCGAATATCAAACCCGTCTCGGGGCTTCATGTGCTTCTTCAACTTATCTTGAAGCTCATGGACAACATTCTTGGCTTTCACCACTGTCGAACAAGTATACCTTCCAATAGAAATTGGGAAAGATACAGCGGCCTTGTGTTTACTTTGTTGAAACTTGTGAAAATCCAACAATTGCCTAACCAACTCCATCAAGATTAGTTTGTCCCCTGGATATCTGGGCAAACAGAAAGGATCCCCAGGTACATGACTACTCGAAGATATGTGAACTTCTTAAATTGCAAGAAGACACAACCCCATTTTGAAACTTCAGCCCATGCTTCATCAGATACTCTTGTTTTCCTCAGTTCGGGATTTAACCTGTAGATGTTCTCGTAAAAGAAGGCATCGTTTACCCTTCTGAATTGGTCTTGAGACCCTTCAATTCATGTTGCCACACTGGTACTAATCAACTTCTCTGGCCTAGCTCCTCCTTTGTCATAGCAAATGAGATCTTTCTCTTTCTTCTTTAGCTCCCCTTCCAGATCTCTGACCCTATCATTCTACCCGAAGAGTCTATCCTCGATCTCAATGGAGACTTTGTTGAGCGTGTTGCATAGTTGTTCATCCGAGAGCTGCTTTGGGTATCCACCACTAGGTTGTCTTCTCTTGGTCCTAGCAATGTTATTATTGCCTCGTGGCTTACCTCAAACTCTAGCTCATCAAGGTGGGACTCTATAGCCCATGAGAGCATCTTCCTTGTCCGTGGATATGCAGCCTCCTTGTCAAAAGATGACATTGCTACAAGCTCCTCTACCGAAATGGTACTTTGGAACCACATGTGGAACACTTTCTTGGGGTCATCAATATAACCCATCTCCGGCCTCTCCCCCTCTGCACGCCTTCCTCCCATGCACGTACCCTTAGGTATACTTACAGTCAAAATGGGGCCTCTAGTGTTGTCGTGTTCCTCTTCTATGCTCTCCTTCTTCTCCTTGTTCAACACTGGCTCAGCGTTGTGTTCCAATTTGTTCTCCACCATGGTCTCAATGTTCTTGGTCTCTTCTCCTTCTAGCCACCTTGGTTGTCTGTTTATGCACAGAACTTGGAGACTCTTGCTTCTACGCACTAGCTTCCTCATCTTTTCCCATGTCTTGGGTGCCTTCTCCTACCTGGCTATCCTTTCACCATACGAACTAGAACCCTGTTCTTCTTCTCCACCTTCCTCCTTTGAATCATGTATATTGAAGACGGGTGGTCCTCGATCCTTCCCAGGGTCCTCTTCCCCACTTACTTCTTCTCCACTCTCGTCCTCTTCGCTCTCATCTTTTTCTCTTATGTACTTGTCCAAACTCTCAGTCTCTTCCGAGATGGTCTCTTCTTCTACCCTTTGCTTCTTCCTAATTGGAGATTCCGGTGTAGGTGATTTTGTTTCTTCCTCTCTTGATGACTCCTTATCTGATGGCTTTTCTGGCTTTGGAGTCTTCTCTTTTACTATGGGCTTCTTCTTGCACGCATACATATTGGTTCTGGTGCTTGTCCTGGGGAACCTATTGCTATGTCTCCACCACACTTGGTATTTTATTTTCTGGCTCTTTTTCCTCCCATTTGGGCATGGGTCTCTTCCTACCAGTTGGATCCTAAGGTATAGATACCTCGTTCTCCATATATGTGCCCTTCTCAGACTTGGGTCTTATGTGGATGTACACGCGCGCCGCGGATCCATCTACAATGGGTAGATTCATGGGCCTTGTCATTTGAACTTCATGCGACATGTACCACTCCAAGTTGCACACTTTTCAGGGTACACCAACCCTTTGCACATTTCCCTATGGTCCTGGTCCAGATTACCAAGGTCTAGCTTAAACTTCTTGGACTATGTTTACTCCCACTTAGAAGTATTGAGTTGTGAAGGAAAAGGGGAGCTTGCACCATGGGCTCCATGTCTCATCTGACAGTTTGAATCTTCCCAAGCAGAAATGTTGGTACACAACAAATTCCGCTTCTCCCCAGTGGTGGCTAGCAATTGTTTGGGAATTCTCCATTCCGCCCAAACGCATTCCTTAGGCGCGTATACCATTTTTCCAAGCATGCCTTGTGCATAGTTGTCATGGTGTCACAAGCGTATTTTTCAAACCTCTTTGCGGGTGAGGGGTCTTCACAGGTACTCCCACATGAACTTGTCTGATGCATCCGGTACCCCGATCTCTGAAAACACGATGGTTAATAGGACATTTCCAAAAAGGATCCTATCGCCTTCCTTTGCGCAACTGATAATCTCATCCGCGATGAATGCGGACAAGTTGTAGATGGTGCCCTCTAAAATTTTCCTACAAACATTCAACCATGGCTTATTAACCTGGGTCCATCTCTCCTGGCCATTTAACTTTGACACCAGGTGCACGGCCATCTTCATTACTGGATCCTTAATGTCTGCGACATCATAATACCTTGACCCTTTCTTGTATGCATAAGTGGCGATAGTTTCCTTAATCGCTTCTTTGTCGGTCAAGTCATCCTCTAAACCTTCTCCTTCACAAATGAGGCCTATGAAATGTGAAATGAGCTGAGGGTTATGCGCATCTTGCGCCCTACGAAGTGGAAGTAGTCCTCATGGACACGCGACATCAGCCATTGATATAAGTGCTCAGGTTTCCCGAAGTAGGGCAACTCAAAGAGTTGTAATAACCCTGCCTTCTCCAACTTAACCTTCACATCATCATTATAAATGGGCAAACCCTCTAGTGTCCTTTTTTTTTTGGGCGCACTAACTCCAGTGCCATATCCTTCTCGATTGTGCTTGTCTGATGATTGTAGTCATTCACAAACATGTTCCTCAAATGGGACTCCCACTCCTTCCCTAACAACACTCCATTTGGGTACTACATTTCGCATACCACTCCTCATTTGTATGTGTGTCAGTTTCTTGTTGCTTACCCTTTCTCTTTCCCTTGCCCTTCTTGGGTGTGCTAACTGGTTTCTTGGGTGTCATTCTCTAGGTCTACTTCAATCACTTTGTGTTACTCTATTCTTCCGCTCTCTCCAACCTTAGATCTCAAACTTGTGAAGAAAGTTCCTTAACCTCGTGCCCTAGTTCTTCAAACCCTAACTAGGATACTCCTTTCACAAGACGGTGCCTTCTCCCACTTTTCCTATGCCCATGAAATCCTTTCCTCCTGGTTCGCAAATCCAAACTAGTTACTCATGCTTCAATTTCTCCAAACGTTTCTTCACATGGATCAATTTTTGGAAGCCCTAGTTTGTAAAGGTGTAAAAATCACTTCTTTCTCTTTATATGCAAAGTGAATAATGAAGTGCCCCGACCCCTTTATTTATAGTTTTCCCTTTTTAAGCATTAAGTGCTCCTTCACCTACCACCATAATTTTAACATTTAATGCAGCTTTTTCAAACAAAGCCTGACTTCAGCACTTTCCCATATGCACCCAAACTTGTGCGAATAATCCTCCAACCTTCTAGCATGCAACCAATCCAACATGACATGAGACTCTTACGCGTGCGTACCTTGCGCCCGAAGGCACTTCTTTTGTCCTGATTTTTTCTCTCGCCTACCTCGTGTTGCTTATGCACTTTTCCCTTCTTTGTACGTGGGATCTGAAAGTAGCTTTTATCTTGGCACCAACCATCCTTTTTCCATCTTTTCTTTCCAAGCACCTCTTTCAACAGGGCCATTCAACTGGGTTTTTCAACACAAACTTCCTTGGCCTTTTAACCATGCTCTCCTTCACATTACTCCACCCCACACTAAAACAATGTGTGGTCCTCTGCACACTCAAAAATTCTCAAAAAGTAGTAATAAGGTTACTGGCGCCCAAGGCACAAAACAAAACAACAACACGAAAGGGAAACACAAGAAAAGAAATGCATAAAGGAAAATTCTAAACTAACTAGAAAAACGCCTTATTTACAAACACCAAGAAGACTTATTTATAGTAGGGCTTTAGCCTACTCCCATTGAAGTGTCCAGAAATTTCATTCCATCCAAGTGCTTTTAACTGGCATGCACCTAAATCAAGGATGTACGAGATTGTGTAGGGACCTAACCAATGGACTTTCAACTTCCCAGGATGGCACAAAAACTTAGAATCATATAGTAAGACCATCTGCCCAACCTCAAACTTCTTGTTTCTGATGTGGCGATCGTGCCATGCTTTTTGCTTTGCTTTCTCTATTGTTTGACTCCACCTGGTGAGTGATCATCTCTCATCCAACTTCATTAACTCATCAATTCTCTCTTCCAGCACTTGCTCATCATCTAACCCTCCCCGCATGTGCTATTTGCAGAGAAGGTAACATGAATTCAACTGGAAGAATGGATTCTCATCAAACACCAATTGAAATGGTGTGGCTTTGTTCAGCCTTTTATAAGTTGTCATGTAAGCCCATAATACAGGATGATACCTTGTCATCCCAATCTTGTCTTCTGACATCACAAATTTTGGTCAGGGTATGACTTAGTATTTTGTTAAATGCCTCTGCGGTTCCATTTTCTTGTGGGTGATAAGGGGTAGTCTTGTGATGAGCTACCATGAACTCTGCTAACAGGATCCTCACGGTCTCATTTAAGAAATGTGTACCCCTATCACTTTGGTTAAACTTAAAGGGCATCCATACCTTGTGATAATGTTCTCCCACAAAAATCTTGCCGTTGTGGCTGCTATGCAATCTTTAGTTAGAGCTACCTCTTGCCCACCTTGTCAAATAGTCTGTGCAAGTGATGACATAGCATGACCCAGTCCTATGTGTCGCTGGTGCAATAGGGCCTACAAAGTCTATTGCCCACTTCTCAAAAGGTTTTGCGCTAGGTATAGGGTGCAAAGGCATTTCATCTCTCTTTCTAGCTTGCCAATGCGCTAACAATGGTCACACACTTTACAATAGTCTTTATAATCCTTGTATAGGGTTTCCCACCACAATCCTGCCATTAATATCTTATGCATGGTGGCGTCACCTGCATAATGCCCACCGCACTTCCTCCATGTGCTTCCTCCATGATGGCGAGGCACTCATGCTCTAATACACACCTACGCAAAACTTCATCATGTCCCAACTTGTATAAGTCTCCATTGATCAACATGTAGGGTGCGGCGTATATGGCGAGCTGTTTCTTCTCTAATGCCTTCATTCCTTCGGCACCACACCTTCCTTTAAAAATACTGCAATCTCCTCCAAATCGAGGGCGTGCGCAACCTAAACAATTGCGCATTTGGCATTGTCTCCTCAATACTCTGCACATCCTCCCCTGAATCAATTCTTGACAGATGATCAGGCCCACAATTACTCTTCCTAGGTTTCACTACTACTACGTGAACTCAAACTCTTGAAATAACAATACCCACCGACATATGCGCCCTTGTAGAATGGGCTTGTTCACCAAATACTTTAATGTCATGTGGTCGGTGTAAAATACAAAGGGTGTTACCAGTAAATACTGCCTGAATTTGAAAAGTGCATAGATCATTGACAATGCTTCGTGCTCAGTCATTGTGTAATTATGCTCTATTGGTGTCAACTTCCTGCTTGCAAAACATAGAGGGTGATCAACAATACCTTCACTGGTTACTGCAAGCACTGCTCAATGGCGGTTCTGAGGCATCTACATGGACATGGAAGGGCTTGTCCCAAGAGGGAAAACGTAATATAGGCGTGGTGATAAGCCTATTTTTAATGTGTCAAATGCCTTCTATTGCGCCTCCCCAATGGAAGGAACTTTTATGTCTGAGCAATTCTTCTAGAGGCACGGCTATCTTGGCATACCCCTTGATGAATTTTCTGTAATAACCCATATGCCCAAGAAATTCGCGCATTGCACTTTGGCTAGTAGGTTCCCCCAATCCCACAATAACTGTAACCTTGGCAGGATCCACTAGCAATCCCTCCTTGCATATGATGTGCCCCAATAAAGTCCCAAAGGGTGTAGCAAATACACACTTCTTAATGTTGAGGGATATCCTCAACTGCCTACACCTCTCAAACATTAACCTCAAATTGTCACAATGGTCTTTTACTAGTCCATACACTATCCAATCATCCAAATAGACCTGAAGAAACTTATGGATGAAGTCTTGGAACGCTTGCACCACTATGTGTGAAAAAATAGTAGGCACATTCTTCAAACCAAAGGGCATGACTGTATGCAAAACTTCCCCACTCAGTGGCGAAAGTTGTCTTCTCCTGGTCTTCCTTTGCAATCCGAACTTAGTGGTACCCCAAAAATCCATCTGTAAAGGAATAGATTTTGCACCCAACGAATCCTTCCAAAATCTCTTCAGTGAAGGGGGTTGGAAAAGGATCGATGACACAAACTACGTTCAGCTCCCTATAATCCACGCAGATCCTAATCCCCATCCTTCTTGATGTTGATTACCATCAGACTTATCCATTCTGATTCTTCCACTGCTTCAATGATCCTAGAAGCTATCATTTTGTCTATCTCCTCCTTAACCCTTACGTGTAAATTGGGATTCATTTGGTAGGGTCTCTTCCTAACTGGGCGTGCATTGTCCTTCAAATTTATCCTCATCTCCCCCAAGGAATGGTGGATGCCTTTGAGCTCATGGTACCCACGCGGGAATAAATCCTCAAATTTGTGCAACAGATCTATGACCTTAGAGACTTCCTTCTCCAACCAGTAATCTCCAATGATAGCCTCCTTAGGTTCCTCTTCTGAGCCGATGTTAACCTTCTTTGTCTTTAAGGGCTCATGGTAGGCGCACGCACGAGTATCAACACTTGTCCACTACCTCACGCGTCCCTACAGAATGGATAACATCCAAGCTTTCTACTTCCTCCCCATCAATCACATATACCAACTTCCCTTTCTCCTTTTCCAAACATGCATGCTCAAACTTGTAACTCTTATGTTTCTTCTACTTCTTCTTCAAAGCGCGCCTCCAAACCTGGTTCACCTAGCAGTTCCAATAGCCTATCTTTTGCCATGGCACTATCCCCCATGGTAAGGTGCTTAACAAATTACAATGCCTTATCAACTGATGGCTTGGTACTTTGATATTCAAATGTTTGAATGAGGTCAGCTGCTAGCTCTTGCCAATTTCCTATTTGGTGGCATGTCTCAAAATGTATGTACCATGCATGCATGCAACCCTGTAGTGTAGAATACAACTTATGTACCCAAAGGGATGGTGGCAAAAGCTTCGCGCCTTCTCTCTAGATCCTCTCACACTCCTGGATATGGAAAGAGGCGGGCTCCTTACCATGGTAGTCCTTGATGATGGTGGGCATGTTACTTCTAGAAAATCTGACAGAGAGAGCAATTCTCACCTCGCGCCATTCCAAAAGGCTCTCCTGATGTGTAGCCCACCACCATGCTACTTGTGCAGCGGGACATAACTTAGCATCCCTCTCCATTCCTTCTCCTCCTTCCATTGAGCTTCCATCTCCTGTAAAAAGATCTCAGGGAAGGCCCCTCCTGAATACTTAGGTAATTTTCTTCCTCCTAGGCACCTTTGGACCATGCGCGCCTTTATTACTTTTGTTACTGATCCTCTCAACTATCATCCAATCAATTCATAAGTCCCATGCACCCAATTATCACATGTTAGGCTGGTGGTGTCACTTACTGACTGAGCATCCTCAAACTGGATAACTCCATCGGTAGGATGTATTATCTTTGGGTCCCTAATTGAGTGCACATATATCTGTCCAGAACTTCTTCTCCCAAGGGTTTAGTATAGGGCGTCGACTTCCCATCATCCGGGGTATAATGACCCGCTCCTCCTTATTTTCAAAGTTGATGTACCCTTTGTTGAACCGAAGGTCCACATTGTTCTTGTAACACCATGGGCACCCAAGGAGTGCTTTGGAAAATTATCTACCTCGGTGAGTGCCAAGACTTTGAAGTCTCCAGTAAACTTAGCTCCCTGGATAGTGATAGTTGCATCCTTTAGGACACCGATGGGCATTGCCTTAGTCTTGTTTTCCATATACAACACATTTAAAGATGGCTATAATGCGGGTCTTCCCATCTAATGCCATGCATCTAGAGTTAGAACATTGACCTTCGTGCCTGTGTCAATGAGGATATTACTAAGGATCCATCCATCTACAACTGCATTCAATGTGATCTCCTTGTCATAGTCAAGGTTGTGAGGGGGAAGGTTTGCATGCAAGACCTGCCTCTCGCACTCTCCTCTAGCGCGTGGTACCTTCTCTCTCAACCATGATCCTAGCAAGGGAATAATATTCTCTTTCCTTAGCATTTTACATACTTCCTTGACCTCATCCAGGTCATCCCTTGGCGCCTCGACTCTCCTTCCTTATTCCTCCCTCCTGGACTGCTCCTTTAGACACTAGATCTCCCCTTGTAAACTCTGAATGACATCCATGGTGTCTTGATATACCTCCTTTTAATGCGTAGGGTCTAGGTACTTTCCATGAACTACTTCCTCCCTCGAAACCGGGTCTTACTGCCTTGGTATCTCTTGTGCATGCGTGTGTGGCTTCTGCTCTTGTTGTTACCAAAATGGTTCCAAACCTGCATCCTGTGTTACCCATGGCATCCACTTGTGTGTCTTCCTTTTTAATGCTAACCATTGTAGCGCCCTTGTCTTTCGGTGCTACTGATTCATGTGCTCAAACAACTCCAGGAACTCCTCGTACTTGTGCTTCTTTCCACACCATGAGCACTGCAACAGGTTTGGGCACTCTCATTTGTAATGCTCTGTAGACCCACAATTGAAACAAGTTCCACGCGGGAACTCATTCCTTCCTCCCCGCATGGTTACCACGACCACGAATCCTCCTCAAAAACCCTTCCACATGCACCTCCATTTACACGCTCCTCATAACGATGATCATCACCCTTGGAACTACTGGAAATGTTGGTTTGGCGCACCCCATGATCAATGGCCTCATGGATCTGATCAATGAGCCTATAGTCCTTAGTATCATGGGTTGTAGAGGTGCAAATCTTACAGTAGCAAGACACATTCTTCCAGATTGCACATTGTAATAAGGGGCATCTACTTGCATCATGGTCCCCACGACAAATTTCACAATCTACTATCACGGCGTGTACCATCCTCCGGGGGAAATTATCCTTGACATGCCCTTCTACTTCACAATCATGCACCATAAACCACTGCGAGTCTCATGGGCTGAGTTTGCAGACAAATTTTCTAGCTTGCTTAGCCATAGCAATAATCTGAGCCTCCAGGAATGGGCTAACACCAGTATCAATACTACCAATAACCTCGGCGTGCGATGCGTAGCTTCCAGCGCTTTGCAGGGTGCAGTGAAAGTTTTATGAGATAAAGCCCTTCTAAAAGGTGTGATCAATCCTCCAACAAACCACTAAGCATGCTATGAAGGGTGAATATCATATGATAATTTAGACAAGAGAGTTTTAAAATACGCGTCATACTCTCGCACACTCTCCATTCCTTGTTGAATCTCCTTCAAAGCGTTGATGCTCTTCTGTTCAAACTCGGGATGTGGAATTCTACCAAGAATGCATTCTTTAAAGCAGTATAATCCACCACTTTGTTTGATGAGGGTCATATTTCTATACCAGCTATGCACGTGCCCTTACAACATGGTTGCAAACTGACTAACCTTCCACTTTGGGGTTATGATACCCTTTGCGCCATAGCAGTTCACACTTGTGAACATGTTCCGCAACATCCTCAATACCTCTATAATCTGGAAAGTGTAACGACATCTCAAAGAATACTTGAGGGGGTGGTTGGGGCCCTTGTCCTCCTGAGCCAGAGCCTTGGTTCCCTCTGGTGTTTCCTCCACTGCCGGATCCACCAGGTCCTGTGCCTCCTGAGCCACCAGATCCACCAGAACCACTAGGTCCACCAGGTCCTGTGCCCCTTGACCCACCAGGTCTTGTAGTAGTCATGCCAAGTGTCCCCATGGTTCCACTGAACTGTGCGTCGATGGTCTGTGATAGTGCCCCACTACCACTATTGTACCCCGCGCCACTCCTAGACGAGACCGAAGGCTTGTATACTAGCTCCTTGTCCAAAGACTCCTCCAAATACTGGAATATGTGTAGCCATAGAAGTGGGAACTGAAAAATTGTACCTCTTAGGCGCAGATCTATCACTTCCACTGATATCAACTGGGTCAATGATACTCCTTCTGTTTTGGAAACCAAGCGCCAAGGTTTGGTCATTGGGTGGGTTTAGATACGTGCCAATGACTCTTCTTTCTCCACATGACGAACTCTCACCAGAAGTTGAAGGGGTCTCTCTTACGCACTTTCCAAGATGGGGTAGCATAGATTGCTCAGGTTCCACATCCTCTACGTGAACCTCGACTCCTTCCCGCAACATCTACCTCTATAGATCCATCACACTGACCTCGCATCATCTAGCAATCTCCCTTTCACGCACTTCACTATACTTGAGCCATCTCTCCTCCCTTTCCTTCTCCATCGTAATATTTTCATCTTCCTCCACCCTAGCTCCCTCACCCAGGCTCAGAATGGTCTAGCCGGCCATTGGAAATGCCTCTAAACCCAAAGTAACAACCAAGATCTTCATTGCTCAGGAGGGATAACACGTAGAAATGATCCTCTAGGCTCCCATGTAGAAACTCAAACTCAGTAACCTCCAGGACAAGAATATGTGGAAATGGCGTACTCTAGAGTGTAGCTAGCCAGTACTCCTTTCCACCAATGATCCACAACACGGGTCCACGTCAGATCTACATCCTACAACCTCTGGTAATCTTCTTGGGTCCACATGCATGATCCATAACACCAACTTGATCTAGACGCATACGTTGAGAGCCATTCATACAACTCTACTAGGAAACAACAGAAAAATGTTTCATATAAATCATGGTAGAGGTTCTCTTCTACCCATTTACGTGCATCAAACTCAGGTCCAATGTTGAATCTCTGAGAAAATTCATCCTCCGTGCTCTTGAACCATGATTCAACACTTTCCAAAGTTAACCATTCTATCATTACTCACTACATAGGTCATGTTGTATGTTATTTCCCACTACAACTTTGAAAAGAGATCCCGGAAATGGAACCAAGATGTAGTCATTTTTACCCTTATCACAAAAGAAAGGTACCCCATACACGTCGGCCTATCACCCAACGGATGTTGGGCACTCACCTGAGGCATGCACGGGTGCGAGTCTCTCTTTTATGTGAGTTTAGTGGGAAATATCATCATCTATGATTTGTGCTTAAGAGATTTAAATGGAGTTAAGACATTCAAGAACCATAGAGCTCAAAACGGCCTCTAGATCCTTGCAGTCATTATAGACAAAAAGCACTTAACAAATTATATAACTTGCACCATAACAAAAATAAGTATACAAGCATCCATACTTAGCATAAACATAAATGAAAGAGATCCTATGAGAAAGACGTATGCATTAGAATCATTGATATTCATATTCATATAACTGGTAACCTCATTACATCCATGGAGCCATTATAGAATGTCATAGAGAAATAGACCACAATCATGCTTTTCAATTGGACTAATGTAGCTAGGCTATCAAATAAAAACTTGCAATCCCCATACCCATTATACATTCTCTCCCAAATACCATTACCCACTAATAGAGTTCTTGCAGTATTTCTGCAGAGCTCGCCCTCTTTTTGTTCTCTTTTGTTTACTCTGTAGGTGCTAGTATTTATAGCCTCTCTGGGCTGCCAACTCATCCTCCAACGCCCTCAGATCTAATGCCAAGTGTCTGAATGTGGTCCTCCATGTGAGCATGCTCTCCCAGGCCTGAGCTTTCCACTTTTCACCATGATGTGCTTCTAGAAGCTTCTACCGCAAGCATGCTCCTTCCTGGGCCAACCTATCGTCGGTGGTGGCACCTTATCTACACAAGCATGCGCAATCGGGTCATGCTTTTCACGTGTTCTGTCCCAAACGCCCAATTTGGCTAAGTCCCAAACCCTTGGTTTTGTTCACGCGCATCGCGCATGCCATGAGATTCCTTAAACCCTACCCTACACGCTTTGTCCTTGCACACCTCTCTTCAACTAGGACCTGCGCACATACGTGCCTTTTGTACTTAGCCAACATTCTAGGGGCCCAACTTTTGGGGGACAATTTTACCATACGTAGCATTTTTCTCACATTTAAATTTGGATTACTCCATTTACATCTCCTAATTAGCTTTTGAGTGCATGTTACAACTTGAAACAAGATTTAACTCATATTTATAAGCTTGGATATTTGTCATATTTGTGCGAGGCAGTTGAGCTCGCAGTATCGGTTTGTATCTTCATTTAACTCATTTTATAACTTGATTTTGACCATTTTGTATTACAACATGGTAGCAACAGATGATAGGCTGATTACCATTGGCATTCAACATCGGGTCGGATCTTCATTCTGTGAAGAAGCCATCATGGCCATACAACAAAGTGGTACCTGATAATTTGTGTCAATAAGAGGAGCTCATAAGAGATTAGCTCGGATAGTCATTTGGTGTCAAGGCATTGTGACTCGTACATCTGAATGGTAGTTGATCATCAGACTTAGCATCACACAACAAAAGCTTTGAGGTCTGAAGAGGACTTAGCACCACGCAACAGAAGCATTGAGGTCTGGAAGAGAACTTAGCACCACACAATAGAAGCATTGAGGTCTTAAAAGAGACTTAGCACCGTAAAGTGGAGGCGTTGAGGTTTTCTAAAGCATGGTGGGACCATAACACATAAGGCCAGGATGGGAATAAAATTTTCAAAGTGAGAAGAATTCAACTTCCGATGTGACAAAAGAATATTCAGATTCAGGACAGGATGGCAAAATGTTCCAGTATATTTTTTGGGACAAAAATCCTTTCCCGTTGGGGAGGTGTGATCCAGAGGATAGTGCGAGAGGATATATTTTTACTAAATCTCCTAGGATCAGCACACAAGATGGAAGATCACTCTAAGAGATTTTCATCGACTATTTGAACGTTGAAAACAGAGTCTCAGATATGTGTAAATGGTGGCCAGTCAAAGTTGTGTTCAACCTAGGCAGGACTGACCAGTCAACTAGCGAATTACGACCGAGCGGTGAAAAGAAAAAAAATGAAGGTTGTTTGAGTTGGTTGCAACCTCTAGTCTTTGACGAGCGAAGTTGGTCACGAGAACAAGAGGCTCAACTTTTATGACAAAGGGAGCCCATCCGGCGTGAGGACTATTTTACTATCACCGACGTGGTGGGTCCTCTAACCACCACGTGGCTTGCCACCACAAGTTTGATTTCACTTGATTTTCATATCGAGAGTCGATAAGTGGACTATATGTGGATGAGTTACATTATGTATCGAGCTCGGAAAGCTATGGTTCGGCTTAGTGGGGTGGTCAAATCCCCACCGAGGCCCATATTATTCTCAACGACCGAGTTGACCCCATTAGTTGGCAGAGTTTCCATATAGCTTGGGCTTATCAATGGTCGATTATCCTTATATATTGTTTGGGCTAAGCCCTTATATGTCGTGGAGTGGATATATATTATCCTAGAAGGTTCATATATCTCTTGCGAGTCAAGATTGGATGGTTCGAGCATAGTGGATCGGGATCAATATGCCACAACACATATACAACTCACTCGTATCGGGCTCAACAGATATACCTAAGATCTATAATGAACGACTCACCACATATGCATGGCCAACCAAAAGGAGCAAAGGAATGACTGAGTCACGTGTAACATGGGCGGCCGAGCCCAATTTAAACACTCCACGCTCTTTTCATGCCGAAAATGTGGGAAAAATTCCACGGCTTAGCAAAAGCGGTCGGCCAAAGCAAAAATAGAGCGGGCAAGTTTGAGCCCGTGACCTCCCTCCAATGAACAAGAAACCTCACCAACCCGCCTATATCATCGGTTGGGATAAGATAAGGGTGATAAGCCCTATATACAAATTCTTTGGGCCGATTTGGCCTATATAAGGGCCTTCTCCCATTCGACACGGGAGGAGCTCTAAGTTATTTTCTTAGAGTTAAGTGGGGATTTTTAGAGGCCAAAGAGGAGGATATAGAGGCTCCTTAGCAATTTGCAAAGGCATTTTTATTTTAAATGCTATTTTTGTAATTAAGTCCTAATTATTTAGGCATAAAATTGTAAGGGAGCTAAGTCCTATTTTTATAGGCAAATTGTAAGAAAATTGGGAGTTATTTATAAACTACCCAATTGGCCCGTCGAGCCCCACAAACGACTTGCGAAGCATGGAGTTCGATCGAGAGTGCCAAAGGGCGTCTCAAGCATGTCCGGAAGGTTGATCGAGTGTCGTAGGATTATTGTATGCCAAGAAAGGGGAGGACGGTCCCGAGATATATCGGCATTCCTTGAAAGGGCTAGAGGTACTTATAGGCAAGTTATTTTAGGTCCCATTAGATTATATTGTACTGCAAATTTTAACTAGTGGAACGGTTCTTCAAGAACCCAAAGACGTAGGCAATTGCTTGAACTCCGTAATCAATTTTTGTTGTCTTGAGAGTATTTTCATGATTTTTCATGAAGCTTTTGATCAAATAAAAAATTATATTTGATTAAGCATTTTCATTGTTAAATCGGAAGAATGGATTGAATGTAATAAATTCCAATATCCATAACCCACTTGAAAGTGAACCATATGCAGGAATAAGTCAATTTAATTCCACAAAGTTGATTTTTTAGTCCGGGTCCTTGTGAACGTTTTGAGTTAGAATTTTTAACTTACGTTTTCGGATCAATTACACACTTCTTGTAAATTTTGTGTGCTAATATTTCTTGAGTATATAAATTGCAAATCTCTTCTATGTAGTTCTCCTATGAATTCACACTTCTTTGTATTATCATATGTTACCCCCTTTTCTCCCCATCACATGTCATACATTAGTAAGTAATGTTCTAGATCAACATGCCCATCATATGGTTTTAAACTGGTATATGGGTTAGATAATGAGCCATCTTCCCTCTTGTTCCTATCTATCTTCCTAGATGACTTTGTGCGATTGTATGAATCGGGGCTATGAGTTGGATTCAATTGTGCACTCGGCTTATTAGTAATCGTACTAGTACTTACACTATCCTTAATAGATTCTATCTTCTATTCTTTTGATTCCTAAGATTATGGAAATCCAACTCGTATTTTGGGCTCACATAACTACTATTACTGCATTCCCACTCTTTTCAATGTTTCCCCTTAATATAAGTATGCGCAATGGATGTCTATGTAGTGATAACTCTACTTCTCTTGAAATTTCTTCCACACTTATCTCCTAGGCTTTTGTATACAACACAATCTTCACTTGGACTGATGACTTGGTCTTCTTCGTAATTCTTGTAGAATTTCAGTTTTTCTTAATCGTTTAGACAATCCCAAGTAATTAATTCTCTGTTTGACTTAAAGGACATATATCCTAGTAGAGGGTATTATCATCTTTTATGATTCTTTGTGGATGTGATCTAATTTCTTCATTATGGACAGTGTTTTCTTTATCTTTGCAATACCATGGATTTTGTGATGCCTTCCCGCATTCAACACCAAATATTTCATTAATTTACTTATAACTACTTCTAATCCTCTAACTTCATTTTATTTTTTTGGTTGCTCGGTTTTCTCGGCCGCAATCAAGGTCAATGCCTCGTTGCATACCCTCTCAATCACTTTAGCATTCTCCTTTGGTGTTATCTCTAGTTTCTCTAGGAGGCTCTGTTCTTCTTTCTTCACCACTTTCTCAAATATCCCTTATGGGATACCACTTAAAAATGCACCAAATATTGAAAGTTTGCAGCTAAATAAAATATTGATTTATGCAGATTTTTACAGTAAGGACAATGAACTAAATAAAATCAATATCTCCTAAAATATCCACTCGAATTACTTTAAAATTTAAAGAGGGCTTGCTAATATTATGAAGGACATAATAAAACTATTTTTGGAATTTTACACAAATTAAAATGCTGCCAGAAAAAGCACAGCGTGCCCTAGACAACTGGAAAACTTCAGAGGTTCGTAACTCTCCAAATACAAGAGCAAAAATTAAGGGTCTTTGGAAATAACATTAACAGGTATAGGAAATGACATTTCAACCTTCAGATCTGAAGGGGACCAACTAGAAAACCCTCCAAATAAGGTTGCAAGTTGCCTCGCTTGGAAAGGGGTTGGAAACTGATGGAGGCACCTTCAAAGTGATGCTAAGCCCAACCCAAATGGTTGCCGTAAGTCTGATCTAGAAGCCCTCTGATTATCCTCCCCAAATGCCCCCAAAATCCTCAAAACCTTCCTCTTGAACCCTCTGATAATATCTCTGTAACACAACCCTAAAAGCGGCTCCAAAATGACAGACTAGGGTAGATCTCTCACTACCGAAGAATGCCCTGCTAGCTAGGGATGAGTCTCTCACCACTGAAGCTAGGGTCCCTGTGGGATTTGACTCCACAAGTTGTAGATGTGCAAACAATAGTTGCACGTGAAGGGTCAATAAAATGTATGCCAAAAAAGTTCCTTTTCCTTTCTCACCCAGCTCCTTATATACTTCCCATGGCAAAAGAGCCCCAATAACCCTAGACGTGTTTCATTCCATGGAGGGGTCAATAAAATAAAAGTAACTAAAGTTACTTTTTCCTGTTTAAGTCGCCAAGGTCCAAAGTGACCCCCAAATGCAAAACTTGAATATTAGCACCATGTGGCCCCTTCCCAAAAGCTCCCAACATCCATAGCCCCTTGGGTATGACCATGACTTGGACTCGACTTGACCCTTAGGCCTTTGGTGTAAGAAAGGGGACATTATAGTCCTCCCTTCCCGAGAAATGCTTGACCCCAAGCATTATCTTGTCATGTTGTAGAAGCTGAATACCATGTCATAAGTTTCTCCACCTCACCCTGCAGTCAACTAATGATCGGTGTGATGCGAAGTAACCAAGACACCCCATGTAGTGATCATGCTCTCTATGTCGTGTAGAGAACAATGTTGCTCCTAAAGTAGTATGATGCCCACACCGAATCTCCACTGGTACCCACACCAAAATTGCCAGTCTGTCTAATCCCTACCAATGCAAGGCTATCATCATGTGATCACTCACTACCTCTCCAATCAACTCCTGGGTATGAAAGTTCACTCTAAATCCTGTAGAATCCCTGAATCAACCTGTGAAACAACCTGTATACGCACAAATGGTGCTAACTCTCCCACATGACCTGCACTTGTGTGAGAGCAAGGCTCCTCATAATGTATCTCAATGTGTCCCGTGGAGGAAAAGTCCCAAGACTCCAGTAGACAATCAACCGGAAATATCAGCTCCACATAGTCCACCTCTTGCGCTGAATGTGAACCTATTGAATAACCATGAGTCAATTTTGTCTCTCCACTGACTAACACATGGGTGAAGTGCTCACCGAGCATAGAAGCAACAAAATACATAGGAGTGTTATCCCATGTCAATTCAAAAAATGATGAACCCGTAAGCTCTGACTTGTCATAGTGAAAAACCGTATATGCCTATATAAATTTGAGGATATCCTCCCTCAACCTATGCCATATGAACCTCTTTGACATGAACTCAGTAGGTCTCATCGAAGCTCAAGTGCCCAGTCATGGAAGAACAATGCACATGTCGCAATATCTCCATCCTCAACCATGAATCTGACACAAGGCTCAATCTTCCCTGATAGAAGATCATATCATCCTCCAATTTGTAGTTTTCATCCTATATGTGGCCATCTAGAATCTCACAAGTGTGTCGGTTCTTGGAGTACTCAACAAGCAAATGAGATCTCCAGTCTACCAAAACTTCAGATGACCAACATAATGATAAACTCGGATGATCTGAACCTGTAATCCCAATCTTTGTAACTGTCTCATGTGCAACATTGCTAGTCACACCCACATCCATCATACTCCACATCAATCTGCAATAATAAAACTCCTCACCATGCCGGAATGTCCTCTCCATCCCCTCAGTTGTAACCACCCTAGGTGCTCCTGTAGATAATCTCCTCAAAATCACATTCCTGCCCTCGGACTTAAACTTCAGCTCTATCATCTGAAAGTTAGTCTGAAACTCACCAAGAGAGTGAAGCCACTTTGCACTCCTGGACTATCTTAGTCACTCCCATACCAATAATGTGGAAATCATCGGCTTGGGGGACCCGTCCATGTGTACCTCATAGACTCTCCATTGGCTGCAACCCCGTTGAAGCCCTCAAAATCCTTTGTCTGTAATCCTCGCCTCTCAACCAATGAGGCATCAATATAGTTTTGGGTTTCCCCACTATCAATGAGTACCCCAACTCATTGACCATGCATAACTCCTCTAATCCTAAATGCCTTGTACATCAGAGTACTAGACAATGTGGCTATAATCTCCCGAGGAAAAGTCTCCTCCTCTTGCCTCGTATCGCACTATCCAATGCAACCCCATCTCCATCATCCATCTCACAAGTCTCTAACTCCTCACCTTTGTCACCCTCACTCTCCTCAAATACCTCAATGAATTGGGCCTTCCCTCTACCTCTGCAATCATGTCCTGGAACCCAAGGTGTGTGGAAATCGAAACATAGTTTCTTTCACCTCAACTCATCTTTGTCCTCTCGGGAAATGATTGGCTTTTTAGCCACCTCCTGCCTCGATGGAGGCTCCCTCTGCTGAAGTTCATCTAATCCAGATGGAGGTTCCCTTTTCTTGAACGCGAGGTGGAGCCCTCGGCTTTGGAGTGAATAACTCCAAGTCTCGAGCTTTCCTAACATCCTCGTGCAAAGATGAAGGTTCAAATGCCATCACAAACCCAACGAGAGCATCTGCCAAACCTCTGCGCGACAAGTGAAATCAACTTCATCTCCATGACATCGGTACCACGACCGATAATATCTAAAAATTTGTGATGTATGAGATCCAGGGGACCGGTTTGTCTCAAATGAGTCAACTCTCTGAAATACTTGTCAAGGTCTCTCCTATCAAATTTGCTCACCAGCCTCTGGGTGAACTCTGCATAAGTAGTAATGTGTATGTGTCCATGTGTAATCAACCCATGATGCCACCAATCATGAGCGTCTCCCTCAAGATGTAAGATTACAAAATTAATTGCATCTTCCTCACACATAAGATTCAAGTCGAAGTATGTCTTCAACTTCTGAACCCAAGATGGTGTAGTACACTTCTTAGACCCATCAAGTGTGGAATGGAAATTTGTCCCAATCTCCTCTGTAACTTTGGTACCTGTATCTGATGATCTCTCTTGGGTCTACTGCCAATCTTCATTTTGCAATATTCCTAGAATGGCATGTTGTTACGAAAGTCCTCTCTCAAGGTCTGGTACCTCTCCCAACAAGACTCCTCATCCAAAATATCTACTTTGTCAGTTGTGTACCTATGAAACTTCCGAATTCTTCAAGAAAGAAGGTTCATGAAGCCTTAAGGGCTTGGCAAAGAATGGGAGGCCGCTGCCCTGAATGTCCACTCTCACCTCTTTGACCCTGTTGTCCCATATTGCTATTTTCTCCTCTCATTATGACTGTTGTTATACATAGTCAATAGGTTAAAGATGATTAAAAAATATTCTCTTACCCTTTTTAGCAATCATAAAACCAACGCTAGTACCTTGAGAGGTACTCTCCCTTCTTGCACCAGAGTCTCCAATGAAGAAATCATGCTTGCCAACACTTGTAATCCCACAAGACACATTTGAATTCCTTCTTTTTCTTATGAAATCGCAAAAAAATTTTAAAATCAGAATTGATAGTTTTGGATGATTGCCACATATGACCAAGATCTCATACCTTATAATGCCCATGAGCCCTTGTATCTGTTAAGTGAGCTAAAACTTGCCACCCTATATCACCCACAAGATGCTTGTATACACATAGTTGGAGCAATGGTTCAACAAAGTCCATAATGAAGACTTCATCATCTACCATACCATACACCTCGTGATGGAAATAAATTGAATAGGCAACAATAAATAAGACACATTAGTGTGCTCTTCACACCTTTCAATGCCATCAATGTCCTCCATGTGTTCAAGATAGACATGTGTTGAGTTTCCCCCAACATTGTTGCCTGAGTGCCCGTTGTAAGTATCTGAAAGTTGATCAAAAGTTGTTGGTTTGGAAATTACAGCAGGCTGCAATTTCACAGAAGTGTCCATGTGAGGCTCCTCCTCATGTGCAAGTTGCTCTATAAAGACTTTTTTCATGGGTGTAGACTTCCTTACATCATTTGCCCACATCTTTTCCTTGAACTCTTGTAGGTGTTGTCTTGCTTGAGTGGTCACAATCTAGCAGCTCTAGCTTTGCTTATCCCATTCCTCGCACTATTTTAGAGTTTCCATTACATCCTCCTTGCTTGCATATACAAATTTCTTCTCCTGAGCTGGAATAATTTCTCTAACAAGCAAAGTTTCACTAATGCAATTATTTTTCTCAATGGAAATCATACATTTTTCTCTAGAAGCTTCTTCTTTTTCAAATGAGTTCTTTTGTAATTCAGGTACCGGCATATGATGATCTCGCTTGGGCTTGCTACCAATCTTTATCATGCAATAATCTAGAAATGACATATTATCTCTGAAACCCTTACTCAAATATTGGTATTTCCTCCAATAATAATCCTCATCAAACGCCTCTATTAGGTGCCCTTTATTATTGTTCTCACCTTTTTCCTTATTGTCCCAAGATTTGTTTTGATTCAAATTCTAAGTGAGCTGACTCAAATAAAGGTTAGTGGCTTCCTGTTGTTTCACCATGTTGGTGAACATTTCCTTCATAAAACCCACATTGAGATCTTTCCAAACTACCATATTTAACCCACATAGGCTGGAGGAACAACAACTCTAATACCACTGAAATATCCCTTATGGGATACCACTTAAAAATGCACCAAATATTGAAAGTTTGCAGCCAAATAAAATATTGATTTATGTAGATTTTTATAGTAAGGACAACGAACTAAATAAAATCAATATCTCCTCAAATATCCACTCGAATTACTTTAAAATTTAAAGAGGGCTTGCTAATATTATGAAGGACATAGTAAAACTGTTTTTTGGAATTTTACACAAATTAAAATGCTACTTAAAAGCACAACGTGCCCTAGATAAATAGAAAACTTCTAGAGGTTCATAACTCTCCAAATATAAGAGAAAAAATTAAGGGTCTTTGGAAATAACATTAATGTATAGGAAATGACATTTCAACCTTCATATCTGAAGGGGACCAACTAGAAAACCCTCCAAATAAGGTTGCAAGTCGCCTCACTTGGAAAGGGGTTGGAAGTTGATGGAGGCGCCTTCAAAGTGATGCTAAGCCCAACCCAAATGGCCTGCGTAAGTCTGATCTGGAAGCCCTATGATTATCCTTCCCAAATGCCCCGAAAATCCTCAAAACCCTTCCTCTCGAACCCTCCGATAATATCTCGCAATACACCCAAAGCGGCTCCAAAACGACAGACTAGGGTAGATCTCTCACTATCAAGAATGCCTGCTAGTTAAGGACGGGTTTCTCACCACCGGCTAGGGTCCTGTGTGGGATTTGACTCCACAAGTGTAGATGTGCAAACAACGATTGATGTGAAGGGTCAATAAAATGTATGCCAAAAAGTTCATTTTCCTTTCTCACCCAACTCCTTATATACTTCCCACGGAAAAAGAGCCCCAATAACCCTAGATGTGTTTCATTCCACGGAGGGGTCGATAAAATAAAAGTAACTAAAGTTACTTTTTCATGTTTAAGTCGCCAAGGTCCAAAGTGACCCTCAAACGCAAAACTTTAATATTAGTACCATGCGGCCCCTTCCTAAAAGCTCCCAGCGTCCATAGCCCCTTGGATATGACCACGACTTGGACTCAACTTGACCCTTAGGCCTTTGGCGTAAGAAAAGGGACATTACACTTTCCCTACTCTATTCCTACTCACAGCTTGGTTTCATCTTTCCCTAAAAATACTTGAGCTTCCTTGTTTATTGTATTGTCCGACTTCTCTCTCAGCCTTTCTATTCTCCACTTTTATTCTCTTTGATCCTTTTGGACCCTTCAAGAGTCCTTAATTCTAACCCCTTCCCATTCACCCTCCTCTTCTAGGATTACATCACTTTGGTGCCTACCCGACTACTTCATATTGTGCGGAATCAACAACTTGGCCTTTTCCATAGCTAGCATCTCAACTCGTAATGGGAGTTGTCTAAAAAAATTCCTTACAATTTAAAAAGAAAATGTGTTTCAACATAATTAAAAGAACAAAAATTTGGACAACAACTGAGTTACATACTCATCAATTGTAGTTTGCATCCAATGATCTATAACACGAGTCCACCTGGACATCCAACTTGCGCAATGTCTCAATTGTCCTCCGTCATTCGTATTCCTCTCGTGTTCATGTCTAAAATAGTAAAATTACAATCGAGATAGCCAAGCGACTAACTCGGTCGTAAAGCTCACACCATAAAATCTGATGAATATCTCCATAAATATGGTCCAAGCATATCTTCTACGTAGGAATTCCCATCACATTCTCTTTAACTTCCACAAATTGTTTCATCTTCTCTTACACCCATCATTCCACATCTATTTGTCTCTGTAGCAATCGTAATAAATGCTTTTTTGGGTCCCCACAACAGAACCATTATTAGCAGAGGTCTCAAGATCATAGCATCGTGACTTGCAACATGTTGTAGTCTAGATTAACTCATATTATTTCTATTTAACAATACATGAAAGAGATAACAAGACTTAATTCACAATTGTGCAATAGCTATGAATGGACATAATTCAAGGAAGAGAGAGATAGTGATTAGGAATACATGTGGGTGTGTGTGAATAATAAAATAGGAATGCTTATTACTAAATCAAAACACAAAGTGATACTTAATAATGGAACTTAAACGAATCAAGATGAACTTCAATTAGGATCAAAGATCAACCTTCTACACAAAGTGCACTTACATATTTTTTACAAAATAAGGCAATTGTTGAGCTATCAGTCCTTTCCTCTTCCTTTCATAAAAAAAAAAATCTTTGCATTCTCTATCCTAAGAGAGCGCTATATCTTTTACATTGTCTTATCTAGATTATGCATATACAATAAGATTACGCAATTATACAAAATATATTCACGTCTGCTTTTTAATCCCTTTTACACTCCCAACAGAGACTATGAATGCATGCACTTGGCCACCTCCTTTTGGGCCAGCCTCTCCACCAATGTGGCTAATGCGAGGGGTTTGTGTTCCTACAAGCACCACCACCATGGTCGACATGTGGCATCTCGACTTCATATTGTTCCACTCAAACACTAATTAGGATATTTGTTTATTAACAATATGTTAGAATTGATGTCCCCTACTTTCCAATGTATCTGACATATATTTTATTAATATTATTTGAATACAAATTTAAAGCCACCTTTAGAATGTGTCCAAATTTATTCTTAATATACCATATTTTTCTTTTGTGTTTACTGTTATTTTTGTTAGTTCAATGCTTATGTTAATAAAACACGTAATAATGCGCTTTGCATAAAGAATCCTAAAACTTACAAATCCATAAAACAAGACGGCTTTTCAAGTTGGCATTGTTATGATGACAAGAATAATTAAGTCTTGTATATATCTTATTTTAGTAAATCTAGTGTCTATAAAGTTCGTGCAAAACCACCTAGCTTGCCATGTTTTCTTGTTATCAAATTCAACAAGAGTTTGGCGTGGGATGGCAAATCCCCAAACATGTTCCTATTTGTATAGTTCCATGTCTATAGGACACACAAATTACCCTCAAGATGGTGTGGCCCCTAATGATCCACAAAATACAAAGGGTTGACAATGAGAGTATTGGAATAATGACAAGGACTTACTTTCAAAGCCTCAAATTTCTGCACATTGCACCCCCTTTCTTCTATTGAACGATTCACTTAAATAATATGTTGCCCACATGTAACTTGCTAGAAAATAAAAAGGTTCATTTATATCCTGTCTAATATATTCCCCACTTCAAGATTTCTACCCCATGATCCCCTTCATGACCCCTCCTCTATACAATGTTTCACCTTCATTCCTTTAACTTCTCCAATGCCTCCCTATCTACATCTCCCTTGTACGGCTGGAATGCAATTGCTAGTTTATAATATAATTTACAAATTCAACATTTGTTTTTACGCTCACTCATATTTATACATAATAAAATATAAGTGGGGTCTTGTAGGTTCCAAACATACATCATCCAAATCCTCACGTAAATGCACCCTTCTTATTTATTACATTATTAAAAGCGATAGATCTAAATTAGACATTATTAAAACGTTATTTGATTCGACGTACCTTTTAATTAAATGGACCCAATCACCCTTTTCTGCCATTCTCTGTTCTAGGCTCTAGCCTTAGAATGCGTGTCAGTTTTGAAAGCACTATTGATTGCTCTCTTTAACGCTTCTCAACGCACTAGAAATGGCAGATCTTAATGAAAAACAGTGCAATTTCCATATAAAATTAAGTAAGTAGATGCGTCATATTTCTTACCATTTAACATCTTATTTCATGGATCTCTCCGTGTTTTCAATTTCTAATTTCTAATTTGTCCCCATATTTTTCTGTTTTGTCCATTATTTTTTTCTGTAACATTGATTTCAAGCAGGAAAAATGGGACAATATCTTAATGTTAGTGTTATGCAATAATTTTAAGTATATTTATGACTAGATCTAAGGAGATCAATTTACAGATAAGAGAAACCCGTGATATAGATTGGTATTCTTATTTCAGTTGCACTAATTGCTGAACAGAGATTGCCAAATCAGCAACAGTTCAAATCACCATTCAAAACAAAATATGTGTGTCTACATCGCTGAATGTACAATTTGATTGAACTTAAACATATATATCATGTCAGGTCACTTGCATCTCAGAAAATGACTGTACACAAAGTAGAGCCTAGAGGAGGAGAAACCAATATGGAAATCTGGACACTTCCCCATATCCAGACCCAAATTTTGAGCTTTGCTGGCATCGCATATCAGTCATCTAGTTGCAAACCAAAACTGCATTAAGAGGTATTCCTCATCCGCTTAATCATTCATACCAAGATTGATAACAGGTATACGTGTTGATAATATATCACATTGCATGAACAAACGCATAGATTATTTGTGTTATGTCAGAAAGCTGGAATTGCCCAAAAATCCGCTGTCTATGAGAGCCCTAAAGATATGAAATCTGCCGGAACCCATCGACTCCAGTATACCAAATTTGAAATTGCATGTATAATATTTTTTTCACATCTGTTTGCAGGTCTAGTCTCAAACAGGTTTGCTTTTCGGCCTGTTCATCTTTGGGGGACATCTTGGACCTGCAATGAGCAATTACAAGGAAAATGGTCAACATATTGGAAATAGAATGGATTTCAAGCAAGCAGAAAATCTCTTCATGATCAACTTGCCTAGACCATTGGCATCAGATGTCTTCATGATCCTTAGCCTTTTGACAGTGTTGACAAACATCCTGAAACAAATCATAGAGTTTAACTATGGTATCAGATGGACCAATCTTACACACACAGACATCAATATTTCCAACAACATTCTCGGCAAGGAATACAAAGCAATATCATATCTGCATAAGTAAAGCTTTCAAATAGGATATATTTATGATTTGTGAAGGTAGACAAATATAGAAACCACTGAATGTTGAGTGAAGCTTTCAGATGACCAGCATATTCATGATATGTGTAGGGTCTGAGGATAAAAAGACATAAATGTCGACAAAACAAGGACAACTTGGTCTAATGGAAGTTGTAAGTCATTATAGAAATCACAGGTTACCTCCATGGCACATCACCCACAAGCATCCAATCCCCTTCCTTATCTTCATAGGTCAATACAAAGTCTGAAGAGCTGTCCAAGAATCTTGAGCGCTTAGGTTCAAGTTGGCAACGCTACAAGTTTTTTGCATTGGAATCTGCCCAGCATTTTGACCTAAAAACCCAGACACACAATCCAGAAATGTAAGCCCTGCAAACATGATTGAAAGATCTTACAAAAATGCACAAAAGGAAGGAGAAAGATCCTTACTGTTAGCATTGGAGGGCCGTTGGAACATGTCCTCCAAAGCTAATGCGAGAGCTTCATAACTGTCATGAGCATTGAGATCTACTTTCCTACCGATGGGCACGCCATCCATGTTCACCTTGACATACAAGGAGCTCCCCTGGTTTGGAACAGATTTACTTGGTTGTTGAACACATTCCTCCTGCTCATCACCGCTGGGCCTGGGATGTGTAGAAAGCTTGCTTCTCCTGAATGATGCTACAGGTGGCCACCCTACTGCTTGCTCTCTGCAATTTTTCATAGAATAACAAAATAGGAAAAAAATTAACACCATGGGCCAGATCTAAAATAATAGTGATGTTTTTCAAGTATTTTAAAAAAAAATCTCAATCATCAATTTTTTGTGCGAAAACACAATGTCACTCTGACTGTGTTCATAGAAAACTAAATTTCTAGAGTTCTCAATCTTCATAAAAAAAACCAGTTTCTCGGTCTTTGATAAAAACTCTCATATTTCATTTGTAAAAACAGAAAACTGATCATGTTTGCTATATTTATTGCAAAAATGCTTGAGCCCTGTTCACCGCTACAAAAACCGATCTGATCTTGCAATTGGGTTAGTCACAAAGCTCTAAATCTTCATTATTTACCAATAAAAGAAATCACAATCAGATGTTTCTTTTTTAAGAAATGCTCTCACAATTGATTATGTTTTCTATAGACTAGATTTTTCCAGCGGGATTTTCACTATATAATCTGATCCCCCGGCAAAGTTTATAATTTTTGTAGTACAAAATTTGTAAATCAAACTTCCAGAACCAGTTGCTAGATCGCGAAGATTGAAATATTTCAAGAGGGTTTGTCTTTAACAAAAACGGGGTTTTGATTTCGATACTGGGATTTTTTCACAATAATCTAACATTAGTGCATGATTTTTTATCCCATTAACCATAATACTAATGTGAGAGATATCTTATACGTAGCCGGAAAGTGCAGATTGACATTTAAGTAACGAAAATAATTACCCCCAGATTTAACGGAACTGTGTATCGCCGATTTAACAGACATCGATGAAGGTTCCAAAGGGGTTTTTCATCATGGAATCATTAAAATCATTTGCGAGAAAAGAAAACTTAATAGAAATCTAGATCATTAAAATCGAAGATTTCAGGTAAAATAATACACCACCCAGCTGCCCCGAGTTCGAGTCGCAGCCCGACTCCTCGCAGGGCTCCATTGGTAATTAGCAACTTCAGGAACTACTAATTTAAAGAGGGAGAAGAAACGTAGAAAGAGAGAAAAATGTACACCATTAATATCCACAAAATTTAATGAGCCAGTCAGGAAGGAAAAAAATAAATTTCCACAAAATGACTTGTTTTAATCAAATACGATTTCAGGTAAAATGGTAATAAGTTTGTGCAGGGAGAGAGTATTTGAATGGATCTGTCCCATACCTTGTAATGGCAGAAACGGATTCGTTCGGCCCTCTCTTGCTTCCAGCAGTGATAAGTGTAGCAGGGGCGATGGTAGACCTAGTTGGTGTGTTAGAGAAGGCAGCATACCCAGGTGTTGCAGTTTCTCCCATGTTGGGAGGAGGAAGACGGTGCAGGTCCTGTGCAGTCAGAATCCTTGCCCCTTGCCACACTCTCTCCTGGGGAGGAACCCACTGTTTATATCCTCTGTAACACCCTCTTCCATTACTGCCACTCGGCCTCTGATACTCTTCCTTGTCAGCAGACCCACCGAGTGTTGCATTATTAGTTCTCTTGTAGGACAGGCTGAGACCCAAATTGAGCTCTGTTTCTCCCAATCCCCCGCATTACATCGTTCCTGAACATAGTCAGAGGAGGAGGAGGAAACCTCGGAGAATCCAATGTAGTCATGCTCCGTAAGGCCAGTATTGGTCTGGGAGAGAGTCGAAACCGTGACGTTTGACCCATTAGAGCGACTCGATCCTACACCAGACTGCATCTTTCCTAACTGTTCAGGCAAAATGAAGAAATGGTGCGACAAATATATTGCAAGAGGAGCGCAGTGGTTAACGAGAACGCGGCCGACATCCCGACAAGTCACCACCCACCCCGCCCGCCGGCTACGTCAACCCTGGGCCCCGCGACTGCGACCTCCACCTCATCGCCCATCATGACCCATGCCCATGTGTATGATGGCGACACGACTGGCACGCGGGACCCACCCGTGCCTGCCGGGGACTCCACGGCATTCAAATACGTAGGGCCCACCGTACACGGAAGTCTCCTCCGTACGCGCGCGTTTGTCTCACCTGGACCGACACATTCCCTTTCCTCATTATTATAATAAGTAAGTAATATTTCTTTCTGAAGTAGTGGGGGCAGGTGTTTTTATTGTTTGTTTCCCCCTCCTTGTGAGGGTTAATATTCCTCCATGCCCCCGGAATCAAACTTTATCTTAATGGCACATTTAGGTAGGACTAGTTAGTTAGTGGGATAAAAAGGGCGTGGTACATACTTATTTCCTATTCGGATGAGGTTGTTTCAAAGCCTCCTAACACGGGCGGGTGAGGAATATCAATATAATCAGCAGCATTTTAAGCGTACTTATCAGTGTAAATTCGAATTCAATATGGAAATATAAACGTTCAATTACTCTTTACACCAATTTTTCTCCCCGGAGTTTTATCACTCTTAAATTTGTATGATTATGTGGTTTGTTGAAAAAATCATCACAAACAAAAAAATCCTCACCAACATCATAGTGCTCCTTTAATATCAAGATGAGAGTCATTGTCAATATCGTAAATCAAATTTCAATTCAAAATCATATTTTTTACTATGTCGCTTTGAAAATCTCACTCACTTTTCTACAATTTATTGTGAGACATTAGGTAACGACTCAAATATTATGCCCACAATTCTGACTCAAACATCCCAACAAATAAAATAAATAATATTCTTTTTGTTTAAAATTCACATAAACATTGTTTCAGTTGTCAATACCAATATGAAGAGCCCTAATTCAACCATAAGGACGTGTTATACAAACAATCAATTTAAATAAAATACAACCAAAGAAATATCATATATAACCAACTAACAATATCACATCGATCCATATGTTTAATTTGTGAATCACTACACACACATTACAAAAGATCCATTCTAGACTCTTTTTACAATCATTATTACACAATAGAAGGTATAAGAGAATTAACCAAAATTCTAGTCCACTCAAACAACGTCTTTACAAGGGAGTTTACTATTAGTTACGTCATAAACACAAGCTATGCCTATGGGAATTTCATGTACACGCCTTGTTGTCATGTGAAATTACCACCCAAAAATGTAAAATTTGATCCATGACAACCAAGCCACAAAGTGAAAATATGCTTCAAAATCTTCATGAACCCCTCACCTAGTCAATCTATCTTCCGTGTCATGATCATCTTGACCTTGCGAGTCCTCTCAATATACCGAACAAGCATGCACAAGTGTTTAAAGTGATACATGATAAAGTCAACTCTTCCATTTAGCAAAGAGCAGCAAAAGACTAGTTCCCAATCGGCTTAGAAAGGCCAATTTTGGCCATTTCAAGGCATGTGTGCATCCTCCGGGAAGGTTCCAAAAGCTCATAAACATCTAGAGGTGGTATTGGAGAGCATTGAATGTGTTGGAAGTGATTTATGAAATTTTAGGAAATTTTTGATGGTTTAAGGACATTACAGCAAAATTGGGTTTTCGGTATACAAAATGAGCAATCAAAATATGAACCTGGACTTCTTCAGATAATTCAGGGAGCTCCATAAGGAGTTAAAAGGAAATCAGATAGGAAATGGAAATCTGGAATAATCATCTACATGTGTTGGTAACATCAAATTTGATCTAAGACTTGATGGCTTTTGAAACATTTCAATCTTTGCAAGTGCACCTTGTTGTCCCGATCAAAAAGGGACCATATTTTAGAGTTTAAGGAATAATTAAGATTTGAAACCTATTCCATTAGTGTTAGAATTGTATTGGGATTTAGATTCATATAAACTTTCATCTCAAAAGACCATTCCAAGCTCCAGGAGTGAAGTTTTCAAGTTCTCACTAGTGAAGAGTGTGTAGGTCCCATACTTAGCCAAATTTTTGACTGCCACATGTCAACACCTTGCTCCATGGCACACTTTTGTGTCCCTCTTGTCCTATTGTGTTAAGGGGATAGAGTGGACAAAAATGTGCAACTATGAGAAAGCTCTTTCTTTGGTCCCCCATGTGACCCTTTCCAGCTCCATAGGGTGCTTATCTAGCTAACCCCATTTCCTCATGCCTGCTCAAATTTCAACACTTATCATGGTCTCTCTCCAAGTGCCCTTTTGTTTTCCTCTTGTCCCTTTGTCCTAAGGGGACAAAAATGAGTGCCCATGAGCAACCCCCATTGTGGTTTTTCACATGACCTTTTCACTCCCGGGTGTTTGTCGGGCTTTTTCATCCTCATGCACACCTCTAACCGGATGTCGCCACTTGTCATGATCTCTCTCCAAGCACACTTTTTTCCCCTCTTGTCCCTTTTTCCCAAGGGGACAAAGGGGACAAAAATGAGTGCCCATGAGCAAGCCCCTCATCTGGTCCCCCATGTGATCTCTCTCATGCTCTATGGGTGTTTGCTTAGCTTTTTCATCTTCCTCACACTTCACTAGATGTTGCCACTTGTCATGATATCTCTCCAAACACCCTTTTTTGTTTGTTGTGTCCCCATTACACCATTAAACCTAGTTTTTAACTCCACTTAATATTTCATTCAACTCGGGTCAAACCACAGTTAGCAAGGAAACACAAAAGTAAAAGTTAACTTGTTTTTAAGTTACTTTCTTTGCATGAGTTGACCTATTCACCATTGTTGCTATTGTAATACCTCCAAGAACGTAAAAATATACTAGACATGCTGTCAAAATCATTCCAAAACAGCCATAGCCTTGGAAACTGAGATTTCTTCATATCTTTTCAACTAGAAACTGGATTCAACTAAGATTTTCACATAATACTCTACTCCTATGTGCCTTTGAGAAGATTATTGTTGCATATCAGATGATGCCCTAGTTTATTTATAGCAAAAATATAAAACCCTACCTCTGGAATTTTCTTTTTTAGTTTGCAAGAGTTTTAGCAGAAGAATCACTTTGTGAAAATTGGAGCACGAGATCTCTGGTGCAGAGCCGAATCTGATGAAAGTGTTTTTGTTGCAAACCAACACTTTGGTAAGTGCACTTACTAAAAATAGAAAGTTCTATGTATAGATACATAATAAAAACAAGAATCCTCCTAAAACAAAAATCTCACATTACTCGGAACATTTAGAAGCGGTGAAAAACAAAAACAAGGCAACACGAGTAACTTTCCCAAAATAGTAGTTTCCGAAATAATAACTTGTTAAAAATTGAAACTTTCTAAAAATAGTAAAGCATCATCGGTGAAGGCGGTTTAAGTGTGCTCAAAGCTTCAAAGATTTTTTTGAGAAAATAAGTAAACTTTCCCCAATAGTAGCTCCTAACCCCACTTTCCAAAAATAGGAAGTTTTGGATTATAGTGCATAAATTTGTTGTTGGCTTCATTTTCATGTATCTTGCATGGAACCTATTTCAACACTAACCATGAAGTATTTAGGTGTGGGTGATAGTGATGTCACTCACATGGACCTAGAGGACCTAAAAACCAAGATGTTCGGAGGACCGAGAGAACTTATTAAGGAAAAGATCTTTAAAAGCATGTTGTTTTAGCTTTAAGGCCATCCTTTGTCATCTGAAGAACATAATTGGTGCTAGCATGTGCTCATCACTATGAACTAGAATCCAGGATTGTAAGAGCGGATGACAATTCCATCCTTGCAGTGTTCAACCTAAAAGGCATTTCACAATGTATGTAGATTCCAATTGGCAATAACATGGTCATAATATCGAAAGAGTTTGCATCTAGTGAGAGGTCAAAAATTTAATCCTATCTCCAAGGCCTTGCACTAGTATCATGGTTGAGGTAAGGAAGGAAACCCTCTCAGATGCTTAAAAGTTTGTCAAATAGTGAGTTTCATGAGGGTTACTTGGATGCAATCATATTTTTGATCAAGGTAATGGGCGAAGAAACCACAAAGGACTTTCAAGATTGGATGATGCAATTCATCCTTGTTGTCACTAAGGGGAATCAGATGGTTGATTGGGGAAAAATCATAAGTGATAACATCCACTATTAGTTTTTCCATTGCGGAGTTACAAAGAAGTTCACAATGACATCATATATGGTATATGCTCTCACGAACACAAGACCATTCAACGGCCTAACTATTAGTCGAATGTTTCTTAGTCATAATTTGTGACCTATTGCACCCATATGCCCAAACATTTTCTAACATTCCGCGTTATTTTAGCCTCCCCTTGTCCCACACGGGGTGCCTCGATCCTTTTAGCACTTTCCCGCCACTTTTTGGGCCTCTTATAGCCATTTTTTATCTTTATCTTTCTTGTGGTTGACCTTTTTGGGGTTAATTACAAAATTAGAGCAAGAAAACCCTATAAATATAAAGTTATGAGACCATAATGAGGACCTAACATCATCTACTACTATCACTCCATCTAGAGTTGCATCCATCTATTGCATTGGCATCCACATAGCTCCATCATCAAGGCACAAGCTAGGACATCTACATCACACTTCATAGGGGGATTCTATTCTATTCCATGCACACATTCTATTACATTTTCTACATTTAGCTATTGCTCACTATTTCACAAAGTGTGACTACACACAAGAGCACCTAGGGCACGACATGCACACACTCACTAGAACTACATCCGGGTCAAAATGAAATGTAGTGCAACACTCAGTTAGTAAGCCCATTGTTGTGGTAGCTGAGGTCAATCTGACCCATTCATTTGCATCTTTATTTTTTAGGGTTTTGATACTTCCTTTTGGTCTTTTGCAGGTTATTTCTTCCTCTTGGAATATTTTGAGCATTCGGTGCAGTACAAGAAAATTAATGCGACAAGAGCGAAGGATACAATCATCATCTCCCACCTATGAAGACCAGTTCAAACCTTTTCCCAAACCAGGCACCTGTTTTTCTTACTTAGGCACCCCGTGGGCCCCTAGTCCTCTCTCCACCAGGTGCTCCAGTCTAGCCACATCACCTAGATCTGTCTCTTTGTAGGACCCCACACAATCGTTCTTACTTTTTGATTTTTGTTCATCATCATGACACTATCCAACAAGCATCTATTATCATGAGTTCTTTCCTCTTCTCTCTTGCACATTAGGGTTTAGTATTTCATTTTACATATTTTCTTAGATCATTAACATATTTCTTTACTACATTTATTTACTTTATTATAACTGTTCATAGCTTAGATTAACTATCTTCATACTACATAGTTTAGTCAATTTTAGTTAATCATTTTGGTGAACCCGACTTGTGAATTTGTCTTTCTTCTTCCATTTTATGCCCATTACCCATAGTGGTCATTTTGGATCTCTTCAATATTGTGAGCTACCCTCATTCACCCATAGGATTTCCTAGACCAATGGTTGATATATATCTACTTTTGTTTCTCCTACTAGCAATCCCTTAGATAGTTCCAATAATGTGCCTCTTCACAAAATTGAGGCATCTGATAGTGAAAAGTCCTACGATGAAGACACCAACGTTGATCAAGACCAACTCAACACTATTACTAATTTTTCCAAGCATTGCGTGAAAACCCTACTCATCTCCCTCATGTCTTGCATGCTCTAATCACCACTTAGCATGCTCATGATGCTTCAACTTGCCATAGTTGTTTCCTCTTCTCCCATGGTCTCCACTCCACCCACTTATGTTTCTGCTCCTATTCCTACCCCCACATGCTCCTACCATTCACTCTGGTACTCCTCCTTTGCATCTCGGTTCCTCTTTGAACTCCCCAGATTTGACCTCTTTATATCAGGACTTACAGACCCAGATTCGATAACTTCAACTAGCTACATCACATGCATCACCATCTCTAGATTCTACCTCATTTCTACATACTCCTTTCATGCACTTCCATATCTACTTATACATTCCCACCAAATTTCATCTCTCCTAAGCTACCTATATTCAAAGGCCATGGTGACCCACAAGAGCATCTCTGCATTCCATGTAGCATGCCTTGACTATGTGGACGATCATATTCTCTTAGCAAATTTTTCCTCATAGTTTGCAAGACTATGTGATGCGTTGGTTTTATGACCTACACTGTACATTTGGTGGTCTCTTTCACGCATCTGGCCGATGCCTTTCTCACATTTCTCTATCAATATTGGCTCTAAGATATCCTATGCTCAACTGGCATAGCTCAAACAAGGGCCTAACAAACACTTATCTGATTATGTCTTGCATTACAAAAACAACTTAGCCAAGATGTCTAATGTCCTTGTGATCCCGAGCTTTAGGATTTATTCATCCAGAGTCTATTACCACCCCTACGGAGAGTGTTCTCTTTGAAACTTCTCCTTCATTTGATCAACTTTTCATACTCTCAAGCTTCATGAGACTAAACTATTAGCCATAGGAAAAGCTTAAATATCAAGAACAAACATCGTCATCCACATGCTTTCAAAGTAAACCACCATCCAAACCTTCTACAACTAAACCCATGGATAGAAAAACCATTATAAATGTAGTTTCTACCCCTAGGGAGCTTCGACCACAACCATACAAACATACTTTTACTAAGATTAGTACACCACCAGTTTTTTTGCTACCACAACTCATCGATAGTAATCTTATTACCTTACCATCACCACTACAACTTGATCCATCTCGACCCAAAGGGCGTAATTTTGATGACAATTCTTATTGTGATTATCATCAATGCATTGGACATTCCACTTATCATTTTTTTTTTTTATTTACGACATCTCATCCAAGATTTACTTGACAATGGTCAAATTGAGCTTCCAAAATCTACAACATCCACACCTACTAATGAAAATCATAAACTTAAGATTTTTAACAACCCCTTACCCAAACATGATACAAAAATGACCGATTCCTCTACTAATTATGTCTATCACACAATACCTTCTTCCTCAGGGCCTCTTGATTTCTTAGTTGCTAACACTAAAGTTTCCACCAATCATTTCCTTTTCCAATGTCGATTATCATGCACAAGTTTACATCTAACCATTTGCACATCCACATCTATTGGCTCAACCTCCATCAACAACACTAAGGTTGACCCATCATGGCCCATTAGTGCATGTTCTATGTCACTCCTTAAGGCTATCAGGTATCCTCTATCTCAAGTTGAATACCCTTTCAAAAAACCCTTTGGTGTTGTTCAAGTTGTCATGTTACAGTTGGCCCTCTTACTATGCTTGTGCCTTTCCTCATTGAAACATAGTTGAGGGATGTGACATGCTTCTTGGTCTTAATTGGATTCGTCACTCACAATCTATCATTTCTATGAATCATTTACGCTCAAATTTATTTACAAATAATCATGTCATTTCTATTGATGGTCCCTCCATCTACTCCATGGTCATCATCTCCTCACACAATATCTAGCACATCCCCTACTTCATCTAACATGTCACATTCTATGTTACTCAAAGCACAATCTACTCCTAGTTCACCTACTTCATGTATCATCTCACATGACATCCACATCACTCCACTAGCCATACATAGGTATAGGCCTATTCCTCGGACAGTTACTACATCTCGGCATAGATCACCACCTCATTTTGTTCCACATGGGTCTTCTTCACCTTCACATTCTATATCACATAGATCTCCATCACCAACACATTTTTGTGATGCCATGACCTTCTTCATACATTCATCCCTCACATGCGCATAGAATTCATTCACCACTACAACATTTTTCTACTATACCTCCATTATTAGAGCATGATCATACACTTTCACCTCTTGCATGCATCGATGAAGGACATTCATCCTTCACCATCATTGATAGTTCATTCATTCACACATACTTGGGGGGCATGACACTCCACCTTCCCCCTACCTCGTCTTAGCATAGTCATCATCATCATCTTTTACATTCTTATACATTCATATCCTCACATTAGACATACTCATCATACATTCTAGCATCATTATTACCCGATGACACACTCTTGTGCTTTGGTTCACACTTGATTGTTGAGGGATTACTACTACATGAACCCCACACACTTGCACTATAGGCATTACACATTGCACTTCATCACACATTACACGTTCATACACCATACATTCTACATTTAGTCTACAACATTTTGACATTTATACATCTTACATCATCATATACATTATACACCATTGTCTCACACATTATTACATCTACACTACTTATCCTACATATCATTATTATTTATTATCACATACATACATACATATTACACACACATTTCACACATATTCTACATACATATACTAGTCTTCATCATTCATCATATACATGTCTTAACACTACATTACATTCTATCTACATACATTACATTATCATCTTATATTACATCTACATCTTACACATTTCTACATCTATTCATTGCATTCTACACATTATTATACTTTCTACTCATCACATGGTCGCATTTCATCATATCATATACATACATTGTCTTACACATGCATTGCATACTCACTACCATGATGATGATGCACTTTAGTTCCTCGATCCATACTACTACATATCGAGGGTTTACAAATCAAATGGACCTTACACATTTACTACTTGACCTTTCATCATGCAACATTTCTAGGCTAGTGACATACGCTTTAGGCTAAATCATCACCTATTCCATCATTTTTTAGTGGTATACACCTTAGGTTACATCACCACTCCCTACCATTCATCTATTTAGTGACATACACTTTAGGCTAAATCATCACCTATTCTATCATTTTCTAGTGGTCTACACCTTAGGTTATATCACCACACCCTCCTTTTCATTTTTGTAGTGATATACACTTAGTGCTAAATCATCACTCATCCATTCATCTTATAGTGATATACGCTTAGGCTAAATCATCACTTATACATTTCATCTATTCATGATATACACTTTGGCTATAAGGTTCACACACACATCATCACTAGGTCACATATCATCACTACACATACACATTCATCACAACACGTTAGACACAACACACACTATTGACCATTTCCCGATGACACACTCTCATTTACGGTTCATTCTTGACTTGCTTGGGGGAAAAAAAATGAACCTCATTGCATACATTTCCATTCACTCGGGGGCATGTGCTCTATCACTCCATCTTGCATTCCATTCCATCCATCCACAACATACTGCATATATTATGGTTGCTTTACTCTTTCTTACTTTGTTTGTTCATGATCACTTTATTACACATGCTAGTTTGATTACTTGTATGTCATTTATCTATATCATACACACATGTGTGTTCACACCTTTTTCTAGTTGTGATCACAGATACATGTCTCTTACATGTGCACATGGATGCTCACCTTCTACCCTTCCTACACTGGTCATTGGGGGCATCCACATTCATCTCTTCCAGTGTTATTGTTTCATTTTGTACTTAGCACTTTACATTACTTGCTTATACATGCTTTTGACATACTAGTTATCTTTCTAACATGCTAATGGGTGCTTCATGTGCAACATTTTTATGCAGGGATATTTGTTTCCATACTTGTTTGTTTACATTGTTTTATTGTCTACCATTGTTTTTTTATTTTCGGGCCTTTCCCTATGTTTGGTGTGCACACTTGTTTTTGTTTTACGGCCATGATGGCCTTGTGTGTCTTGTGACATCGTGAGTGATGTCCCATGTTTGCATGACCCTTTTGTGGCTTACTTGTCTTCTTGCATGTTTACATTACTTTTTTGGTAGCTTTTACACTATTTGCATAGCTTATACACATTTTTTCTACATGCATGCATGTTTTTTACACTTGTCTTTGGCTAGCCTTCTTGTTTGTGCATGCCTTGGTTTTACCAAGCACTTTCCAGGGTTACAACATACATGTGGTTGGTCCTCTTTTGGGGCCACATGTCTCCTATCAATGACGTCGCATGCCCCCCAAAGAGGGGGCATCATTTGGGGTTTATATACTAACACAACATATTTACACTCGGTTCAATTTAGTGCACTTTCCGCCCTTGGCATTGTGGGTTACATATAACGAGTGGGTTCAGACTAGTCTACGAACCCCATACACAATGGATTTTATAGGACATGGTGTCCTTAGCATTTCTAGGAAGTAGTTACAGGCTTGGAGGTTACAATGGGTGTGCCTCTCTACACTACTTCGACCAGTGGCGTCGAGATCACCCAAAAACTAGGACAATACAAAGATCTCTACACACAGTTTCAGGGAAGCTAGTTAGAGCTTGGAGGACACAGAGCATTTCCTCCCTACACTTCTTCACCTATGGTGGAGAGATCACCCCAAAAACTCATAGTACAATATCCTTCTACACTTTCTCTCTTGACATGGATCAGGTGCACATGTTCCATTTACCTTTACATTTACATTTTTCATTTACATTAGTGTATTTTACATACATACATGCATCTTTTACATAGTGTTTTTACACTTACATACATACATATTTGACTACTTGATCATTTTCTCCTTGCAGGTCCGATCGTATGAGAAACAAGCAATCAAATGGGGGCAACAACAACAACAACAACAAACAACACAACATTGTGCAAACACACATGCTTTACTAACCATGCAGGTACACTACACACACATGAAACTACACACACATGTTTTCCACCCTAGGTTCACTCTCATCACTTTTTCTTTGCACATTTTTCATCTATAGTTTCCATGCTCCTCCATATTTTTGTCATTCCATGCTTTTTCTAGTCCTTCAGTGTGTTTCTACTACACTCTTCATGGACATCAGTACACATCTCTCTATCTACTTTATGTTACCAAGATTTCCACTCACCAACATAAAGTGGGGGAAAAATGTAGTCACAAAATCATGCACTTTAGACATTTATTTATCTTGGTCTCATACTACTATTTAGAAGGTTCTTGAGTGAAGAAAGTACTAATTAACCCCTATCCTTTTGGCCATCTTGTTTATTTTATTTCATAATTTGTGACCTATTGCACCCATATGCCCACCATTTTCTAACATTCCATTATTTTAGCCTCGGTAGGGCACCCAGTTTGTATTGGGGCACCCATGGGTGCCTTCCTGGTCCCACACCGGGGTGCCCCTTGATCCTTTTATACTTTCTCACCACTTTTTGGGCCTCTTCTAGCCATTTTTCATCTTTATCTTTCTTGTGGTCAGCCTTTTTGGGGTTAATTACGAAATTAGAGCAAGAGAACCCTATAAATATAAAGTTATGAGACCATAATGAGGACCTAACATCATCTACTACTATCACTCATCTAGAGTTGCATCCATCTATTGCATTGGACATCCACATAGCTCCATCATCAAGGCACAAGCTAGGACATCTTGCATCACACTTCATAGGGGAGGGATTCTATTCTATTCCATGCACACATTCTATTACATTTTTACATTTAGCTATTGCTCTCTATTTCACAAAGTGTGAATGGACACAAGAGCACCTAGGGCATGACATGCACACACACTCACAGAACTACATCTGGGTCTGAAATGTAGTGCAGTGCTCAATTAGTAAGCCCACTATTGTGGAAGTTGAGGTCAGTCCGACCCATTCATTTACATCTTTTTTTTTTAGGGTTTTGATACTTCCTTTTGGTCTTTTGTAGGTTATTTCTTCCTCTTGGAATATTTTGAGCATTCACACGGTGGATAAAAAAAATTAATGCAACAAGAAGCGAAGGATAACAGTCATCATCTCCCGGGACTGTGAAGACCAAGTCCGCACCTTTTTCCCAGACTAGGTCATCTATTTTTCTTACCAGAGCACCCGTGGGTGCCCCAGTCCTCTCCTAGGCGCTCCAATCTAGCCACATCACCTAGATTTGTCCTTTGCGGGACCTTGACATAGTCATTCTTGCTTTCTAATTTTCTATTCATCATTCATAACACTTTCTAACAAACATATGTTATCAAATTGATTTCTTTCCTCTTCTCTCTTACACATTAGGGTTTAGTATTTCATTTTACATATTTTCTTAGATCATTAGCATCTTTGTTTGTTGCATTTGTTTACTTCATATTATTGGGTCAACTTCTTGAATGATTTTGAGATAAGAAAACGAGATCACATGAGGATGACCGTTGGCCAAATAAGAAGATTAAGATTTTACTTGTTCATGGAAGGTATAAAATATGATGAAATTGAGTTGTATGATTATTAATACCAAGCAGTGAAGGCTTCACCTCTCCCACCAGTCTCGTGGAGTGTTTGTGAGTCAGGGGATATCAATGAAAGAATTACAGTAGTGATCTAGAGGTCAAAGGAGTGGTTCATGAAAAGATGGTTGCATTCATTGAATCAGGTGGTCTACAGACTCTCACAAGGTAAACATCTCATCTCTTGTCTCTAAAGGCACTCGAGCGGATCACGAGGCTCTACTCACTCGGGAAAGCTTGTAAAGAGAAACATAATGGATGTTGAAAGTTCCCACTACATGAGGTTGCATAATAAATAAAAATTCACCTAGCACCTTGAAAAATATCTAGAGCAAGGAGAGATAGATCCTTCTTAACCTCCAATTTTTCATCAACCTCCAAACATCTCTTCTTTCCTATAAGTCAACTCACCAAATACGAGAGGTACCGCCTCTCACCAAGCCTAAAACTACAATCATGCCTAGTGTCGAATCTACAACAATGAGAGATCTTTACATGGATCCGAGAGTTGATCGGAGGTGATACTCGTATAGATCAATAGGTAGTGGTGCTTTATCATATTTTCAAGCTATTTCTAGTATGGTGAAAGAAAAGTGAGGTGAGGAATCCCAAAAATCCCCCTCTTCTTCTTCATTGGTACATCGGAAACTAATATGTAGAAGTTTCTCGGCTAAAGGTAGTAAATCCCATTGAGGATATGAGCCCATCAAACTATGAAATGACAACAATTCTCTTGGGACTAATAATACATGAAGGAGATGATAATTTTTTCTAAGAATCATTGTGCGTCTTCTTACGAAAAATTAGGAATACAAAGGGAAGATTGAACAATTGGAAGAATATGTGAGAAATCTCACTTCATATGTTCAATCATTCATGGATCCCAGTGCCATCCCATCTCTCCTTACCGAAGATGTCACTTCAATTAGTAGGTTTGATATAAATTCAATTAAGAAGGAACATGGATACACAATGCAAGCGAGAGAGCCAATGACAAGTGGGTGGACAAAATCCTTGAGAAAAGTAAAATATTATTTCCATAAATTCTTTCGATGTTTGAGTTCACGCTTTCCACTACTTCAAAATAAAGGATGACTAAAGATGAAATTAATAAGGAAAATATTCATTGGGACCAAGTATTTCCATTGGTAATAGAGATGTGGAATAAATGAAACAGTTCCTCATGGTCATTGGTACCTCACTTTCCCGTTTGAATCGCAATAAAGGAGATATAACAATGCAGAGATGCGATACAACGATGAATCAATGGAATGGTTCCACGGAGGCATTGGTTCTTTGTACGGATGAATCGACCGATTAAAAGCAATGGGGATCTAAGTGAGGTGGAAGTAGTATTGCGGAAGCGGGGAGTGATGCGGAACTAACATCCCAAGTGGAATTGTTCCTAAGTTCCACCCGGGATCCCAATATCGATCCAAACACACCATTGTATCCTATGTGGGAAAAGTGGGGCCAAAGGGAAAAAGTGGAATAGTTCCATAGTGCTTTGAGTTCCCTTAATTTTTGATCCACCCACACCACAAGGCACAAACACATTAGTTGCGGAATGTAGAATGCACCGAGAACCCCGTGTTCTTCCTCGACCCCAGAAATCTACATGGGCATAAATTTTGCCTTGGTGCTCCAAATTTGACAAAATTAGTATCGTTAGAAAGGTATCTTCATCCTATACACCATGAAAACTAGAAATATTAATTTTGGTGAGGGTAGGTGGGTGAAAAAGAGGAAAACATCTCCAAAATTAAAGAACACAGTTCTAGGTTGTTCAACCACCACATTTGGTGAGGTATGGTGCCCATTTCTTCTTACACAAGAAAAGTATCATCGAGAATGGATTTTTAAGGGTACCCATACCTATTTTTAGAGATTTTATGCATGTTGTTGGTGGGTGGAAGCAATAATATGAGTTTCCTCTTTTTTACCTAGTCTCTTTCCCATTTTCTATAAATTACAAAGTGATGCTCATTTGTAATGTTTAAAACTCTTATGTTGGAACCTCTTGTAATGCTACTGCATCCTTCTACAAGTGTTGTATGTGGATTGTAATGAATTGTGCATCTATTTGAAGCAATAAAATTCATGTTTTGTGGTTATTATATGCCCTATCTTGTGTTCTATTGCATTTTCTTGCCTTTCATTGCATTTGTAGGTATATTGTGCATGTTTTATTCTCCTTATAGGGTTTGAATATGTTATGATCCATGGAAATGGTGGTTTGAATGTTTTTTTGGATTGTGGAACTCATGTATGCCCTCTCCTCCTTCATTTTCCTCCCATTTTCACTCATCTAAGAGTGTCTTTCCCTTGTTCTTGGTGCTATCACCACCCCCTTAGTGTAGGATTTCATTTTATACATTTTCTTCTCACCTTGATCCCTTGGAATGATGGAGTAGAGTTAGATAACTGCATTTCCCTTATTAGGAGTAGTTTAGCAGTAGGAATAAGCAGAGGAAGCTGGCCTTCTCTAGAGGTCTGTCTCAGTTCAAGTCCCACAACTTGGAGACAATCCTATGTTGCCTCAAAATATAGGGTTGTCTATGACTCATGAAAAGGTGTAATTTTGAGCCCCAAAAATTTTAGCACACTGATGAGACTTTTGAAATCTTTAATTTCAATATTTTTCTAAGTTTTGGTGTGTAAATTAGTAATTTCAATATTTCAATCAACTAGTTTCAACTAGTTTCGTAATGAAAGTTAGGCGTTTCATGAGAAGAATTCAGACAAGGTCAAGAACAATGAAAGAAGGATCCTTTTATTACTTGCACTGTTACCAAGGAGAAGAACAAGAGGTAGAGTAATTCAGAGATCACCATCTCCTCCAAATAGAACTCTTTCAACTCCACCTCCTGGTAGGCCTTTCTTGTTGTCTTCTAGAGTTTTAAGACCTATTACATTCATGGCACAACAAAGGAATTTACCATTTGTCAACTTCACTGGTGGTAGCCCTCTTTCTCTTAATGCACAACATGACATTCCAGTGACAGCCTTGAAAAGTATCCCTTTCTTCACTGGTGAAAATTCTACCACTCCAAATTACACATTCAGGACATTGCTAATGTTTGTTTAGTCCATTTTATCAATGAAGATGATGTTACGTTTAGGCTTCTTGCCTTTTCTTTTAAGGGTAGGGAACTTCAATGGTATAGAATTTTGAGGCCTTCCTCTATTACTAATTAGGATGGAATCGACACTACAATTTACAATCAATTTAGGGAAAAGGAAGACAACATTTCCTTATTAGAAAAAGATGACAACTATTAAGAGGGCTCCCAATGAGCTCATGACAGATTTCAACTTTAGATTTCAGAAGACATGGGACATAATTCCAACTCTCTTGAGACCAACTCCACAAGGTGCTTTCCTTTATTTCTTAAGAGCATTGAATTATGATATTTTGCTTGTTATGATACAATCTATGGGTTCTATTCAATTACAGTCGATCCCTATCATATAGTTATTAAGGATGAGAATTGTTTGATACAAGATGGGAAAATAACCCCTATATTTCCTATGCCTTTGTTCCCTGAATTTCCTCAAGCTCCACAACCTACCATTGCTCCCATTCTGAGAAAAGTTCCCAATATGCTCCCTCCACATCCTATTCTCCTCAAAAGAAAAAGGATGATGATGAAATGAAGGCCTTGATCAGAAATTTGTCAAATAAAGTTATATCCTTGGAAAAACAACAAGCCCAATCTTATAGAAATTATCCTAACCAAGGGCAATCTTCTAACCAAGGATTTAACCAAGGTTACCAACCCTATAAAAACCAATACCCTAACCAAAGATATGGGAAAAATTAGAAAAGTATAGGTGGAAAAGTCAAAATGCACATCTACCACTTCAAATAGTTATTCCTACCCAGCCACTTCCTATTGCTAGCTCTAGTAATGCATTGGTTCTAGTGCAAAACAATTTGATTCAAGAAACAAAATGGTATTTCCCATGCAACCATCCACATAATCAATTTATTTGTCTAGATGCATTGCAAGCTCATGCCTTAATGATTCAAAATTCTTCCAATTAGGAAGATCCATTTATTGAATCAGCCAATCCTAATTTGAAAGGAGTTTAGGAAGCTCACCCGACACTAATCTTATGTTATTTGGGGCTAGTGAGTTTTGTGTAATGAATCAAATATTGGGTAGTTCCAGTAGGCCTCAGACTCATGTTGCTAATAATACAAGGTTTAAAAAGAGGATGTTGGATTCTCAACCTTCATCTTCTTCTAATCAAGGCAACACTATCAATAAGGAAAAGGAAGTTGGGATAGATGTAAGTAAAAGTATATTTCCTGAGGTTCCTAGTAAACCTATTTTAGACAAGGAAGTTACTTCCCAACCAAATATGCCTATCCCAATGTTGCAACAATCAAGGAAAGAGAATATTATACCTCAAATGCATAAGTCCATGGGCCTTCCTTTCAACATTGTTGAGAAGATGAAGAAAACAAATGTTAATGTGACAATGTGGGATGCTCTGGATATTCCATCACAAAGAGATCTCTTACATGAAGCTCTCAAGAAACTTCCTCAAGTTGATTCAATTGTTCAAAACACTCATGATGCTTGTTAATTTTTGCCAAGTAAAGGAAGAGTAGGTAATAAAAGTTGTTAAGACCCCACCCATTTATATGTCCTTAATTGTTGGAAAATATTTGGTGTATAATTGCATGATTGATTCAGGGGATAGTACTTCTATAATTCCTAAAAATATTGTTGATATCCTAGGTCTCAAGTAAAACCATGTTTCTAAAGGTGTTCTACAACTTGATGGTTCAACCATTAGTGTCTTAGGAGTGATCAAAGATCTTGATTTAACCCTTCATGCTTGTCCAAGTCTAACTATAACCCGTGATATATCATTAATTGACTTACCTCTCATGTTTTCCATTTTCTTATCAAGAGATTTCATTGCCAAAGTAACTACATATTTATCTTCATATTGGACTTATATGATCTTAAGAACTAGTTATGGTACGAGATTTACCATACAAGCTGAGCCTATATCTTTTGATCCCACTCCTCTCAAATAAAATTTCCTAATACAAGAAGATCATGAACAAGATTTAGTTTCAGAAAAGTAGCCTATTCCTCCTTCCATACATGATCTTTTAATAGAGGAATGGGCTAAGGAACACTATGAATTCAATCCCTATGATACAACTTTGGAAACTGGACTTGGAACCTACTGCATTCTTCAAGAAGGGTCAACTTTACCTGCACCACTCAAGAAAGAAAAGGATTGTGCTTCTGGATTATCAAACATATTTTTGATGGTTCTAGAAGAAAAAATGGAGCTGGGGAAGGTGTTGTACTAATTTCTCCAATAAACAAGAAATTCTTCTTTTCCCATAGATTGTAGTTTCCATGTTCAAACATTGTATCACATTATGAGGCATTAATGCACGGTCTTACAATTGTTGAAAAGAGACAGATCAAATCATCAAAAATCTTTAGGGGTACTAAATTGGTCATCCACCAAGTTAGAGGGAAGTGTGCCACAAAGAATAAGCTTTTGAAAGCTTATAAACATAGAGTTTGGGATCTTTTGGAGATTTTTGATGTTCTTGATCTACAAGTGGTGCCTAGGAAATTAAACAAAGAAGTAGATTAGATATCGGATATGATTAATGCTAAAATGCAATATAATAGCCTAATCTAATGCAAGTTTGCAGTAAATAAATGAATACTTACCCAAGTAAGCTAAGAAAAATAAATAATAAAAACCTAATGTGCAAAAAGGGTTGGAAAAACCTTAGATGGTTCAAGAAGTTGTTATACGGTGTCGTAATGGAGACCGATTGAACAAAGATGGAGAAATTTTTCACAAGAATTCTAGAAAATGAAGATCTGAGATAGATTTGACTTGGACTAGGGCACCTGGAGAAGGATAGGGGTTCTCATGTACACTTTGGTCTGAATTCTAGGTGCCCTAATATGCTTGGATGCTCAAAACCTAAATTTTTAGGGTCGTAGGATGTTTGCATTCACCTTTTCTCGTGTATGTTTAACTACGTGAAATGTCGTTGTAAATTTGGAATGAATGAATCACCTACAAAACCCCAAACAAAGCACCAAAACCTAAAAAAAGAAAGATGCAAATGAAGGGGTTGGACTGTCCTCATTTGCGAAAATTATGGACTTATCACTGAGCATGACACTACATCTTAGACCCAATGTAGTTATATGTGTGTGTGTGGAATTGATTGTGCACTAGGTTGCTCTTGTGTTAGTCACACTTGAAGTAGCAAACAAGTAGCTAGATGTAGAATGTAATAAATGTTTGTATGGAAACAATAGACTCCCCTCCTATGAAGTGTGATGTAGATTAACCATTCTTTGTCCCTTGTGATGGAGCTACATGGATGCAAATGGAGCTATAGATTCCTTTGATGGATGCAACCTTATGTGGAGATAGTATATTTTTAGTGTTTGGTCCTTATTATGATCATAAAACTTTATATTTATATGATTCCTTTGCTTGAATTTTGTGATTAACCTAAAAATGCTGACTACAAAAAGATAAGATGCTTAAATGGATAGAAAGGACCCGAAAGTGTGACCAAAGTACAAAGAGGACAAGGGGGTCTAATGGGGATGGTGGCGCTAGGCTTTGGCATCCTGGCTGGCACTAGTGTCTAGAATGAAAAATGCCAAAAGGTGAAAAGATAGACTGAGCAAGTAAGAGTGCAAGACTAAAAGAAAAATCATAAAACAAAGAAAGGTGGCCAAAGACATGGGTTAATTAGTACTTTTCTTACTTAGGAACCATATGAATAATAGTATGTAATTGAGACTAGATAATGACTCAAAGTGCGTGATTTTGTGTCTACATTTTCCCCCACTTTATGTTGGTGAGAAAATGCTTGGTAACATAAAGTAGATAGAGATGTGTACCTTGATATCCATGTAGATTGATGTAGAAAGCATGCCGAGGGACTAGATAAAGCATGGAGTGATAAAATGATGGAGCGTGGAGACTAAAGATGCCAAAATGTAAAAAGGTGATGAAAATGAACCTAGGTTGGAAAACGTGTGTGTTTGCGAATGTGTGTGATGTAATTGTTGTTGATGTCGATGTGTGTGATGTTGTTGTTGATGTTTTTGACTGATTTTTCCCATACAAACAAACATGTAAAAGAGAAGATAAACAAGCAAGTATTAAATATGCATGTATATGTATAAAAACATGTAAGGAAGTATGTAAAATAAAATGCTAAAAATGTGAAAAAGGAACATGTGCACCTAATCCGCGATGAGGAAAGAGTATAGAAAGGATCATGTCATGAAGTATTATTTTTTGGGCGATCTCATGCCACTGGCCAAAGAAGTATATGGAGGAAAGTCTAATTTATCCTCCAACCTTTAACCGCTTCCCGAAAACTTGTAGAGATCTTTGTACTATCTATTTTTTTGGGTGATTCGATGCCACAAAAAAAAGTAGTGTAGAGAGGAAGGTCTAGTGTTATCCTCTAACCTTTAACTACTCCCCAAAATAAAACACCACTACAGATGATGTGTACCAACACATGTGCTAATGACAACCTGCCTTATAAAATCCACTTTGTGTATGAGTTTTATAGACTATGTTGAACCAAATCGATATGTAACTCCCCTTGGTTATAGGTAGTCCAGAAAGGCATCGCTATATTAAGGACCCAAGTCTGATTTTGAGCCCTAAACTATACTTTACCGATACTATGTTGTGTTGTATACTTGTGTGTAGACCATTGTATGGGGTGAATGATTCACCCAAATGATGCCCCCTCTTTGGGGGCATATGTGACATCGTTGTAGGAGTATGCGGCCCAAAAGGACCGATCATTATACTGAATTGTTCTCTGCATGGGGAAGGGGATGTTCTTGGTAGAAACCAAGGCACATGTAAACAAGTGGCTAGGAAACAAGTGTTAGTATGAACAAGCATGCATGTAGAAGACAAGTGTAAGCTATGAAGACAATGTGTAAGCTAGGATGCAAGTAAACACACAAGAAGACAACATAAACCGTGAAAAGTGGGTTGCAAACATGGGACACCACTCACGGTGTCGTAATAAAATCAATGCCGTATGTAGCCAAAAGTAGACAAGTGTGCACACAAGAAAAATGGAAAATCCCGTATACAATGACAAACAATGACAAGAAATGTAACAGATAACCATAGAAACAAGTAGTCCTACATAACAAATGTTGCACATGAAGCACCCATTAGCATGTTAGAAAGATAAAAAGTATGTCAAAGCATGTATAATATGATAAAGTAGTGTGTTATGAAACAAAATGAAATAATAACACCTGTAGTGTATGAAAGTGGATACCCCAGGAGCCATTGTGGGATTGACACTAAGGTATTATACCAAACATCCATGCATGCATGCGTGTAATGGACCTGTATAATATGCAATTAAAAATATAAAAGCAAGTGAACACACACATGTGTGTATGATAAATATAATGACATACAAGATATTTATCTAATATGTGTAATAAAGTGAACATGTAAAAGTAAATGCAAACAAGAGTAAATGCAACCAAGATATGCAATATGTTGTGGATGGATGGAATGGAATGTAGAGTGAATGATAAGAGCCACGTGCCCCCGAGTGAATGGAATTGTATGTAGAGGTTCATTTATTATGCCCCCTCAATAGTCAAGAATGAACCATAAATGAGAGTGCATCATCGGGAAATGGTCGAACTATATGTTGTGTGTAACATGATGTGATGAATGTGTAATGATGATATGTGACATAGAGATGAGGTGTGAGAATGTGTGATGATTTAGCCTAAAGCGTATATCACAACAAGATAATGGAAGAAGTGATGATTTATCCTAAAAGTGTATATCACTAAAGGATGTTAGAAGAAGTGATGATGTAGCCTATAGTGTATATCACTAATGTAGGAATGTCACATGATAGAAAGATTGAATGGTTGAATGTGTGAGTATGATGAGGTCCATTTGATTGGTAAACCCTCGACAGTCGAGTATGGATAGAGGGACTAAAGTGTGTCATAGGGTAGTGAGTGCAATGCGTATAAGTAGATGATGTTTGAATAATATGTGTAGTATATGTGCGATGATAAATTGTCTTGTGATGTGTAATGTGTAGTGTAGGATGTGGGATGTATAGTATGCAATGTCGATTCATAGATGAGATAATATGTGTATGTATATGCATGTAAGATGTAAGATGTAGGATATATGTATGTAAGATGTGTGAAGATGCGTGATGTGTAGTGTCTATTGTGCAGTGTGTGAGGTTCATGTGTATAGGATTATCTCAATAGTCAAGTGTGAAACGAATCACAAGAGTGAGTCATCGGTAATGTCTATTCTAGGGTGTGTGAAGATGTATATGAAAAAGTCTATAATGGGTGGATAGTGGGGAGGAAGAGATAAGCATAATTCCCCCAAAGCATGTATGATGAAGAATACAATCATGTAATGTCATCTAGAAGGTCATCGATATCAGGGTCAAAGCCAAATGGATAAGCATCAGAGAATTGGTAAGAAATAGTGTCGGGTTGATCACGTAATGAGCCATTGAGGTGTAAGTTATACATACCCATGACATACTCCTCATTAGTGAAGGGTGGTAATGGACATCCATGTGCATACCAACGAGTGAGATTTTGTGTATAGCCAAGAAAGGAACTATTGCAAATGAATACACAACCAAAGGGCATGGGAAATGATATATCAGTGTGATCAAGATCTAATGTTCCCCTAATGTAATCAAGCTAGGATTACCCTAATGTAAGTGGTGAAGGGCGAGAACTTCGCGTAAGGAAAAATATGAGATGAAAGACACCTAGAACATAAGTGACAATAGTGAGAATGAATCCATGATAAAGGTGAGAAGAATGCATTGGAGGATAGAGATCCTCAAAAGAAAATCCTAGCCAAGTTAAGCCATCATGTGTACATATTGTGTCATCACAAGTAGGATCAAATGGAATATGCTCCCAATAAGAATCATTCATGAAAAGTGTGCATGTGAAATAAAAAGTGTACATGAGAAGGTGGAGTAGCTAGAGTGATGTCCGTTGTATGCGGATATGCCCTGATAAAAAATCATAGCAGTAGTAGAAGAAGGGGGAGGTGTAGATGTAGTTGGCACAAAATCTATCATGTAAATAACACCTTCAAGTGGTGGTAAATGTGGTATCTCATCTATAGGTTGTGGGTCATCAATAGTGTTAGCTCTTGGAATAGGAAGTGTAGTATTTGGATCATGGTCACAATATTTTTATGGATGACGGTTTTGAAGTATAGTATTATTGACACCCTCATGTAAAAATTTGACACAATGGTACACGGTGAGACACAATAGTTTGCATGGCATGGAGCCATGGCCTACCAAGTAAATAGTTATATGAAACCAAAAATTCAATGAAAAAGAAGACTGTGTTGAGATTTTTGGCCCCACAGTGATAGGTAAAATAATGTGACCTACACATGGAAAAATAGAGCCATCATAAGCACGAAGAGAGAGACATGATGGACTAACATTAGCAACCGACAAAACAATATTTTCAAGGAATGACATGGGACATAGATTGAGCTTAGATCCATTATCGATTAAAGTATGCTTGATACCCATATTATAAATGCGAATCATGATATGCAAGGGTGGATCATTATTGAAAATAGAAAGATCAACATGAGGATTAGATGGGAAAGCAATATGTTGAGAAAATGCATCAACAAAATAATTTTATATGGAGTTTGGATGCATATCAGTAGGAATGTGAGTGGTAGCAAGATATGTTGGAATATATGCCTTAAATCAGGATTGGAAAGCAAGAAGTCATTAATTGAGATACTCATGATGATAAAGCAACAAGGATCCTAATAACATGTAGATCGAGTCGGGTTCACCAAAATGATTAATATAATGAAATTTGTAGTAAATAAATGAATACTAAAATATACCCAAGTAAGCTAAGCAATAAAAAATGAAACAAACTAATGTCCAAAAAGGGTTGGAAGAGCCTTAAATGATTTGAATAGGTTCTTGGATTGTGTCGTAGTAGAGACCAATGAACAAAGATGGAGAGTCGTCGCATAAAAGCCTCGGAAAAATGTAGATTCGATAGATTTAAGCTGGATTGGGGCACTGGATAAGGATAGGGGCACTCATGGGTGCCATGGTCTGCATAGATGCTTGAAAACCCAATTTTTAGGGTTGCAGGATGTTTGCACTTGTTCACCTTTTTTACGTGTATGTCTTTGAACTTTGCCAAATGTATTTGTAAATCCGAATGAATGAATCACCCTAAAACCCAAAACAAAGCATCATAACCCTAAAAAAAAAAGATGCAAATGAAGGGGTAAGATTTTCCTCTAGCATCTAAAATGATGGACTTATCACTGAGTGTTGCACTCCATCTCGAACCAATGTATTTCGTGTGTGTACGGAATTGATTGTGCCCTAGGTTTCTCTTGTTCAGTCACACACTGAAGTAGCGAGAAATTAGCTAGATGTAGAATATAATAAATGTGTGCATGGGAACGATACACTCCCCTCCTATGAAGTGTGATGTAGATGAACTAGCCTTTTTCCCTTGTGATGGAGCTAGATGGATGTAAATGGAGCTATAGATGCCTTTGATGGATGTAACCTTAGGTGGAGATAGTAGATGCTTAGTACTTGGTCCCTTATTATGATTGCATAAATTTATATTTATATGATTCCTTCACTTGAATTTCATAACTAACCCTGAAAAGGCCAACTATGTAATATCCCTTTGTAGGATATTAATCGATTATTATTAAATATTTACAAAAATAAACACTTAGAAGATAAACCCTCCTAGGTTTACCTCAACGAACCCTAGTGTCAGCTTTCCAATACAACCCAAATAGGGTTAGAGTGAGCCAAGGTGAGGGTTTGATGGGCAATCCAGTTGGTATTTACACCTTTTATCCAATACAATTTGCGAAGTAAAAATAATAAATAATAACTTTTGAAAATTAGCTGAAACTTTGGAAATTAATAACTCCCAAAATACTAACTCTTGTAACTTGAAACCAAATGTAGTAGAAAGGGAAAATTATGAGCTTCTCATCAAAATAAATATAAGATCTTTGCATGCACTAGAACCCACTCAAATCAGCCCCCAAAATTCCAAACCCGAGTCATGCTAGGGTTAGGGTAAACTGCATAAATAATTTCCAGCACTTAGAACCCTTCAAAATACTCAATAACACGTAGATTTTACCCTTAATAAAATGCACCAATACCCTAGAAAATTTGCCAAAGCTAGATAGAAAATATCACGCACAAACACCTTCAACACAAGAGAGCAAAATGGAAAGAACAATGGAGTCTTCAATAATCTTCAATAATGGATCCAAATAAGAGAGAGATCAATGCAAGAACTAGGGCATACATCCCAATTCTCCAAGCATGGAGTGAAATCAATAATTCATCAACATGCCCTCTAAGGAAATGTGACCTCCCTTTTATAGAACTAAGGGGTGCAATATCCAATAAAGACCTACCTTTCCCTTTTGGAGGGAAAACATAAACTCTCATTAAAATATTTAATACTAAGACTATGTGCACTTTATTTATTTATTAATTAATTAAATAAAAGTAACTAATCTATGTTCACATTAAACTAACTAAAAAGACTCCCACTTGTAGTGCTACACATGCCAAGGGATTACAATGCGGATGAAAATAAATATTAATAATGTCTCGAAAAGGGACATTACGGTCCTCCCTCTCGAAATTACTTTCCCTTAAGCAATAGTAAGCTCATAGATCCATGCATCATGCCCCAAAGAGAAGATGTGGGGTGGTGCATCCAAAGCCTCGATTCGGTGCTTGTCAAGTGGTGAAGAGTTGGAAAGAACAAATTTCTTTCACTTATGTCAATCCAAAAATATGGGTCATCAGCTCCATAACATGTGCTCCAAGAGATGGTGTCCTCAATATGGCATAGAGAGTCATCAATAGGATGAACTTTGCTAAGCTCCAAGGCTGCCCACTCAAAAATGCCCTCATGAAATGAATAGGACAACAATCTTCCTTCACATGTCTTCAATCCTGCACATGAAGCAAACTCATTAGAAAAACAAGTGTTGAGAAACACTTTTCTTGTTTCTTCTTCATGTCTCCAAGGCATGGAGAGCTCCCAAATCTTTCTCATGTATGGGTTATCCCCAAAATCTGTTATGTGGCTCCCAACACTACTATAATCATGCATTATTCCCTCAAAAATCAGAATTAGGATGGCTGGTTTCCACCCCCAAATAGTCACCCATGAGCCAAAATCAAGTACCAACAACCATGTCACCAAATGTATGTAAAAAATCTAAATTTTTGAGGTGATAGTGGAGCTGGACCTAATGGTATTATCCATAAAAATGAGAGGACAACAACTAACATAATTCAGAATTTTTTTCCCAACATGAATGATCATCAAGCTAGTTAACAAAAATGGCTCCCATGTAATCTGAAATTTCATCCTCAACCATGAAAAACTCAAAATTATCTAAAAACACAAATGCAATAAAGTATCTTGAGAAAAGTTCATACCATGTCCCTTCAAACCTCTCATACTTTTCATTGAAGCCCAAAAGATGATGTGTTAGGTTGTGGAGCCTATTTTCATGTGAGGAAGCATTGAAGGTTGTACACTAAGAGTAATGTACACTTTCCATAGTTGTCTCACCAGGGTTCGGGGCCGAGCCGGGCCTCAGCGGGGTCCGAGGCGGCGAGCCCCCAGAAGGGGTTCGGAGGTGCAACCCTGATTTTTTTGGCCTTAAAACATGTCCGATATACCGGGAAACATGATTTTATCATATGGGCGGGATTTTTGACCCATAGGTTTATGGGACGGTTTTGGCCCATGGTTTTTATACCCATGGTTTTGTAAAACTACTTAAGCAGTTGTCTATTTATATGGTTTTGTGCATATGGTAGGTATAATGTAACATTATAGATGTGTTTTGAATTTGGATGTGAATTCTGTAGAGTTTGTTGAGCATAGCTCCAAACATATCTGGGTATTGTATTGAGAGAGTGGTGGATTGTAATAAAATCTGAGCAAGTGATTCTTGGTGGACGTAGCCCAAATTGGGTGAACCATGTTAAATACTATCTCTTTGTGTTGTGTTATTTTATTCTACACTTTTATTTGAGATCTATAATAATTTTTACATATTATTTTCTCTTTGTAGCAATTATGTGAGGGATTATTCCACATATTTTATCTCTTATTTCCTAACAATTGGTATCGAACTGGTTTGATTTACTTAAAGTGTTGAATCACGAGAGAAATTTCTATTTTGAGTGGGAGCTATAACAGATGATGGAAGATCTAGGGTTGATAAATTCAATGAGCATAATTTCAGTCTTTGGAAGATGCAAATGGAAGATTACCTTTATCAGAAGGATCTTTATATTCCGTTGTTTAAGGTGAACAACCCCTCGAGAATGATGGATGCGGAATGAGATTTTTTGGATAGGAAGGCACTTGGGACAATCCGGCTATGTCTTGCATCTTCGGTATTATTTAATGTTTCAAAGGAAAAACTACAAAAGAACTGATGGATGCATTAGGGAAGTTGTATGAAAAACCCTTTGCCTTTAATAAGATATTTTTAATGAAAAAGTTGTTTAATGTGAAGATGTCTAGAATGGTTCGAGCAAAATTCTATAAATGATTTTAATATGGTTGTAAATATGCTAGCTTTTGTTACAATAGAATTTGATAAAGAAGTTAGGGCTTTATTAGTTCTCAGTGCTCTTTACCCGAGAGTTGGAATAGCCAGTAATGGCGGTAAACAACCCGGTTCCAGCCTAACTCAAAGTTGAAGTTTGAGGATGTTGTAGGGAGATTCTAAGCGAGGAAATGTGAAGAAAAATCTCTAGGGAATCTTCTACTTCAGGGAATGCTTTGAAAGTGGAAACTAGAGGGAGACAGAAGAATAGAGGAAGCCGTGGAAAATCAAATGATCGGGCAAGGTCAAAATCTAAAAGCAAGATAGTATGTTGGCACTGTGGAAAGTATGGGCATGCAAAGAAGGATTGTTGGGATATTTGGGACAAGAAGAAACAACATGAAGAAAACAAGGAGGCAAATGTGGCAATGAATAATGTATGTCGGGATGTTTTGATTCTGCTTTGCACAATATTATTGAATCTTAGGTTTTAGATTCAGGGGCGTCTTTCCATGCTACTCCACATAGGCATTATTTTATTGATTATGTTCAAGGAGATTTTGGGCATGTTTTTCTTGGTGATGATGATCCTTGCAGAATAGTTGGAAAAGGTTCTGTTCAGGTTAAGATGCAGAATGAGAATACTTGGCTATTGAAGGATGTCAGACATGTGCCTACATTAAGATGAAATTTGATATCGGTAGGGTAGTTGGGAAGTGATGGTTGTATTTTGATATTTATAGCGGACTCTTGGAAGGTTACTAAGGGTACTCTTGTGGTGACAAGAGGTAAGAAGGTTGGAATCTTGTATTTAACCACTTATAACACTAATGTTTGTAATCTTGTGGCTTGTAGTAGATACAACATTTTGGCACTATAGGCTCGGTCATATGAGCCGTAAGGGCATGGAGATCATAAAAAATATTTTCCGGATATACAAAAATAGGTTTTGAGTTCGTGAAGACTGCGTATATATCGGAAACATAAATGCGTAAGGTTCCTCAAGGTTGGACCTACAAAGAAAGAGAGTAAGTTAGAGCTAGTGCATTTTGATGTGTGGGGCCGTCTCGGGTATCATCTCTTGGGGTTTAAGTTATTATGTTATTTTATTGATGATAATGTAAAAAGGAAAGTTTGGGTTTATTGTATTAGAAACAAATTTGATGTATTTGAAACTTTTGTTAAATGGAAATCCTTGGTAGAGAATGAAATAGGTCTCAAGCTAAAATGCCTCATGTCGGATAATGAGAGGAGTATTGCAACAATGAATTTGATGATTATTTTTCTAAGAATGTAATCCATAGGCAAAATATGGTTCTAGGAACTCCACAACATAATGGGGTGTCGAGAAGGATGAACAAAATAATAATGGAACAAGTTAGGAGCATGAGGTTATATGCGGAGGATCGCCTCTTTCTTTTTGGGCGTAAGCGGTGAGCACAATTGTGTACTTGATCAATTCAAGTTCCTTGGATGGAGGCATACCCGAGGAGGCTTGGTATGGTAAGAAAGTTGATTATTCATTTCGAGAGTCTTTGGATATGAGGTGTTTGTCGATATAGACAAGGATAATAGACCAAGCTAGAGGCTAAATCGTAAAAATGTACTTTCATTGGTTATGGTGGCGATGAATTTGGATATAAATGTTGGAGTATTAAGGACAAGAAAATCATTTGATCTAGGGATGCGGTCTTTAATGAGAAAGTTATGTATAAACAAGAATTGTAGGAAAATAAGGTAGAATCCAAGAAAGAATATGTAGCGGTAGAGGATCTTCCAGGATGGGAAAGTGACACATGAATCAGTTTAGGAACCTCCTCAACAGAACCCCAAACTCCTATATTGAGGAGGTCTTCTAGGGTAAGAAGAGAGCTTGAACGTTTTTCTCCTTCTCTTTATTATTTATTACTCACTGATAGTGGAGAGCCAAAGAGCTTTGATGAAGTAATGCAAGTAGATGCCAGGAAGAAGTGGGAGCAAACCATGGATGAGGAGCATCAGGCTCTCATGGAGAACCAGACATGGGATTTGGTAAAGCTACTTGAAGGAAAAAGAGCATTACAGAATAAGTCGGTGTTCAAAGTCAAAGAGGAAGGAGGAAAGAAAAGATACAAGGCTCTACTTGGTGGTCAAGGGATTTGCACAGAAAAAAGGTATAGATTTTGATGAGATTTTTTCTCCTATAGTAAAAATGACTTCTATTAGAACTGTTCTAGGAATAGCTGCAATAGAAGACTTACACTTAGAACAACTTGATGTAAAGACTACATTTCTTCATGGTGATTTGGAGGAGGAACTATATATGCAACAATCAGAGGGCTATGAGGTCAAAGGTAAAGAGGAGATGGTGTGCAAACTGAAGAAGAGCTTGTATGGCTTGAAATAAGCTCCACGTCAATGGTATAAGAAATTTGATAGCTTCATAATGGAGCAAGGATATATTAGATGTCATTCTAACCATTGCATGTATACAAATAAATTTGAGGATGATAGTTATATTATCCTGTGTCTGTATGTGGATGACATGTTGGTTGCAGGTAAAAACATGCAGAAATAAAAGTACTCAAGAAATAGCTAAGTGAATCCTTTTCTATGAAGGATTTGGGGAAGCCAAACAAATCCTTGGTATGAGGATATCTCGAGATAGGAAGGAACGAAAGTTGACTTTATCTTAGGAAGAGTACATTAAGAAAGTCTTGGAGAGGTTTAATATGCAGGATGCTAAACCGGTTGAGACTCCTTTGGTAGGCCATTTCAAGTTATCAAAGGAGCAGTGTCCCAAGACAGAGCAGGAGAGAAACCAGATGTCCAAGGTACCTTACTCATCAGCGGTTGGCAGTTTGATGTATGCCATGGTGTGCACAGGCCTGATATTGCCCATGTAGTGGGAGTGGTGAGTAGATTTATGAGTGATCTAGGCAGAGATCACTAACATGCAATAAAGTGGATCCTTCGGTATTTGAGAGGGACCATGGGAAAAATTTTGTGCTACAAAGTGGATCGAGACACCACTTTGTTATGTAGATTCACGACTATAGAAGTTGGTGGCTTTGTTAACCATAGAGGCTGAGTATGTTGTTGCCACAGAGGCAAACAAAGAAATGATTTGGTTACAAAAATTACTTAGGAGTTGGGGCATATGCGGGAGGAAGGAAAGATGCATAGTGATAGAGTGCTATACACCTAGCTAAGAACTCTTCTTTCCACTCTAAGATGAAGCATATACAGCTTAAGGTACCATTTCATCAGGAAAACTTTGGAGGAAGAGAAGTTGAAGTTGGAGAAGATTCATACTAGTCAAAATCCTATGACATGATGACCAAGGTGGTCGAAGGGAAAAAATGAAGCTACGTTCAACTTTGGTTGGTCTTCACGGAAATTAGTGAAGGGTTGAGAAGCTTTCTCGAGAGGACAACTACTCTCAAGTGGGAGATTATTAGGTTGTGGAGTCTATTTTCATGTGAGGAAGTGTTGAAGGTTGTACACTAAGAGTAATGTACACTTTCCACAAACAGTATCACAAGGGTTTAGGGTTGGGGCGGGCCCCGAGTGAGGGTCGGGGGGGAAGGCCCTAGTAGCGAGGGGTTCGGGGTGTAACCCCAATTTTGTTTTTGGCCTTAAAATGTGCTCAATATACCGGAAACATACTTTTCTCATATGGGCGGGATTTTGAGGACGGCTTTGACCCATGGTTTTGATACCCACAGCTTTGTAAAATTGTTTAAGTAGTTGTCTATTTATATGGTTTTGTGTATATGGTAGGTATAATATAACATTGCGAGATGTGTTTTGAATTCGGGTGTGAATTATGTAGAATTTGTTGAGCATAGCTCCAAATAGATCTGGGGTATTGTATTGAGAGAAAGCGGTGGCTTGTAATAAAATATGAGCAAGTGATTCTTGGTGGACGTAGCCCACATTGGGTGAACCAAGTTAAATCTTGTCTCTTTGTGTTGTGTTATTTTATTCTACACTTTTATTTGAGATCTATAATAATTTCTCGCATATTAGTTTTTACTTGTTGTGATTCTATGAGGGATTATCCCATATTTTATCTCTTATTTCATACAAGCAACATCAATCATACATTCCCAATACTTATCCTTAGTTGATTTTACCCTTGGAAGCATCTCAATCAACACCCAAATGGAAGACATAACTGTAGCTCAAAATCTGAAAATGAACTTCTTACCATGCAAAGTGTAGTCCATGTGATCCATCCTTCTTCCACATCTTCCAAAGAGGTAAGAGTTAGCATCATTTGACAAAGGAAATGAAACTATATTCCTATATCCAAACCAAACTTGTAAAACCCAAATCCTTTTATCCCCTTACCACATGAATCAATATGTGCAAGATAACACCACAATTTTTCTCTTCTTTTATACTCAAAAGGAAAGAAGAGCGCTGAAATATAATACATGTATTTATGAATATTATTATAAAGAAACCAAGGAACCTTGTACCTTACTTTATGCCACTGACTTTCCTTTAGGATAGGGGGTAAAACACATGAAATCATCATACCTTTGTGCCTTCTAATGATGAATTTATCATACGGACCAGCAAGCTTATTGTTATGGTTTCCATCATCGGGAAGAGTGATAATCACTCTTTCTCCTTTTCCATCATGTTCCATATGCACCAAAATGTAAAGAGCAAGAGTATGAACAAAAATGCAACCAATATACTCCATGTTACACCTCATATCCATCTCCCTATAATGCTCAAAATCATATCCATAAAAACTCAACATATGAGGAGAAATAAAACAAGAAAGATCATACCTTGGGCTACCCTAACATCTACAAAACTCAGAATTTTTGAGTTTGGAACAGCACCGAGTTCCTAATTACTTTCCTTTTCTAAAACCTCTTTGTCTTCACCACAAGCTTTCATACTTGGTAGGTAATGACTTGGGACATCCATGAGACTCATGCTTGGGTGAAAAATCTCATTCAATTGCCCATTAGGGCCTACTATTTAGAAAATAAAAATGAACTATAAATTACCATAAACATTCCATGATATCCTTTCTTCATAAGCATACCTCTTCACAAACCCATCTTCATAGTCCTCTTGAAAACCTCCGCTCCTTTTGCACTTATGTTCAACTTGATGCAATTAGTAGGCACTAATAATTTGACAAACATCAAAAGATTATTACCATACAATGAATGCTTCAAGATTTCTTCTTTTTGCCACATAGAAGTAGACAAAAATGATGTATTTGTTATGTTTGTGGAGCTTATTTTCATGTTAGAGTGTGGTACACCTTATATGTGTTACACTCGTAGGTATTTTATGGCCCCGATCCACCGGTGAGCGGGTCAAAGGGGGTTCGGGGTGAAGCCCCAAGCAATTTTTCATGGGTGGTTTATTAACCCATGGGTAATGGGTAACCATTATGGGCTGTTTTTTTGGGCCCATGGTTTTTCGATACCCATTGTTTTGATACCCACGCTTTTTTGCCCATGGTTTTAATACCCATGGTTTTGTATCAAATCATTAAGCAATTGTCTATTTATATGGTTTTATGCATATGATACATAAACAAACAAATGTATTGTAGATGTGCTTTGAATTTAGGTGTGAATTCTGTAGAGTTTGTTGAGCATAGCTCCAAATGGATTTGGGTATTGCATTGAGAGAGTGGAGGCTTGTAATAAAATATGAGCAAGTGATTCTTGGTGGACGTAGCCCAAATTGGGTGAACCACGTTAAATCTTGTCTCTCTATGTGTTGTGTTATTTATTCTGCACTTTTATTTGAGATCTGTAATATTTTCTACATATTAGTTTCTACTATTGTGATTCTATAAGGGATTATTCCGCATATTTTATCTCTTATTTCCTATCAATTGGTATCAGAGCCTAGTTTGGTTTCTTTGAAGTGTTGAATCGCAGGAAAGTTTTTAGCTTGAGTGGGAGCTATGGCGAGATGATGGAAGATCTAGGGTTGATAAATTCAACGGAAAAATTTCAGTCTTTGGAAGATGCGAGATAGAAGATTACCTTTATCGAAGGATCTTTATACTTTCTTTCCGAGAAGGTGAACAAACCCTCTAGTATGATGAGATGCGGAATGAGATTTGTTGGATCGGAAGACACTTGGAACAATCCGGTTGTGTCTTGCATCTTCATGATTATTTAATGTTTCAAAGGAAAAGACTACAAAAGAACCGATGGATGCATTAGGGAAGTTGTATGAAAAACCCTCTGCCTCTAATAAGCCTCACCACCTAAACCTTGCACAATTATTTATTAATTACCTTATAATTAATAAATCCACATCTCAAACCTGCCACCACACATTTCGCCACCTCATCATGACCTAGCCCTAACCTAAACTAACCTAATTAAGACCTATAACTTGGTCTACATCCACACCCATGACTAATTACTCCTCACCCACACCAAAATCAACCTAATAATGACTTGACCAAGCCCACAACTAATTCCTCAGGAGAAAAGGAGGGAAAGTTGGCTACTTTACTAAAAATAGTCCACTTTGACTTAACTGATATCGGTTCCTACTCGCCTGCCGTCGGTTACGTAACCGCCATCGGTTCCCTGTAAATGACCTCCCCCAACCAAAAATCAAGGATTTTCATTGATCGGAATCTAGGAAATTCATTGGAAAGATCGGGAATTCACTTGGCCGAGCAGAGACAAGTGAAGGAAAGAAAGGAGTTTATAGAGAAGGACATCAAGCCCAAGGCTGTGTGAGTAACTTGAGCCCAGTGACACTCATCCAAGCATTGGGAGAGAAGATAGCTCATCTTTGATTGTCCGATCATCCTACACAGCCACCCTTCCTTATTATCACGGTCTTTGGACTGTATCTTCATCAGGAACTAGTAAGTAGTATCTTGTATGTTCTTTTGATAACATTTCTTGAACTTCTGAATCACAGCAATTATAAGTCTATTCCTAGATCTACTACCCGGTAACACCCTACATCTAACTATCATTCCTCTACCCCTACACTGCCCCAAGAATAGCTCCCATACCCTCTGAGTCTTCTCCATCACCCCATTACCTATCCCCAATCATTTACTAGCCTTATAAACACCATAGCCACCTTATAGCCAACCTTCACTAAAAGCCTAAACCACTTTGCCCCTACTGAGTATCGGTTAGCGAAAGCCGATGCAGGTGACGGTGGCCGACATCGAGTCCTTTGTGATTCAAAACCAAAACTAGCCCTTTCCTCTATTGTTTTAACAAGGTAATTAAATTGTAATTTTGCAATAATTTGTGTTAATTCATATTAGCAGGGGAACTGACCACCTTCGAAAGGAAGTTTAATACTTCCTGGGCCCAAGGCAGTTCCCTCATTTATTGTCTAATTAGAATCTGGTGGTCTTGTATTCTTACTTGCAGGTAGTCCTTCCCAGACAAAAAGGAGTTCTTCGCAATCGATCTGATCTCTCTCTACGGTACGCGCACACCCTCCAAACATTCAACAGGTATTCCTCCTAGCCCTAACCCTTATCTGTTTCTCAAGAGAATGAAAGGATAGAAGCAACTCTATTCTAGGAACTGAAAACCTCCTCTGTGTGAAACATTTTGGCACGCCCGGTGGGACCCATTTTGGGTTTCTTTCTTTCTTGCTTGCTTTCATATAGGGAGCACACTTGCTATTTTCTTCTTCTAAAATATTCACAAGATATTTTGTTACCTTTTGGTAAAAGAATTTGTCTTGCTTTCACATTTTTGCATTAGTGAAAATCATCTCCTTGCTTCATCGAATATCATTTTCGATTTGGGTTTAAAACACGTGCATCACATTCTTGCTTGTTGTTTTCAATTCTAGTGAACATAGATTAAGTAACAGGTCGTACACGTGGGGGTGATATCCACGGTATTGACAAGAAATTAATCTTACTTTCACTGCACAACACATACCAAATCACATCATAAATTAACACAACAGCTCAAACATCCCCCTTTTCTGCGGTATTCCTCACTTTGATTGAGGTAACCTTATAAGCCAAAACAAACTTGACATTTCCCTAAGTCTTTTTTTTAGGATTGACATCATCTTGCGTCTAAGGCATAAGCCCAAAGTGATTAAAACTAATCCTAGGGTTAGTCTGTTAATTTGCTTGTGCATCTTGCTTGTTTTTAGTTCTGTTTCTCTGTCATACACTGTTTTCTGTGATCACTTCAGAATAGTTTGGTAGGTATACTAAGCATCGTTAACCCCAAATCAGCAACTTCTTACAGCTTCTTACACCGGTCCTATTCTACCGACATCGGTTAACTTACCGACGCGCGGCTATAGTCTGACCGACATCGGTTACCTGACCGATATCGGTTATTGTCTTTCATAGTTCCCAAAACCAGCAACCTACCAATTCCAACATTTTGTTGCTTTTACTTGTTCCTGATAGATTGCATCCTTACTGTGTACTCTTGTCCATGGTTGTTGTCACTCGAAACAAGCTGCAGCCATGGTTTCACATGCCTGCTCCATGCCTTTTCCTGAAATCACCCCCTTCACATCCTGTGGGGAATCCTACGGACACCAGCGAGGTTCCCAAAATCCCTGTAGGAGATAAGGAATTTGTGAAATTTTTGGACGCTAATCCTAGCGTTGTGTACAATACTATTTGTCTCATGCCCCTGACCGTACACACCGATGGTGACTCCTTGTTGGTATGCCTATTAGTATAGCCGCTCACTTAGCTCCTTCCCCACTGATAACTCCACCTTGCCTTCTTCATCCTTAGCCCGTCTCCCAACTCGGTGGCTTGGAGGTTCTTACGGCACAGATTGGCTTTCCTTTTGTTAATCTGGGCCCCACATATCATTACCATTACCAGCTGTTCCTACCTCGTCTCTCTCTGAGACTTTGCTCCTTTCATAACTTGCTCTCTGCCACCTATCCACACGAGCTTTCCTTCTCAAGCTCCGCCCCACCTTTTCATTTCCACACACTTATCCGGTGGCTTGACACACTTATATAGGACATCCTATTCGGTTGCCTCAACATATTCATCCTCAATACCTTATCAACATTTAGCCCCCCCATTGTCTAGTGGAGGCCCTTGGCCCAATCCTCCACCTTTTACAACAACCGCACCATCATCTCATCCCACCACTGATTTCATCAAACAAATGATGGACAAAATGCAAAATCTGGAGGCTTCCATTTTCAGGAAGCCGTAGCACCCTGACATACGAGCAAGTTTGTGGGAGCCTATTCATCCTTCTTGTCCCCCTTCATTCATATCCTCCTCAATGGGAATTACCAAAATTCACTCGTTTTAATAGTAAGGAGGATCCTCAACAACATTTGCGATCATTTAGACATGCCTGCTATCTGATTGCTCATGACGATGCCTTACTACTCCGCACCTTTCCCATGTCCTTATCAGGACCCACCTTGGAGTGGTACAGTGCTTTAACCCAGCACTCAATCTTCTCTTTTAACCAATTAGCCCAATCTTTCTTGGATCATTTCTCCATTAACATTGCCAAGAAAGTATCTATCACCGACCTCTATGCCATCCGACAATTTGAAGATGAATCTATCACAGATTTCGTTGGACGATGGCGGGGCCTTATCAACCAACTTACTTATGCCTTGCCTCAGGCCGAACTTATCGAACTCTTTACGCGGGCCTGTGCTAAGCACATTTCTCCTACCCTCCAAATTCAAACTTTCCACACATTTGACGAGGCCTTTACTATGGCTCGGAAACTAGAAATTTGAGCCTTAGAGGAAGAGAAATTGCGGTTGTGCAACAAAAACCCCAATTTCCGAACCCAAGACTCCACCAACAAACCTAACACCACCAATCCTCACGCATCGACTGCTTCGAAATCAAAAGGAGTTGTACACGCGGTGATGGTCAAATCTCAAACACCATCTAATACCCCGCCAAAAACCACCTATAAGTATAAAGCCGAGCCCATCAATTACACTCCCTTGGGAGAAACTTATGGTGTGATATTGGAAAAATTGCTCAAAGCAGGAGCTATTACCTTACCTCCTGTTAAACCTCACTCCGGGTTTGATTCCACCCGTGCTATACCTTCTTGGTACAAAGAAAATGACTTCTGTAACTTCCACCGTGAAGGGACACAGTCATGAAAACTGCAAGATGTTGAAAAATATAGTGCAGGAAATGGTTGATGCAGGGGATATAACCCTCGATAATCCTAACGCCCCTGCTAACCGAAATTTGAAAATCTTCAGCAAACCATTCCCAAACCACTCTTCTAACAGTAACATAAACCAAGATATCTTAGCCGAGGAGAGTGTTCATGAAATCCATGCGGTCTTCGACTCCCAACCAAACACTTCTATCGAGAAAATTCTGAATCAAGCCTCTTCACTAACGCAGGGACCCGAACCCCCTTCACCACCATCAAGACAAGATGAAATCCTTGCCATTCCTTTACCCATAAAGGAATTAACCACCCAGAGTTCTCTTCTCACAGATGAGCCTTCTTACACCACATCTCTTGCAAGACTGTGAGCGGATGTTATCTAACTTATCTATTTCCCAAACATCTCCTTCTACCACTCTTGTTGTACAAGAGGAAGGCTCGCCACTTTTTTTCATCATCCTTAGATGAGAAACCCCTTTGAACCGACATCACCAAATTCTTTAATCATGACGGATTCTCTCAAACATGCCCTCCTACCTATTAGTTCTTTATCACCTAAATCTTTTCAGTGACCGGTTGACCTCTTAACGCCCATTGATACAATGCCTCATTTACCCCCTGTATCACACCCACAGTGGACCGGAATCACAACCCACCTTTCTTCCATACAAAAGTTCCTATTCACACGTGAGGATTGTCACCCCTCAGAAGATAGACGAGTCCTATGGGAACGTTTGAGTACACCATATTCTACTCAAATGCAGATGACCGATCCAGACGCCTCTACCATATACCCGAAGTGTTTACAAAAGCTTAAAATGCCTATGTCCTCATCTTCACCCCCCTCATCTCTACCAAATACCTCATCCACCTCTATTGACCTAACCAAACCTTCCCCTACGCTTGGGACCTCACCAATACCCAGTCTAACACACCCACCTAAATGGTTAGATTTATCCAAAAGTAAAGTCATCCATCCACTTAGGAGACAGACCCAATCTCCTCAAGTCCAACCTATGCCTCTATCACAACTAAAACCATCACCATCACACCTACCTTCTATATTGGGACCTCATCCCTCCACCTTGCATCAATACATCATACCTCCTGCGTTTTCTTTAAAATGACCTACACCTGCTGCACCCATAAAAAGATCCAGGGTATATCAACACCGTCACCCCAAGTATCCTGTCCACCTATCAACCCTAAACAAACTCCATCATCAAAGGATTTGTTTACTATCACTCCTCTTTCTCCGTGGTTGTTTTTACTGCTACCACATCATCGACCTCAAAACATAACATAACTAACTTGCAAGAGAGGCCACGTTTAGTTAAATCCAATTATCAAAACCCCTGGCTAAAAGCCACCACCCATACGAATCAACCATACCCGGTCATTACCGAAACCTACCCGATCAATAGCCTCATCTTCCTCGACTTTGACCCTCGAAAGGGTCTTACGCCAAAATCCTTGCTATGTTGGTGGAGAATGCGACCATTTCCTACCCCCACTTAGACCTATGATCCATCTAAACCTCGACCTATAGGTTATGATGAGTCTAAAATCTGCACTTACCACCGCACACCAGGACATGATGTAGAGGGATGCAAAGCGTTGAAAGCCATACTTAGTCAGTCACCTCTCTCGGATAGAAAGGTTAAGAAAGACAACTTACGAAGGGAGAAACCTTTAGCTTCAATCCCCTCTCCTATACCACCTGTCCCCTCCTCACCAAGATCTATCATTATTACAACCCCACCTCTCGAAGACCATGACTTATCCCTACCATCTTCCTCCTCTCGTGTTCACGAGATCAATATGATTAGTGTTGCTACTCGAGGGCAGAAAAACAATGGGAAAGCTAAAGAAAGCACACCTGCGGCCTCTCTTTCTCCGTCCACCATCCCGATCGCACCACCACCTAAAGTGGTTATTCGTGGACCTACCTACCCCGTCTCTAATGGAGTTGCCCACCGAACCATGATCAAACAACTTCACCAATCACCTGTAAAAATGACCTGTATGATCTCATTCAGGCCTCTGAATCTCATCGACAAGCTCTCGTTGAAATCCTTCAAGGGATAGAGGTCTTACCTAATGAAACCTTGCCCATTACCTCCATCTTAACACCCAACCACGTTGCCTCTCTCACCAAACAATCTACCACTTCCGTCCTGTCATGTACAATGAAACCCGCTGCTTTGTCGGTTTCTCCGAAGATGAAATTGTTGACTTTGGTGCAGAAGATCTGACCCGCTCTTTTCATCTCGGCTTACATTCGGGACATCCGCGTACGTCGTGTTATGATTGATGGGGGTCTTAGCCTAAACATCATCTCTTCCAAGCCTTCCAACAAATGAATATCCCCTCTGCTTGCATGTGTGCCCGACCCCACCATGTTGCGTTCATTCAACGATCTTATTACTTCTACCTTAGGCCTTGTGATCCTTAACATTCGTGTAGGGCCATGTACCTTACCGAAAACTTCTATGTGTCCTTGAGGGAGAATTCGAATACAACATGTTGTTAGGCCGCCCTTGGATCCGGGCTATGGGATGCGTTCCCTCTACCTTACATAGATGCATAAAATTTGAGTACGAGGGAAGTCTATACCAGTAAAAGCTGACCCTCCCCCTTGAAAACCTGCAATATGTTATATCACCCCAATGATGTGCTTGTACCGTCAAGACACCCATTCATCAACCCACCATCCACTTGACCACACCTCGACCATCCACCTCAACCACACTACACCTTGACCAGTGAGACCACTATCGCATGAAATACCACTTCCTTTCCCATGGACAACATCCCAACCTCAGACCCCTTAGTAGATGTTTTTCCAACCCTTACGTTGGGGGAGTATCACCTATATAATGTTAGCTCTTTCCATACCCCACAGGAGTACGGACAGTTACATGCGCATCCTACCTACGACCGTCGTGTGGGGGAGGTAATCTCCTACGGACCACCTAATTTCCGCACCAACCTAACGTATGGGGGTGTCGACACATCCTCCATTACCCCTGAACCTCCCCTTGGTGTGGTTCCCTTCCAATCTGATTTTCAATACCTGAAAAATCATCGTTTTTCCCTCACCTTCTTGACTCATTGTGCTTGGAAAGGTTTTGGTTTTGGTCTTTATGAACAAGGCCGACATACTGATCATTCCCATTACTACACACGCAAACACAAAGATCGTCGTGGTCTTGGATTCTCTGAACCCCCTACACTTTGAAAAAACATCACATATCCATTGTATCCAGGAAGATGATGAGGTCACCCCTTCTGAACCATCATCACCCATTTTGCCATCGTCACCCACAGAGTCGATAGACCCTGAATCTATCCCTCCTAACTTTTTTTTTCATAAACGCTATCTTCCTGGGTCCTCTCACTTATCAACGTGGTAATGAAGACCCATCTTCTCTTCCCCTTCTGTATCCAGACATGATCGAAGAGGACTCACCTTTAATTAATGTTGTTGAGTGCTAGGATGACGACTCCATCCTCACTTACCTTGGTGCGGATGACTCTTATATTCAACGCGCCTTGCCATCTGATACTCAAACCATGTTGAATGAGTCGACTATAGAAATCAACATCCACACAGGGATGATCCTCACATTGTGAAGATCGGACAATCTCTTACCGCATCAGAACAAACTACCTTCACTACTTTCCTCCGTGCCTGCAACCAAGCTTTCGCTTGGTCCTACGCTGACATGCCAGGAATTGATCCTGACATTGCTGTCCATAACATTACCCTAAAACCCGATGTCAAACTAGTTAAATAGAAACTAAGAAAAATGCATCCACGCATTGCCCTCTTGGTCAAAGAAGAGCTTCAACGACTCCTTTGTTTCCTTCATCTTACCTATTGACTATCTATCTCAATGGATCTCTAACATCGTACACTATTACTAAAAACAGCGGGGGACTTCGGATATGTATGGATTTAGGGACCTTAACCTCGCTTGCCCAAAGGATGACTTCCCCCTCCCAAGTATTGATCAACTTGTTGATCTCACTGCGGGCCATGAGATGCTTTCTCTCATGGATGGCTTCTCGGGATACAATCAAATTTTGGTAGCCCCGGCCGATCAACATAAAACTACTTTCATAACTCCTTGGGGAACCTTCTATTATCGTGTCATGCCGTTTGGCCTTAAGAATGCTGGTGCGACCTATCAGCGGGCTATGACTTACATTTTTCATGACATTATGCACACTATCCTTGAGGATTATGTCGATGATCTTCTTGGAAAATCTAAACATCGCAATGAACATCTCGATGTTTTAACCATTATTTTTGATCACTTTATTACAATATTGTGTTCGTCTTCAACCAAAGAAATGTGTCTTTGGTGTCCTTTCGGGAAAACTTCTTGGTTTTATCGTCTCTTTGCGTGGCATCGAGGTCGATCCAGCTAAAGTCAAAGCTATCCTAGAAATGCCCCCACCTACTAACCTCAAACAATTGCGTAGTTTGCAAGGTAAGCTCCAATCTATCCGGCATTTCATCTCCCAACTCTCGGATCGATGTCAACCTTTCCATCATCTCCTTAAAAAGGACATTGTCTTTCAATGGAGCGAAGAGTGCCACCAAGCCTTTGAGGCTCTTAAAGCCTATCTCTTGCAGCCACATGCTTATCCCACCTCAGGACGATCGCCCTTTCTACCTTTACCTTTCCGCCACCGACCATGTTGTAGGAGCCATGCTCGCACATCATGACTCTGAGCATCGAGAACAAGCCATTTATTACATAAGTCATACTCTCGTGGATTACGAGACTAGGTATACACATGTAGAAAAGTTGTGCCTAGCCCTATCATTCGTAGCCACCAAACTCTGACACTACCTCCTGAATCACAAAACTTTTGTCATCACCAACATGGACCCCATTCATTATATGTATGCCAAACCTCATCTAAACCAACGCATCACCCGATGGCTTATGCTCCTCGCTGACCTCGACCTTGAATTTGTACACCAGAAGTCAATCAAAGGACAAACTATCGCAGACCAACTCGCGGAAGCCCCTTTACCTGGGGAGAAATTTACCAATTTTAATTTCCCTGACGAACTCATTGCCACTCTTTCACTCAGTGAGGAGTCGTATCCAATGACCCTCTTCTTCGATGGATCCAAATGCCAGCGCGGCGGTGGAGCGGCGTTGTTCTCATTCCTCTTAATGCTGAGCCTATGCCTCTTTCATTCCGGCTCGATTTCCCCTGCACTAATAATACAGCGGAATACGAGGCCCTTGTTTTGGGTCTCCAGGTTGCGTTACACTTAGGTGTCAAGTCTATTAACATTTTCGGTGACTCCCAACTGGTAGTCAATCAAGTTATGGGCATCTACCAATGTAAAAATGAGGAACTTCAAAAGTACAAACATTACGTGGATTCACTTTTGACCTTATTTACTCATTATTCTATCCAAACCATTCCCCGCTCCACTAACAAATTTGTGGATACTATGGCTTGCTTAGCCTCACAAATTCCTGCCTCACCAACTGACTCTGACATATTCGTCTTGGTCCAACAACTCTTTGCCCCATCTTACTCCGCCCCAGATGTTTGTATGATAAATAATGTGTCTGCTAATTCGCAGGATACCTGGTATCACCAATTTCACGACTATCTTACAACCTCTGTTCTCCCACCTGACCTTACTAGTAACGGAAAAAATGTGCTTTTCTTAAAAGTGTTTCTCGTTATGTCATCATGGGGGGACTCCTCTATAAACGTGGCTTTGATGGCATCCTCCTTCGATGTCTAACCGGTGCGGAGGTCACCTATACCATCCAACAAGTCCACGACGGTATTTGTGGTGGACATTTTAGTGGCCTTGCCATGGCCAAACGGATCCTTCGCCTAGGCTATTATTGGCCTACTCTTAATAACGACTGCTACGAATATGTTAAGCGTTGTGTTATGTGTCAACAACATGCCAACCTTCAACATACTCCTAGCCATCCGCTACAGGTCACACGAGATCTTTGGCCTTTCTCACAATGGGGTTTAGACCTTATTGGTGAGATTCACCCACCATCTTCACAACGTCACCGTTGGATAATCACAGCAACCAAATATTACACTAAATGGGTGGAAGCCATTCCACTCATTTCAACCAAAAAAGAAAAAAAATCGTCAAATTCATTAACCATCACATTATCATCGTTTTGGCGTTCCTCATCGCACGATAACGAGATAATGGAAAATCTTTCAAAAATAAGTTGTTACAAGACCTTTGTGACAACTTTGGTATCAAACTTAGCTTCTCATCACCTTACTATCCACAAGAAAATGGTCAAGCCGAATCTTCTAATAAAACCCTAACCAAAATCCTCATGAAAGTTGTTAACGATTATGGAAGCAATTGGCCTGATCACATCCCCTTTGCCCTTTGGGCTTATCGGACTAGCATTCGCACCTCCACTAATGCCACCCCATTCTCTTTGGTATATGGTACCGAGGTTGTCTTGCCTCTCGAAATACAAATACCCTCCCTAAGAATATCTCTTCAGGATGTTCTCACCAATGATGATTTCCGCCAAGAGCGGTTAGCCCAATTGGAGCTTCTTGACGAGCGTCGTCTTACAGCTCTTGACCACCTTCAAATCTATCAAAAATGCATCAAGCGTGCTTATGATAAGTGACTCCATGAGCGTACCTTTAAGGTTGGTGATCTTGTCCTCAAAGAGAATCAACATGTAACCAAACTAGAAAAGAGCAAACGTGGAAAATTTGCTCCTAATTGGATTGGGCCTTACATTATCACTCATACTTACGGATCAGGCACTTACCATTTAGCTTCGCTTAATGGTAAACCTGAGCCTGAACCCCTTAATGCCTTGCATCTTCGACCATTCTACTGTTGAATTTAGTGTTATATCACTTCTTATCTACCTTGCGCTCGTCCCTTGAGCTCATTTACTACCTCATACACTTTTGTTCCATGCATCTCAAAATAGAATCAAGCTCACATGGTTTGGTCATCACCTCCTCTTAAAGATGCCTTCCCCTTTTTAGTCTAGTCCATGACTTAAAAGTATCAAAATAACATGTTCTCAATTATACACTTATGGGATATTCTTGAGTCAAACTTCCTACAAAACTAGATGCTTCATGCCAAATGGACATCTAGACCTCTAAAGTTATACATAGACTGCTCCCTCGAAGGATAGCTATGTGCAAAGCCACTTCTACTATTATAAATAGACTGCTCCCCCGAAGGACAGCTATACACAAAAACCACATCTGCTACTATAAATAGACTGCTCCCTTGAAGGACAGCTATACAAAGTCAGCCTTTATCAGAAGCTTCTCGCATTGATCAGCTTCGTGAAGAGCTCAAGAACAACAAAATGCATATCCCCTATGGACTTCCCATCGATCAGTCTATATCCAGAAAAGTAAAAAGCGTAGTATTCAAAGCACTTTTGAGTCATGGACTTGTCTATTTAGGTTTGGTTCTCTTTCGTCAGAATAATCACCTTATAATAAGTTCTCTGCACCCCATTATACCACCTCACCTCACCATTCGTCAAAACAACAAAAAACTCAAGGGACGTGACGTATATCCGATATATTGTGATTATACGACTCTTTTCACCTATCGACTTCTCACCTATGTAAGGCACCTAGGGATTCAAGCCCATCCTATGTTAATATGTGGTTTGTTTAGCTCTTCTCAACTACGGGACACTTCTGCCTCTTTTACTCGACTCTAGGATTATGTGTTGACTTTAATCAGGACACGGTTCCCTCTACTTGGGTAAGCTAACTTTCATTTCACCTATACCTACACCAACATCGCCAGTCCCTTACCAACACCAACAACGTTACCCTACCAATATCAATATTTTTACCAACCAACAAATTGCCTAACTATAACCAAATTGCAATTCACCTCTCCTGGTCTAAGGAGAACTACATCGGTCTGAGGCCCCTCCTTGCTTTGTGCAATGGGCTATGTAGGCAGCACTTAGGAGACATGGGGTCTCCCAAGGTTAGCTCGACCATCCCCTACCATAACCTATCATGTGTGGTATATATAAATCTATTTGTGTATTTCTATTTGCTCACATTCATCTTTATCCTTTTTCAAAACAAAACATTCAAAACACAACCATTCTTATTATTATCATAACTCAAATCAACATACATATTTAGTTTTATTTAGATGTTAAACAAATACATCTTCTCTATCATCGACACGCAGGTCGGCATCCTTATTTATTCTTATACTCTATGAAATTCACTTAGACCCTTGCGCCTCCTCCCGAATCAGGTGGTGATCGTGATCGTCGATGCCACTCACTTGGCCTCTCCATCCTCAAAGGTGCCACTGCTATTGGTTCCTCCCACTGATCCGCCAACATCTCCTGTAACATACGAATACGTCCTCTCGCGTGGAGGAATCTTGCCTCTAGTCTCTCCACTCGTGACTCTGCAACCGCTAACAATCTCGTTGTCTCATTCACCCGCGTTTGGAGCTGATGAACTAAACCTTGCAGATGATCTCTCTCCACTGTAATCACAGCTATGTCAGGACGATCGGCCCTCTCACGTACACCTCATAGCTCTGCTACCCACCATAATCTATAAGCCTCTGTCACTCCCGCATCCATTACCCTGCGATCGGCTGCTATCTCTTCTGGCCCTTCTGGAGGTGTCGGCCGGGGAGGTGAGAATAATGCCTCGGCGTCGATCCTCATGTATGGTCTATAAGCCATAGGTATATCCTGAACAAATCCAAATTGTCGCCACACGCGATCTAGAGGAATCCTCTCGTACTCACCTGGCCTGTGCCCTGCGATCCACCTCAATCACTCTACACCCCTCAACTCCTCAGCTATGTGCTCCGTCACCATATAGTTCCCGTAAGGTCTCAAAAATATCTGCAATCGTTACCATCTCCCACACCTACCTATAATACTCGATGTCCTCTGTCACGGCCTGGGATCTTGCCTCTTGTTCTGTCTGGACCCATCGTCTGAATCCCAACCTCTGCACTCCTGTCTCTCCCGACTGGATGGGTCGGCCTATCGGTCGCACACAAACAATGTGCTCATAAGCCCAACAATGTAATAAGTATGAACAATCCAGTGTCATCCTGTGTTTTCACCTGCAGGCCCATAAACCCCTGTATAGCTCTGCCAGATATGCGGGTGCCCATGCGAAAAGTCACGCTCCTTTCTATCATTTCCCAAATAATACACATCAATGCTTTTGGAAATCTTCCCCCATCCACCCTCGGTAATGCATAATACCCCACCGCTATCATTAATACCACTGCCAACCTTGTTTCCTCAGGGTGTGTTGCATACATTGTACCATAAGTGAATGTCAAACCTCATTGTGTGTCAAATCTCGTGCGGTTTGAACCAAATACTCTTTTGTTATCGCTCCCCACCGCCACGCTAGGCAATGCACGATACTGCTTGGTCTTCTGTAATTGGGAGCCTCAAGATCTAAACACATCTTCCAACGTCACTTTGTCTCCCTGTTGGCGGATAGAAGGTATTCTTTTCCGGATTCCACCTCTCAATCAACGCTGCAACATAGCATGATTGCGTGCGATTCGTGAATAATAGCGGATTCCACTTAACCCCACATGGTTTATCAATGCCCATTCAGCTGGTGTTACATCCGCTCGGATTCGTGATAACAAAGTGCGGCACACTATCATTCATCCTCGAACCACCCTCTGCTGCGTACATCAAAAGCGACACCTGACCATTGATAAATCAAATCCCCAAGTGTTTTTTCTCACATTACGGAAATTCCTACGATGGCTTAGGTATCGGTTATAGATAACGATAATCCGGTTTACTAACGATACGGTTATCTCTAAATGATATCGGTCACTGTCAATCCTATACAGCCTGACTTAAAACCACCACCTACGATAATTATTTTGCTCGTTTACTCCTCTCTATACCTATAAACATACGTGAACACCCTGCTTACCTACCCCATAACACTCACTCTATCCCAAACCCTTGCCTATCACCTTTTCTTTCTCATCTCTACCCTCTTACCTTCTCTCATCCTATTCATCAAAACATGCAAGAATTAAAATACAATCAAACAGTTTACCTCTTGGGATGCAGCAGCTTGGGGTGGAACTTGTCTTCCCTCTCGTCTCTGCCTGTTGGATGCTTCTCCTCGTTCAGCCATGTTCACCACCCTCTTCAAATATAACTTGCCTTTCTACCTTCTTAATCTCAGCCCACACTCACTTTACCTGTCTCTTTCCTCCTTATCACTCAATTCTTTCATGCCATTACCTGTATCAGTCGTCAAACAGCGTCGCATTCACGTATTTAACTTGTTGCATGACTCTAAAAATAAGAACTCTAAAAATAAGAACTTAAGTTGCCACCCAAGCTTTTCTATTTTTAGAAAAGCTCGTTTTGGCATAACCGGTATCGGTTACCTAACCGATATCGGTCCTTAATCTACCGACGTCGGTTAGGTAACCGATATCGGTCACATGTCTCCTTTTTCTTAAACCTGGGCCTTTTCTTTATTTTTTACAAATTTTTGTGGCGCCCGCCTCTTTTTCCTGCATAACGACACCATTATCAATATTTGTCATCAAAATCACATCAATATATCATCACAATTTCATCAACATCATCTATCTACAATAAAACAACCATCAACAAAATACGTACGACATTTCAATATCTACATCAAACCCATCAGTATATACACCATTTGGATCTAACTCATCATCTATACACATTAAATTTCAAAAACCATCGACAAAACACATAAAACATTTTATACACACCATGTGGATCAAAATCATCATCTCTATATATATCAATGTTTAAAATATACAACTTGCCCTGCATGGGGGCCTCTGTGATCTCAAAATAATACAAAGCCGGCACGCAGGCCGCTATCACTGTCAAAATCTCGACTCGGCTCATGCAAGCCGGTCTCTCATGTCAAAAATATACTCGGCTCACAGGCCGGTATCAACTCTACAACCTGTACTCGGCTCGCAGGCCGGTATATACAACAAGAATGAATAAATGAATCATATGTGGGCACGCAGGCCTCTATATACATAATAACCGGTTCACAGACCGGTGCCTATATCCAATATACAAACAAAACACCCATCTCCGCTCCAGGGATGTCTCAGCTCTCCCCACCACCCTCAGCTCCTCTCCTGCTTTGTCCTGTCTTTGGCTCCCCCTCCTCCTGTCATCACCCACCCACCCAGGTTGTGCATGCCCCCCCCAGGATCTCGGCTCAGAGAGGTCTCGGCTCTGTGCACCGCATATGGCTGATAGTCAGCCCTGGTACCATCAAGGACATCCTGATAATACTGGGCCTCCGCTCTCGCCTCCATATAGCGGGCCCGTGCCACCATGGCTGCTGGGGCTGGTCCCCCGACTCCTAATAATAGTGGCCCCTGTCCTGCTAGGTACACCACATGTGCACACACTATGGCGGTGCACATGCTGGGTGGCGGTGCACTGGTGGTGGTGCACATGTGTGTGTGTGCCGTGTGTGGTGGTGGTGCTGTGGTGTGTGTGCACATGCACACTGCACTGCACATGCTGCTGCAGCTAACTACCCCTGTAATACCCGATCTGTGCACATGCGTGCACAAGCTGCCCACCATGCAATTGCACTTCCTACGAGCCGGTCCCTCTCTGCTATAACAGCCGCTAAATCTGGTTGTGCGGGCTGTGCTCTCCTAGCTGCTCTCTCCTACCCACCACCACACCAAAAATGAACCTGTGCACCCGGCGTCATCCACTGTATCATCTGCTGGCCTCTCTGCTACCCAATCTGGGTCAACGGGCTGCGGTGCAGGCAGTGGGGCCTCTACATCATCCCTCCGGTACTGTGGGAAGGGAGGTGGCTCATCCTGTCGCAGCCCCAACTGCCATCGTACCCTCTCTAGGGGTATCCGCTCATGCTCTCCAGGCCTCCGTCCAGCTATCCAGAAAGTATATTGGATCCAGCGCATCTGTGCTCGGGCTCCTCCTCGGGGCGATGGCCTCTGTGGGGCCTCCATCAATGTCTAGCAGCGCGGTCAAGCCCTCTAACATATGTGGTAGTAGGCTACGTCCCATCTGCGAGCACCGCTCGTGGCTGGCCCACGACCCCCAACCACCTCTGAAAGCCATATCTGTATATAACTTGTGGCCCTGGCTGCTGGGGCAGCCCTACTGGTCATATACATATGATGTGCTCATATGCCCAGCAGTGTAACAAAAATGTGGAGCAAATCCCAAATCACCTCATCCGGTGATAACCCCACAGCTCTCTGTATAGCTGCACCAGATATACTGGTGCCCAGGCATAGCACGTATGCTCCTCTACCATCTCGTGCAGCACTCCCATCAAAGCATGGGAAGCGGCCTCCCTCTGAGTCCGGGAGGGCGAAGCATGTGATACCTATCATCATCAACACGGCCAGCCGTGTCTCATGTCTGTGTGCGCGATACATATCACCATAGGCAATGCTCGTGCTGTGATAAGTCAATAATGCGGCTGCATCCCCAAATACCTAAAGAATGTTGTCCATCATGCGTCTCTGCATCTACCTGGAATACTACCTCCCCTACGATCGGCAGTCTCAGGATGCGATACACATCCTCTAGGGTAATAGTCATCTCTCCAGTAGGGAGATGGAAAACATTGGTTGCGGATCCCATCTCTCGATGAGGGCAACCATAAGGCTGTGGTCCCTATCCACAGCCCTATACCGCTGGACTCCGCCGAGTCCCACCTCGCGCATAATGGCCCACTGCGCTGCGGACACATGTGGCCGCATCCGTCTCAATAGCGGGGGCATCCGATCCCACATCGTAAGCTGCTGACGTGCTGCTAAAAACAACCCACTTCATTAGACCTACCCTTTACAAAAACAACTACTTTAACCCTCTATACCCCCTTTTACCCACCCGACCACACCCCGACTCTATAACACACATCTACACCCACCTATCTTACCCTAAAACATCTACGATATCCCCTTTCCTTATCTCACACCCTACCAACCACCCCGATCTACTCTCGCCATCTAACTATGCCCCTACCAATTTAACACCTCCTAATTCATACCAACACCTAATCTATCCTAACCGAACCAACCACACAACCACCCCATTTCCCCCCCCCCCACCCCAATCACCTTTCCTATCAACTCTACCCCCTCCCTCTTCACCCCAAACAACAACCAAACAACAAAACACAAACACCAACAACAAAAAAACAAAAACAACAAAACAACAAACAACAAACAACAAAACAACAACAAAACAAAAACAACAAAACAACAAAAACAAAAACAAAACAACAACCAAAACACAAAACACCAACAACAAAACAAAAAAAAAAACAAAACAACAACAACAAAACAACCAAAACACAAAACACCAACAACAACAAAACAAAACAAAAATAAACCTAACTAATGACCGGTCACCCTTGACCGCCACCGGTCCCCTACCCAGCACATCCTATACACCGGCGCCGGTCGACATACGACCGACGCCGGTCTACCAAAAACTCCACTTTGTGTAAATATTTGGTGACCGATGTCGGTCGCCTAGTGACCGACATCGGTCACTGTCCAGGTCCAGAGCCGAACCCGACGCGGCCCCCAAAACCATCTTTTTGCCTATTTCTACCCTTTTACCCACTGGAAAACCCTACAAACCTACCCACCCTACCGTTTTAGCCTAACTAACCTACCTACCCACTCCATTTTTCAAATTACATCCATTTATTCATTATTTCATTAAATTTTGGATTCCTACCCAAAACCCAAATCTAAACTTAAAATCATTAAATTCACATAATTAGAGGTTTAGAACCTACCGGTACGACTACACGTCATCGTGGTGGGATAGGTGGTGGTGGTCCAGCTGGTCCAGCACCTCCTGCTCCTCCTGGCTGTGCCATGGCTATAAATCTCCTCTGCTGGGTCCTCCACCAATCAAATTCTACCTCCTACTCACTGGGGTCTACCAATCACTCACTCCTCCACTCAACTACTACCAACTCAGCGTACAAACTCAACAAAATCAATTTTAAACCCAGACAAGCCGTATTGGTTATCAAATTGACAATGTGACAATGATGGCCATATTTTTTTCTTTTTATAGGTTTTTACCTATAACGATATCGGTTATATTGTGCCCTAAACCACCGGTATCGGTCATCTAACGATCTACGGTCATAGCTAACGATATCGGTTTAATACCTTTTTCACCACAATTTCTGCCCTTATTCACCAATCTCCCTTTCTCACCACATCGCCTAAACCCTCCTTTGCTTTAAATAGCCTTTTTGACTTCATTGGCCCATTCAGGCCGCCATGACCAACCATTTTTGCGGGCCGACCAGGCCCGAGGCCCCGAGGCCGAACCAACCAATCCAGGCCACGAACCATCGGGCCCGACCAAGGCCGCGACCAACCATTTGGCCCGACCCACCCAGGCCGACCCATCAGCCGACCAATTGGCCCAATCATTTGCCCGACCCAGGCCCGCGACCAACCATCGAGGCCCCCAGCCCCAATCGGCCGACCAACCATTTGGCCCGACCCAGGCCGCGACCACCATCGGCCAACCGAGGCGACCGAGGCCCGACCCGAGGCCCAACCAATCGGCCCGACCCAGGCCCGACCAACCATTTGGCCCGACCCAGGCCATGACCAACCATTTGGCCCGACCCAGGAGCGCATGACCAACCAATCGGGCCCGACCCCATGGCCCTCACTAATCAATCGGCCCGACCCCAAGGCCACACCATTAAATACCTCACCCAAAACCAACAAATTACAATTTTATCCACCCATCATGTAGCTTTTTGTTGATCGAGCTCACTGTTCGTGTTTTAGCATGATTAGGGTACTTGACTTGATCGGTCGACCAACTTTGCCTAGACCAAGAGGCCGTGACGTTTATCTCAACCAAACCAACCATTTGAGTGCTTGCCGAACATGCCTAAACGTTCTGTACCTTACCCATTATATCCCCTGAGCTACTTCCTATGCCTTGGATACCAGGATTATATCACCCTTGTTTGGATAAACTATCGACCTTTGCTATGAATTGCTTGTTTGCTCTTGAATCATGTACCACAGTGTCACCTTTCTTTGCATTTCAACGTGCGTCTGCTTCCTTGGACCTACCCCACCATCTTACCATCATCTCAACACCATTTACCCTTTATCAACCCTATCCACGATTTCACACTACCTCAATCGTGATAGATTTGAGGGGATTACCTATACCCTTAACGGGAGTAACCACTTCTTATTATTGTCGGTGCAGCTTTACTGAGACAAGCTACACGACAACAAGGGGCTAATGTAGACACCAAATTTGTGTCTTACGACCCCCGTGCCCCATCTCATTTCACAATAGCCTCACCACCTAAACCTTGCACAATTATTTATTAATTACCTTATAATTAATAAATCCACATCTCCAAACCTGCCACCACATTTCGCCACCTCATCATGACCTAGCCCTAACCCTAAACTAACCTAATTAAGACCTATAACTTGGTCTACATCCACACCCATGACTAATTACTCCTCACCCACACCAAAATCAACCTAATAATGACTTGACCAAGCCCACAACTAATTCCTCGGGAGAAAAGGAGGGAAAGTTGGCTACTTTACTAAAAATAGTCCACTTTGACTTAACCGATATCGGTTCCTACTCGACCGACCGTCGGTTACGTAACCACCATCGGTTCCCTGTAAATGACCTCCCCCAACCAAAAAAATCAAGGATCTGTGATCTGGAATCTGGAAATTCATTGGAAAGATCGGGAATTCACTTGGCCGAGCAGAGACAAGTGAAGGAAAGAAAGGAGTTTGCAGAGAAGGACATCAAGCCCAAGACTGCAACTGAGTAACCAGAGCCCAGTGACACTCATCCAAGCATTGGGAGAGAAGATAGCTCATCTTTGATTGTCTGATCATCCTACCTGAGCCCTGCCTTCGTTATCACAGTCTTTGGACTGTATCTTCATCAGGAACTAGTAAGTAGTATCTTGTATGTTCTTTTGATAACATTTCTTGAACTTCTGAATCACAACAATTATAAGTCTATTCCTAGATCTACTACCCGGTAACACCCTACATCTAACTATCATTCCTCTACCCCTACATTGCCCCAAGAACAACTCCCATACCCTCTGAGTCTTCTCCATCACCCCATTACCTATCCCCAATCATTTACTAGCCTTATAAACACCATAGCCACCTTATAGCCAACCTTCACTAAAAGCCCCTAAACCACTGCCCCTACCGATATCGGTTAGCGAAAAACAGTACGGTGACGATGGCCGCATCGATCACTTTGTGATTCAAAACCAAAACTAGCCCTTTCCTCTATTGTTTTAACAAGGTAATTAAATTGTAATTTTGCAATAATTTGTGTTAATTCATATTAGCGAGAGGCCACCACCTTCGAAAGGAAGTTTAATACTTCACGGGCCCAAGCGATTCCCTCATTTATTGTCTAGAAAGATTGTTGGGAGCTTCGGGACAAGAAGAAACAACAGAAGAAAACAAGGAGGCAAATGTGGCATCGGGTAATGTATGCTAGGATGCTTTGATTCTTTCTTTGCATAATATTACTCAATCTCGGGTTTTAGATCCAGGGCTTCTTTTCATGCTACTCCACATAAGCATTATTTTGTTGATTATGTTAAAGGGGATTTTGGGCATGTTTTTCTTAGTGATGATGAACCTTGTAATATAGTTAGAAAAAGTTATGTTTAGGTTAAGATGTAGAATAGGAATACATGGCTATTGAAGGATGTCAGACATGTGACTACATTAAGTAGAAATTTGATATCGGCGGGGTAATTGGGAAGTGATGGTTATACTGTGATATTTACAACTGACTCTTGGAAGGTTACCAAGGGTGCTCTTGTGGTGGCAAGAGGTAAGAAGGTTGTAACCTTGTATTTAACCACTGATAGTACTAATGATTGTAATCTTGTGGCTTCAGATGTAGATACAACATTATGGAACTATAGACTCAGTCATATGAGCCATAAGGGCATGAACATCATAAAGAAGAATTTTCCTGGATATACAGAAACAATTTTGGATTTTTGTGAGAAATGCATATATGGGAAACAAAAGTGAGTAAGGTTTCTCAAGGTTGGACCTACAATGAAAGAAAGTAAGTTAGAGCTGGTACATTCTGATGTGTGGGGGCTAGCTTAGGTATCATCTCTTGGGGCTCAAGTTATTATGTTACTTTTATTGATGATGCAACAATGAAAGTTTGGGTTTATTGTATTAGAAACAAATATGATGTATTTGATACTTTTGTTAAATGGAAAGCCTTGGTAGAGAATGAAACAGTCTTAAGTTAAAATGTCTCAAATCAGATAATGGAGGGGAGTATTGCAGCAATGAATTTGATGATTATTGTTCTAAGAATGGAATCCATAGGAAAAAGATGATTCCAGGAAGCTCGCAGCAGAATGGGGTGTCAGAAATGATGAACAAAACAATAATGGAACGTGCTAGGAGCTTGAGGATACATGCATGGATTGATTTTTTTGGTTAGAAGCGGTGAGCACAACTGTGTACTTGATAAACAAAGGACCCTCAAGTGCCTTGGATGGAGGCATACCTGAGGAGGCTTGGTATGGTAAGAAAGTCGATTACTCATTTCTTAGAGTCTTTGGATGTGAGGTGTTTGTTCATATTGACAAGGATGATAGTACCAAGCTAGAGGCTAAATCAGAAAAATACACTTTTATTGGTTATGGTGGTGATGACTTTGGATTTAAATGTTGGATTATTAAGGACAAGAAAATCATTCGGTCTAAGGATGTGGTATTTAATAAGAAATTCATGTATAAGCAAATATGATTGCGGGAAAACATGGAAGAATCTAAGAAAGAATATGCGGTGGTAGAGGATCTTCTCGGATGGGACAAAGTGACCCATGAATCGGTTCAGAACCTACTCAATAGAACCCCAAACTCCTATAGTGAGGAGGTCTTCTAGGGTAAGAAAAGAACACGAACGTTTTTCTCCTTCTCTTTATTATTTATTACTCACCGATAGTGGATAGCTAGAGAACTTTGATGAAGCAATGCGGTAGATGCCGGTAAGAAGTGGGAGCAATCCATGGATGAGGAGCATAAGTCTCTCATGGAGAACCGGACTTAGGATTTAGTGAAGCTACTAGGAAGGCAAAAGAGCATTGCGAGAACAAGTGGGTGTACAGAGTTAAAGATGAAGAAGGAGGAAAGAAAAGATATAAGGCCCGATTAGTGGTCAAGGGGTTTGCACGCATGAGAAATAAGGTATAGATTTTGATGAGATTTTTTCTCCTCTAGTAAAAATGACTTCTATCGAATCGTTCTTGGAATAGTGGCAGCGAAGACTTGCACTTAGAACAGTTAGATGTAAAGACTACATTTTCCATGGTGATTTAGAGGAGGAGCTATAAATGCAACAACCGAGGAAGGATATGAAGTCAAAGGTAAAGAGGAGATGGTGTGCAAATCGAAGAAGAGCTTGTATGGCTCAAACAAGCTCCACATAAATGGTATAAGAAGTTTGATAGCTTCATGATGGAGCAAGGTTATATTAGATGTGATTCGACCATTGCGTATATACAAAGAAATTTGAGGATGAAAGTTATATTATCATGTGTTTGTATGTTGATGACATGCTTTGGTTGTAGGTTAAAATATGCAAGAAATAAAAGTACTCAAGAAACAACTAAGTGAATCCTTTGATATGAAGGATTTGGGGGCTGCAGACAAATCCTTGGTATGAGGATAACTTAGGATAAGAAGGAATGAAAGATGACTTTATCTCGGAAGAGTATATTAAGAAGGTATTGGATAGGTTTAACATGCAATATGCTAAACTGGTTGGGACTCCTTTGCGAGACCATTTTAAGTTATCAAAGGAGCAAAGGTGTCCCAAGACAAAGCAGAAATAAACCATATGTCTAAGGTACCTTACTCATCAGCAATTGACAGCTTTGATGTATGCTATGGTATGCACTAGGCCCGATATTGCCCATGCAATAAGAGTCATGAGTAGATTTATGAGTGATCCAGGTAAAGAGCATTGACAAGTAGTAAAGTGGATCCTTCGGTATTTGAGAGGGACCATGGGGATAGTTTTATGCTACAATGGATCAGACACCACTTTACGTGGTTATGTAGATTTAGACATGGCTGGAGATGTAGACAGCAGGAGGAGCACGACATGTTATATTTACACTGTAGGTGGGACAACAATAAGTTGGATTTCACGACTACAAAAGCTGGTGGCTTTGTCAACCACGGAGGTTGAGTATGTTGCTGCCATAGAGGCAAGCAAAGAGATGATTTGGTTACAACAATTGCTTGAGGAGTTGGGGCATAAGCAGGAGGAATGTAAGTTGCATAGTGATAGTTAGAGTGTTATACACCTAGCTAAGAACTCTTCTTTCCACTCCAGGACGAAGCATATACAATTGAGATATCACTTCATCAGGACAGCTTTGGAGGAAGATAAGTTGAAGTTGGAGAAGATTCATACCAATCAGAATCCTGCAGACATGATGACCAAGGTGGTCACAAGGGATAAACTAAAGCTATGTTCAGCTTTGGTTGGCCTTCACGGATGACAGTGAAGGGTTGAGAAGCTTGCTCAGTGGAAATTAGTCTCCAAGTGGGAGATTGTTATGTTTGTGGAGCCTATTTTCATGTTAGAGTGTGGTACACCTTCTATGTGTTACACTCGGGTATTTTTACGGTAGTCCCGCTCGCGGTGAGCGGGTCAAGGGGGTTCGAGGGCGAAGCCCTGAAGTAAATTTTCATGGGTTTTTTATCAACCCATGGGTAATGGGTAACCGTTATGGGCTGTTTTTGGGCCCAAGGTTTTTTGGTACCCATTGTTTTGATACCCACTTTTTTTTTCCATGGTTTTTACCCATGGTTTTGATACCACGGTTTTGTATTGTAGATGCACTTTGAGTTTGGGTGTGAATTCTATAGAGTTTGTTGAGCATAGCTCCAAATGGATTTGGGTATTGTATTGAGAGAGTGGAGACTTGTAATAAAAGATGAGCAAGTGATTCTTGGTGGACGTAGCCCAAATTGGGTGAACCACATTAAATCTTGTCTCTATGTGTTGTGTTATTTATTCTGCACTTTTATTTGAGATTTGTAATATTTTCTGCATATTAGTTTCTACTGTTGAGATTCTGTAAGGGATTATTCCACATATTTTATCTCTTATTTCCTAACAAAGTATTATATGAATGAGTATACTCTTATATGGTGAGATCATTGACCATGCCTTCTACTTGCCCTTCAAATGGTTCGTGGTGGGGTTGAAAACTCCCCTCAAATATGATTTTTCCATCACTTGCTCCTTTGCCATCATTTCTTCTTGATCATGCATATGCTTGACACTAATATCCTCTTCATGCCCATCAACCAAATTTGATTTCACCTTGCACCCATTTCAAACCCATGCAATCATTAGATGCCAAAAATTTATCATAAAAAAAAGAGTGCTCATACCTTGAATGCATGTCTTTACTTTTCTTGCACATTGATTCACAACTCTTCTTTTTAAGGAGCGAGCAAGACATGACTCCTTTTGTTCCAATCCTTCCACAAGTATGGATAACAATGGTTGTGGAGGTTATTCATACTCATTCAACATTAGATACATTGTTGTTTGCATAGAATCCATTACTTCATGTGAATGTTCCTCATATATAACATCAAATAAAACCTCAAACATGTGCAAAATGAGGTCATTACAATCAAGATCTAACATTGGAATGTAATACCTTACTTGAGCCTTGTTCTTCAAGATCTTAACCCTCTTATCAAAGTGAGGGTTTGTGATGTCCCAAAGCTTTTGAAAGATTCTAACCATGAGATCATATACCTCCTTCATAGTAGTATCATCATATGGAAAACTTGGGGCTACTATCCGTGTGACCTCACTAATGCATGCAATGACCAAAAGTCTCACATCCACCTCCTCATGTCTCAACAAATTAGTTCTAGCCAAGTGTGTTACCAAAGGATCTACAACTGAAAACATAGAGCTATAATTAGATTGCTTTATCAAACATAAACAACTCACTATCTCATCAAGAGTGTGGAACAATACACTCCTCTCAAATGAAATCTTTTTGATCTGTTTCCCAAGCTTATAGAGTTTGGTTCTCAAACCTCTGTCATTGGCAATCTCCATGATTTGCAAACAATACCCACCAGAAAAGAAGAAAACTGATCTGATTTACCTCAAACAACTTGTAATAATTCTGAAATATTTTTTTCCAATCTGAATATGTCAAAACAGAAATTTTTCTAAATCGAAAATGGGAGACTTACTATAAATAGTAAGTTCATCATTATCTCTAACCAATTTAGAAAAATAACATAACTTGCTCAAAACACCTTAGAATTACATGAAACTTTGGGAAATGGTAGATAATACTATGGAGCAACTTTCCCAAAAATAATTTTATGAAAATAATTGAAATCTGATTTTTAAAACCTGAAACACTGCAGAAAAATATAACAACTTCAAAAATCTGTATCTTTGGCTAGGAAAGTCCAAAAGAGCTGAAATTTTGGATCTTGGGTCACAAAAATATGAGAAACAATATCCCAAAACTAGATTTTGACTAGCCAACACCAAACCCTAATTTTTACCCAAAAATTAGGTCACCCAACACATTTAGGGCACCAATTCAACTCCAAGATTTATGAAATTAATTTCACCTTATTCCTCCTTGTTTTTGCCACACAAACCCCCACAAGAGTAGAGGAAAGAAGCTCTGATACCACTATAATATCCCCTTGTAGGATATTAACTGATTATTATTAAATACTTGCAAAAATAAACACTTAGAAGATAAACCCTCCTAGGTTTACCTCAATGAACCCTAGTGTCAGCTTCAATACAACCCAAATAGGGTTGGAGTGAGCCAAGGTGAGGGTTTGATGGGAAATCCAATTGGTATTTACACTCCTTTATCCAATACAATTTGTAGAAGTAAAAATAATAAATAATAAATTTTGAAAATTAGCTGAAACTTTGGAAATTAATAACTCCCAAAATACTAACTCTTGTAACTTGAAACCAAATGTAGTAGAAAGGGAAAATTATGAGCTTCTCATCAAAATAAATATCAGATCTTTGCATGCACTAGAACCCACTCAAATCAGCCCCCAAAATTCCAAACCCAGTCGCTAGGGTTAGGGTAAATTGCATAAATAATTTCCAGCACTTAGAACCCTTCAAAATACTCAATAACATGTAGATTTTACCCTCAATAAAATGCGCCAATACCCTAGACAAGTCACCAAAGCTAGAGAGAAAATATCACGCACAAACACCTTCAACACAAGAGAGCAAAATGGAAAGAACAATGGAGTCTTCAATAATCTTCAATAATGGATCCAAATAAGAGAGAGATCAATGCAAGAACTAGGGCATACATCCCATGGGCATACATCCCAATTCTCCAAGCATGGAGTGAAATCAATAATTCATCAACATGCCCTCTAAGGAAATGTGACCTCCCTTTTATAGAACTAAGGGGTGCAATATCCAATAAAGACCTACATTTCCCTTTTGGAGGGAAAACATAAACTCTCATTAAAATATTTAATACTAAGACTATGTGCACTTTATTTATTTGTTAATTAAATAAATAAAAGTAACTAATCTATGTGTACATTAAACTAACTAAAAAGACTCCCACTTGTAGTGCTACGCATGCCAAGGGGTTACAATGCGATGAAAAATAAATATTAATAATGTCTCAAAAAAGGGGACATTACAAACTACCAAAAAGATAAGATGCTCAAATGACTAGAAAGGACCTAGAAAGTGTGACCAAAGTACAAAGAGGACAAGGGATCCTAACGCTGGCATCCTGGCTAGGCACTAGTGTCTAGAATGACAAATGCCAAAAAGACAGACTGAGAAAGTAAGAGTGCAAGACTGAAAGTAGAAGCATAAAAAAGGAAGGTGGCCAAAGACATGGGTTAGTTAATACTTTTCTTACTTAAGAACCATATGAACAGTAGTATGCAATTGAGACTAGATAATGACTCAAAGTGCGTGATTGTGTGTCTACAAGATCTTGGTTCACAATTCTCACTTGCTGAAGATCTTGTCAAAGGAAATGTGCAACACATAAGGGTAGTGGCCAGACCATCCATTCCACAAATTGAAACCAATTGGTAAGTATTTGACAATGATGAAAAAATAATTCAATTTATCCATAATGAAGCTGAATTTTCTTTAAGAATGTAATTTGATATGCATGAAAACTATGGTGATCAAATTATTCAGCTAAAGAAAAAAAAGTTGCCAAAGGATACATTAATGAAACCATCCTTTTTTATCTCGATGATATTACCATCTTCTCAAAGAAAAGTAAAGATCATATTAATCATCTTGAGAAGGTATTTGAGAGATTTAGGGAATATGGGGTGTCTCTTAACCCCAATAAATGTAATTCCCAGTCCTAGGCGTAAGCTTTTGTTATCCACTTTTGCCCCTTAAGGAAAAATTGGAAAAAGGGGCTTGATGTGCTCTAACACAAAAAGGCCTTCATGATATTTTTCAGAACATTTAAAGTTAATTTTTGTGTTTTAAAAATGTTTATAGTGTTCCAAGAAGGTCCCGGATAATTTTGAATTATTTTCTCCTTTCCGGGTTTTGAAAGCTTAAGGTTTGCCGAGATGGGGAAATTTTTTTGTGGCAGGCCCAATTCTGGTCAACATGGGAAAAAATGTTTAAATTTGATAAATCATGTTAAGAGGGCTTATTGTACTTCCATGATCTTCTGGTTTCAAGAAAAGGTCCAATAAATTCAAATTTAGGACAAAATCCGCTTTGAATGGCCTAAATGGCATTCACTCTGGGATAGCTTGATGAGTCGACATACATTCATGATGACTAGAGTTCCAAGTAGCTTGCTTGGCTAATGATCGTGGGTGTTCTAAGTAATTTGAGGAGTTACAAAGATGAGCTCGGTCGATATGAAAAGGGAGTTGCTCACTTGACAATGCTCAACTAGGTGGGATGAGTTCATCACTCACATGAAATAAAGTTGAAGGTAACATGGTATAGGGTCAAGTAAAGTGTCAAGGTGAGTTAACTCAACTTGAATCACTAAACAAAGGATCTCGAGGTTTAGTTAGATGATATGAGCTTGTTGCAACTTCAAAGGAGCTTGGGAGTTACAAATGGGGATCAATTGGAATAATCATAGGCGTTAGAGATGAGTTTAGATTAGCCCTAACTTAATCATCAAGTGCTCGACATTGACCTCTTTTAGAGACGAGCTTTGTGGATTCAACATACATGAAGAGAAGAATAAAAAAAGGAGCGGTTTGATGCATCAACCGAAGGATACGTGTGATGTTGAGCCATGACAAAATGAGCTCATGGAGGAATGAACAAAATGTTTAGGTTAAGATCATGATGAAAAGTTACAAGGATCCCGAGGAATAATAGATCGACCTCAACATTAAAAATGGAGCTCACTATTTTTTTGTAGTGAAATGTAACCAGTCATGATATGGTGAATTTGGCATGAAAATGTTACCTTGAGGAGCTCAAGTGAGCTGAAAACTAACTCGGTGACCAAACAATGAAAAAAATCAAAGTGGTCATGTAAAATCTCAATTGGTGTGTGAGTCCCATAAGTTGGATGCATTCAAGCTTAGTGAGGGATAAAATCAATACACAAAGCAAAAGAGATAGCTTGCTTCAAAAGTAGACTCGATGAAGTGAGTAGGAAGTCACTCGACTGACGAATGAGGTGCATTTGAGCACAAGAACAACTTAAAATTGTAAATCATTAAAGGGGAATTGAATAGGTGTAACATAAGTTCAACATAGGCTTGGGATGCGAGTTCACCAAGAAACGAATGGCTCAATATATTGAGCAAGGGAATATTCGGGATTACAAGTAGGTGACACTACATGGGCCGAGTGGTGTTGGCCGAGTTCTTTCATGGCCCGTCGACGATCCATGCATATAGTCAAGTGTCACAAGAATTGGCAAGGTGACCTTCTAGTTGACTTAGTATAAGGCTCACAATATGTTGAAGGTCCATTGTGAGATGCAAGATAGGGATCGTTTAAATCCATATTGATGAGGTGTCCATGTTTAAGCTCAATGGTGTTTAAAATAGCTCATAAAGAGTTGAGAATTCATAGTGTGGAGGTATATGGAAAATATGATTAGTGGAGGATAGATTCAATATTTAGTTGCTTGTCAAAAATGAAGAATGACTCAAGAAAATAGGAGACAAGCCGAGCTCGGTGGTAGAAGAGAGATCTATTTCAAGCTTGATTGGATGAGAGGAAATGCTCAAGCTATTTGACATCTCTGGAGGAACTCATAGTTTTCGAAATAATGGACAAGCCCAAGCTATGGTGGTTTGGTGTGGAGATCATGAAGATCCCAAGTTGGCCATGGGGGCGAGTTGGTAGAAGGTAAGAGGGGCTCACAGGATGAATATTGATTGAAAGTTGAGAAGTCAAGGCGAGCCAAGTTTGAGCTGCCAAAAATGGTGAGCTCCAAGAAACTCGGTGGCCAATTCACAAAGTCTATGGCAATCTGGTGGGAAAGCGAGGATTAGGGGCCAAATCCCCAAGTTGGTATGTTAGTAAGACAACATCGTAAGTCCGAGATTCCCACTTTTAACTTATGGATTTTCTTGGTATGAACAACATCAAGCTTGGAAAAATGATGCTCAAGTTCCCAAGCCGAGAGAGCCAAGAAGGAGAAATCTTCGGGGATGACGGTGAGTGAATATCTAAGTTGGTCAAATCATTGTGTTAGACCCACCATGGGAAAGTGATAAAGAGAACATGACAGGGTGACTCCTGAGATGCTTGATAGATTCGTTAGTAGAGGTGTTTAAGGAAATCCGATTCATCCGGTCGAGGTAATGGAAATGGTCAATGTGGTCACATCGTGAGCCGTTTAGAGAGTGCATTGAGGCCAAAGTCTATAAGTGCAGCTTGAAAAATTCCAAGTGAAAGGAAATGAACATGTTGAGCTTGACCGTTTAACTCATCGACAGAGGGATAAGTGGTAAGTAAGTGACTTGATGGGTGGTAAGTTAAGTGGTGGACTAGCTCGAGACCAGGAGTCAATGTGGAGGCCAATGGAAAGTGAGTTCCATCAAGTTAGAAGCCGATGACTCGGCATGAGGTTAGTATTTAATAAGCCATCATGGCGGTATGTACAAAATTATAGGCCAATCAACGTGAGTGTGAGGTGGTGAGTTCACAAAGGTGCCGTGTGGGGTAAAATGCCCACCGAGATAGAAGAGAGTAAAATGTGGAGCGGCCTAACCATGCTTAAGCGGCCAATAAATGGGATTGATGTGATGGATTAAGGAGACCCAGTCAAAGTGGAAATAAGTTAAACATTGGAAGAAGAACTTGTTCGAGCTAGGAAGTGGCGGTCGGTGTATAAAGTAAAGAGCACTTAAGTGGTGCACAACATAGCTCGCCAACTAGCTCTCATTAGTGGCAGGCCAGTGAGCCATTTTTCAAATACCCAACATAAAACCCTCTCACATGTAATTTTCAATGCATGGGTCCCACCAATGGACCAAGTGAAAGCTCCGAATAATTTTAAAATATTATTTTTATTAAAATGGAGAATTAAATTCATTTTTTTGAATTTATGGGGCATGATGGTGAATGCAATTAATGATGTAATTAAACATGAAGGCCATCATGTGCTATTATTGGGCCCAGAATTTAGGATTTCTCCTCTTTCTCTTTAGTTGGATTTTCTATAAATGTAAAGGAGGAATTCATTTTAGGGGAGACAGCTAGACGGTTGGACATTTTTAGTATTCCTCTCTCTTTTCACAAGTTAGTCTATTGTGGATTGTGGGAACTTTCAAGCCTCTTTTCCAAGATTGTAATGGAAAATATTTCCTCTTCCTCATGTAATGATGCATTGTACACATGATTGAAGTAATAAAGATTGTGTTTTATGATTAATTATTGTTCTTTTCATAGTTTTTACTATGTCTTTGTGCCTTTCTCATGTTTGTAGGTATACTGTGCAAGTTCAAGTTTCCATTGCAGATTCTGGGAGTTTTGTGCTTATCTGGGAGTGAAGCTTTGTATGCGGTTGTGTTTTCGAACTTTTCATCCTTCTCGCTTTCATCCTTCTACACTGGAAGACTGAAATTTTTCTAGCAACACCCTTTCTTGGTGCATCACCACTTCTAGTATAGGTTTTATTTCTTACAAATATCTCTCCCTAAATCCCATGATAATGTTAGTATAGGTTTAGTTATCCATTTTATTGCATTAGAAGTAGTGTTGTGTTTATTTTAGGAAGAGGAATCTGGCCTTCTCTAGAGGTTCACCTCGATCCCAACTCCCACAACTTGAGAGGTGATCCCATGTTACCCAATCACACCGAATTTCCTATCTATCACTTGGCCATTCGAGGGTGCAATGATTTGGAGATAACAAATTTTAGGGCATATTGTTTCAAAGGATGGCATTTCCATTAATACAGAAAGAATCTCAACCATTCTCTCTCTTTCTTTTCCAACTCATAAGAAAACATTGTAATCATTCCTCAGAAATATTAACTTTGTTAGGAGATTCATTCCTACTTTTGTAGGATTGGTCAAACATATAACTTTGATGTTGAAGAAGGATTCAAATTTCAAATGGGAACCCGATGGGAAGGAAATATTTTCTAAGAATAAACAAGCAATTTCTTAGGCTCCTACACTTGTCAACCCTGAATATTCTAAGGATTTCATCATATATGCATATAGAGCTAAATCTAGCATTATTTTTGTTTTGAATCAACAAAATGATCAAGGATTGGAACAACCAAAGTGACATTCTTTAGTAAAACACTCAAGGATTATGAATTACTGTACAATTACATTGAAAAACATGTCTTTGATATCATGAGGGCTTTAAATAAATTTAAGAGTATGCTTTCCACCAATCAAATCAAAGTTGCCTCAAAATCCCGGGTTGTTTATGACTCATGGAAGGGTGCAATTTTGAGCCTCAATAGAGCTCATTTAACGATGCATAAAAACATAAAAAAGGAAGTGAAAATTTTTGGAGTAACTTCAGTAAATGAGAATTCCTTGGTGAATGATCTTCTAAAGCCATTCGAGGAACTGATAGGAAGAGAGGTAGGAGATCCCTTCTCCTTCAATGAGGACACCTTAGAATCCCTTGCAGAGATCAGGTGTGTTATTTCCAACACTACTAAGGAGAACCAAATTTCTTTTGAGCAATGTAGAAACATCAAAATCACTTCTAAGAATTGGCTTAAGGATTTAAACTTCATACGTGTTCCTTAAGAAGAGAAAGTAAAACCTACAATGACTCGATTCAAGAAAGATATTTCTCTAGGAGAATTCTCCTAGAGTCCTTCAAAGCATTGGATCTCCATTAATGGATGCATCATCTCCTTCAGCATAACTATCTCCCTTATTATTTCTTCCCCCTTTCTTCTCTTCTCTCATGTTCTAATTCTTCATTAAGGGGTTTACTTTTCATTATTTTGTCTTATTCATTTAAATGTGACCTATAGTCAAACATTGTAATGAGTTTCCTTTAATTAATAAAAAGGGACTCACTTTTCTTCCCTAGGGATATGAAAGGTCACAAGTTGTAAAGGTAAGTGAAAAGTCATGTGGGGGTAGGTGAAGTTTTTTTGTAAATCTATATATTGTATGACCTCGTCATTCCAAGGGGTCAATTGTGAGTCTCTAAGTAGATATCTATTGCACTACTAAGAAGTAAGTAAAATATAACATTCTTCCATTCCCTTTCTCTATGTTTCCTCTATCTCTCTACTTTTCAGCTTTGTACACATGATAATCTTGTACAACCAAGGAAGGTGTTAATGCCTTTGATGAATGGATTAATGGAATTTTGTGTCCATGATTTATTGTGTCTTGTCATTATTAGCAAATTTGTTTTATTTTAATTGAGTATGGATTAATTTTGGTTAATGCTTGTGAAACTCGATAGTTCCTATGTATAAAATCAACCTTTTATTTTCTAAGTTCTAACTCCCCTTCATGTGGTCTCCCAAACAAATTCCTCCCTTGCACTAGGTGTAAGAAATTTTTTGCAGGTCTAGTGGAGTAGTCCTATTTGATACTTGGCTTAATAACCACCCACAATATTTGTTTTATCTACATTCAATAAAGGGAGCCTTCCCCTTTCATAAGCGAGGAGGGACATAGTCCCGGAGCATTGGTGAAAATCAACTAATTTTTCCTTATGAAAAATTATTTCACCAATAATTTATGGTGCCCATTGTGGGGCATTTGTTTTTGTCTTTGCACCAATTCTTAGAACAAAAAATCCATAAAAATCAAATATCTTAAAAAAAAAAAATTCAAAATTTTAAAGTCTTAATAGCTTTGATTTTTTCTTTGTATTTTTCCCATAATGACCATTCCTAGAAATTATCTTGTGTTGCAGCCTAATCTCCTTTTCTTTCAAGATACCCAAGAAGATATCATAGCTGATTTAAGGAATTACATCTAGCATAACATAGAAATTTTCAATCACTACTATGCACCCTCCAGTATTTTGGATTTGGAAGAGGGACGTGCAAAAGATCTGCAACGTGTAAGACATGCTCCTAATCAGCCAAGAAGGACATAAAATACATATGTTTTGAGTCATATACCAATCCTACAAACTAGATGAAAGAAGATACAAAAGGTTTTCTCAATCTAGTGGTACAATTGATCCAACATTAGAAGAGCAAAAACTAATTGATTTTAGAATTCCCATTACTCAACTAGTAAGAAGAAGTGGTCAACAGTAATTCCCTGAGTTTGATCCTTATTTCCCTCTTGAAGAACCAAAATTTGAATTAGTGCACTTCATTCCTCCGAAAGAGGAAGTAGAAGAGGGATAAAAATCATAAGAAGAAGAAAAGGAAGAAGAAATTAGGATGGAAACACAAACACCTATGTCATGGGGACATAACATGGTCCTGTTGGCTCTAAATACTCCATTACATGACCTACCCAAGGGATCTAGAAAGAACTTTCCAAAGTTTCGAGGAGATGGAAAAAAACACCTTGATGATAATATTACAACATTCATAACAACTTGTGGGGTGTTGGGCGTGGAATACAAAGATGTTTTATTCCACCTGTTTGTGAAATCCTTACAAGACGTCATTGCATACCAACTCTATCATTTTCTAAGATCAATCACCAATTAAACATGTATGAAATATAATTTTGAATCTATATTTAAACCAACTAAAGATGACCATGCTACCCTTTCCTAGTGGTCTTAATTGAATAAAGAGCCCTATGAACCCATGAGGGAGTTTGTAGCTAAATTTAATAGGATGCTCTATAAGATCCCAAAAGCTGCACGAATTACAAAAGATAATCAACTAAAATTCTTCACCAACACACAATTGCTTAAAGTTAGTTTCATGTTAAGAAGAACTCAACCTGCCACCTTGGATGAGGTGCAAAAACTTGTAGTTGATGTAGAGGATGATTTTTTGATGTTTGGGAAGATAAAGAGGGGTCTAAGTAAGGAAAACTATTAGAGTTCAAGTTCTATAGCCATGAACTAACTAGTGCAAAAATTGTCTAATAAAATTATTTTTCTCAAAAATCAACTTGCACAAACTTCCTGTCTGAGGACATTCCGAGAAATAATTTCTCAAACAAACAAATAATTAGTCCTCCACCTCAAAGGCTTTCTTTTGAATCCCCTCCCATGAATGCAATATGTGAGACTCGACAAGATGAAGAAAGTGAAGAAGTGGGTTTAAAAAATGAAGAAGAAGAAGGTGAAATGTTAATAGAAGATATTAGATCTGCAAAATTAGGTTTTTATGAGTATGCATCCTCTTCGGATGATGAATATGAAGATTTTGTGGTGGACATGAACAACCATTCTTGTGTTATTTTCACTTGATCGAAGACTCTTGAGAAAGAGAAGTCCTCCAGACATAAATATAAGGAGAGAGAGGATCCTTAACCAACAAAGCTACTTCCCAAAAAATCACAAAAATAGAGGATCTCCGGTCCCCCATATGTATAATATACCATGAATAAGCTTGAAGTTGTGCCCCATCACAAGGAATATTACAAGAAAGGTAATTCAAATGCTACCATAAATGATGTTTCTAATTCTGCAAAGCATGAGAGTGATGATAAATCAACAAGTACCTCATATAAGTGAAACCAAGCCATGTTTCCCATACTCATGAAAACCCTTCTTTAAATTTTGACATCATTGACCATGTTAAAAGGATAAGGTCCAAATCTCGAGTTTGAATAATTGTAAACCCATCCTGAGAAATTCGAGAAACTTGTAAAATTCATCAAGGGTGGAAGCTACAAGTCTAAAGTTTTTTCCTCTTCAAATTTTTTTGTAGTAACAAAATCATGCACTTTAGGCATTATTTAGCATGGTCTCATACTACTATTTATAAGGTTCTTAAGTGAAGAAAGTACTAATTAATCCCACCTTTTGGTCATCTTGTTTTATCTTTTGTTTCATCATTCCCACACATTTTTACATACATTCCCAGCTATTTCAGCACTTTCCCATCATTTTATCCTAAACTGGGGCACCTAAACTTGTACTTGGGTGCCCTAGGGCACCTTGATCCCACTCGGGGCACCCCAATCCTTGTTTTACTTTCCCCATCTTTTTAGACTCTTTCTAGCCATTTTTCATCCTTACCTTTTTCCTAGTCGGTTATGTTAGGATTAATTATGAAATTAGAGCAAGAGAACAATATAAATATGAAGTTATGAGACCATAATGAGGATCCTAACGTTACTTTACAATTATCACTCCATCTAGAGTTACATCCATTGCATCACTTGCATCCACATACTTCCATGCATCAAGGCTAGGAGATCTGCATCAACACACACTTCATAGGGGGAGGGATTCTATTCTATTCCATGCACACATACTATTACATTTTCTACATTTAGTTATTTTTCGCTACTTCACAAAGTGCGACTGGCACAAGAGCACCTAGGGCATGACATGCACACACACACACACACACACGAACTAACTACATTTGGGTCTGAAATGTAGTGCATCACTCAGTTTAGTAAGCCCATTGTTGTGGCAAGACGAGGTTAGTCCGACCCATTCATTTGCATCTTTCTTTTTAGGGTTTTGATACTTATCTTATCGCATGTAGGTATTCAAATTCATATTTATATATTCGATAAATTCGACGTAATTTAGTGAATCTAGTGCGATAGGAAACGAAGGTCACAGAGCATCTTCCGACCCAAAAAGAACTAGGTTCCGAGATTTTTCAGAGACCAGGGCACCTAGGGAACTCTAGTACCCTCTTGGGTGCTCTAGTATGCTCGATATTTCAGATCCAAGCTTTTTGGGACCTCAGTACAGACGTTATAGCTACTATATTTTCTTGACAGACTTGCGACACCCTATAATAGTCATCCATAATCAAATGAGTTCATTACTTACCTTCCTCTTGTATATTAGGGTTTTATTTCTACTAGTTCAATCATTTTAAATATTTTAGTCACTTCATATTAATTTAGTGCATTTATTTTCAAGGTTTTTTTCCTCCTAGATTAGATTAACTATTATTGCATTTCCCCCATTTTTAGTTAATTTTAGTTAATCATTTTGGTGAACTTGATGTTTTTCACGCTTAGGATCCTTATTCTTCTTCTATCATGGGTCAAGTTTATTTATTTGATTTACTTAAGAGATATCCCACTTGTCAGTTGTTTTCCAAAAATCCCTAGACACCAAGTATTTTGATGACAATACGTCAACACATGAATCAAGTGTTATGCTTCATTGTCTCTTTATCAACTATGATGTTGACAACCCTCCATCTAACCAACCCATCTTAGACTCGATTCAGGCCTTACATGTAAAATTTTCTATCATGGAATCCAAAATCACATCTCTTAGATGTGAAATTCAATAGCTCAAGGATGCTTCTCAATCACATACATCCTCTATGCAATCTATGGAATCCACAATCACATTTCATTTGAAATGCAACAAAGGATAATTCTCAATCGCATACATCCTCTATGCAATCTATGGAATCCACAATCACATCTCTTAGATATGAAATCCAACAGCTTAAGGATGCTTCTCAATCACATGTTTCTACTCCCTCTACATCTCTTCAATCTATGTCCACTACATGTCATATAGTTGAACCTCAAGTCATGCCATCGCCAAAACCTCTCACACTTTCTGACAATGCTAAGCCACATGAAATTCTTACTAAGCTTCTTAGTCGTCAATTGATCACTCTACCATCTATTGATTACTATCCTCCTGTTGCCTAACAAAGTATCAAGATCATCCATATTTCCATTATCATCGAATCAATGGGCATAATGACCATGATTGCTATGCTTTACAATATAGAGTCAAACATCTTGAGCATCAAGGATTTATTTCATTCACTGGAAAACATCCTATTGCACACCCACCTACAAATACTATACCCACATGGGCTCCTAAGTCTATTCCTCCTTTTCTTAGTCAAGATCAATCTAAGCAAGCTCCTACGACCACTAGTGAACCTCCCTTTAATATTTCTATGGAAGTTCTAGATGATTCTCTTATTCATTACATGCGTGATATTGACAACCCCTCACATGTGCATAGTGATCCTTCTCCTAGTCAAGAAAACACTTCTCCTATTCCTGATGTTACTTCTTCTCCACTTAATGAGAATCATGCCACCGTTTCTCATGCACCTCCTTCAAAATACAAGTACCACCAAAGATGCCACCATTCAAGCTTTCTTGTCATCCTACTCCACTTTTGTTTTCTAATCATCTTGTTAAAAAATACCCCTCCACTCAAGTTTTCTGACATTACCACCTCAACGATCCCATCACTTTTGTTAAGGAAACTACTCCTTATGTGGATCCACTTAGTGTCTTTTGACTAGACTTCCATCGCTTACATACTTGGGGGCATGATATCTAACACAATCTCCCCCCACCTCATCTTAGCATAATCACACTCATCATCTTTTACATTCTCATACATTCATATTCATCATAAATTCTAGCGTCATTACTTGATGACACACTCTTGTGCTTTGGTTCACACTTGACTGTTGAGGGATTATTAATACGCTGAATCTCACACACTTCACTATAGGCACTACACATTTACATTTTATCACACACATCGCGCATGATACAAAGTGTCCATTCTACACTTATTCTATGTTCTACATTATACTACATTCTCATCATGCACATATTAGTCATTCTACACCATTAGGCTATTTCACACGACACATTTATACATCATCTATATTCTACATACTACGCTAGTCTACATTATATATGAGCCTAGATTTACATTTCATCCATACATTCTACATTATCACACATTACATTACATATTATACACATTACATGTTACACATCCTACACACCTTACATCTCCTGCATTCCATTATACATACCACACATTTACATACCCTATTCATCACTTGGTTGTTTATACTATGTTGTATTCTACGCATGCGCACTCACCACCCTATGATGCACTTTAGTTCCTTGGTCCATACTCGACTGCCAAGGATTTACAAATCAAAAGGACCTTACACTTCATCATGTGACATTTCTGACCTAGTGACATACAATTTAGGTTAAATTGTCATCTATTCTATCATTTTGTAGTGGTATACACCTTAGGTTAAATCACCACTCCCTCTTTTCATCTTGTAGTGACATACACTTTAGGATAAATCATCATCTATCTCTATTATCATGTAGTGGTATACGCTTAGTGCTAAATCATCACTCATCCTTTCATCTCATAGTGATATACGCTTAGTGCTAAATCATCAATAATCATCAGTAGCTTATAGTGATCTACACTTAGTGTTAAATCATCACACATCCTTTCATCCTATAGTGATATACACTTAGTGCTTGTTGGAACATAATGATTAAGTGGTCCTGCCAACCCTTAATTAATATGGGTCCATCACTATTATATATGTTAAATATTTAATAATATGAAATACTTTTTTATTATTAAATATTTATATCTAGGTAATATACATTAGGTAAGTACTAATAATGTGAATCATTTATATTTATATTTATTAAATACATTCACCTAGGTATATGTGTCAACCATTTTAGGTTGAAAAGGTGGGTCGGGAGACATACCCAATGACTTTATATAAAAAGACTCTAGGTCCTCATTTGATATATTCGGAAAATATATCAAAGGTGTGCAAATCAAGTGATTTGGTTTTACCCTTGGAAAATAGGGTTTTAAGGAGGAGGTGATCTTCTTGGATGTAAAATAAGTTATCCAAGTAAAAGGTTATTTTCAAAGTGGTTTTTACCCTATTAAAGTTTTTCACTATAAATAATGTGTCACATGTGTTATTTATTTTATGTAAGTATTTCTTTATTTACTTATGTTATGATGTAATGTTTATTTAAATATTCATTGTAACATTATATAATATGTAATTTGATTAAATCTGTATTTATTAGAATCCTCAAATTCTAACATGATCTTACTTGGATGTAAAATAAGTTCTTTGAAGTAAAAGGTTATTTTCAAAGTGGTTTTTACCCTATTGGGAGTTTTCACTATAAATACTTGTGTCACCTATGTTATTTATTTCATGTAAGTACTTCTTTATTTACTTATGTTATGATGTAATGTTTATTTAAATATTTATTGTAACATTATATAATATGTAATTTGATTAAATCCGTATTTATTAGAATCCTCAAATTCTAACATGGTAACAGAGCAAGATAAATTAAATAAATTAAGATCAAATATTTTGTATTTTATTTATTTAATTTGTACGGGTTTTTTAACCAACCCAGAAGGGTATTTAAAATAACCGGCCCTTCTTTCCATTGTGTAACCTAAAAGTTTTTCTTTGTGAAGAATCAAGGTGAATTCACAAGTGGAAAATTTGGAAACTTCTTACCTTCCGTGAAAACTTGTGTACAGGTAAGGGTAAAATATTTGAAATATTTTTTTCTATAGTTTTAATATGTGCAAATTAAATTTTTCAATGGTAAATTAAGGAGGAGACAAAGCTTCATCAAAATAGGATTTGAATTTTTCCATTGGAAGTGTGAAAAATGTTGTCTCCTTTGTAAATTCTAAGGTTTATGTAGAATTTAAAATTATATGGTCTGGTAAATATTTTGAAAAAAATTCATGAGGGGCCCCCATAATAAGGGTTATATGTGTTTATTTTTTTTTAAAAGTATATATACTATAGTTTATAATTTTTTATAGACTATATGTTGTTTTTTATTTACATTATATAAACTATATACCTCTTTTTTAAAGTGAATATATTTTTACATTATAAATTATAATAGGTTAATATAATGTATTAAAATATACAAGGTTAATATAATGTATTAAAATATAACCTCCCTAATATTATATAGAAGAAGAAATTCTAGAAATACATAAGTTTTGACTCCATTAAATTTGACGGTCAAATGACCGTCATGACAAACCAAACATAAGGTAGTATGACGGTCATTTAGACGTCAAATTTAAGCTGATGGATATTTGTTTACATTATTGTTTTTCCAAAAATTTGAAGTTGTTTTGCATTTTTTTAGGGTTTCTTCTTCACTTATATATGGTTAGAATTTTTTTATATATAATTCTAGGGTATAATGCAAAACCCTTTATATTGCGGGTTATTATTTTGATCATGAGAGGTTAATTAATATGCATTGTAATGATAAAAGTAGTTATGATTAAATATTTTATATAGATCTGTTTCTATTAAAAGTGTTACTTTTTTATAAATGTGTATCTAACTTTGTGGTACATTGTATACTATAATGGGGTGTGTTTTACGAGTTCAGGAAAACAATGATGTCCAACTATTTCGTATTGAAAAAACCCGATCTTGAATGGAACCAACTACAACATTTGGAACATCGAGGTCAAACCAGAACTTATGGTGATGAAACTTTGGATAATTATTTCTAGATTTGAGGTTACTCCCATCGGTCGTCAAGCAATCAGATAACATGATTGCATTCTCGCAACGAATACAAGAGACTTTTTCTATGATTTTGCGCAAAGTGAACGATAAGTACCTTCTACACATTGGTAATATCAAACATTCGAAAGAGGTATGGAAGTAACTAGAACCCATGCGTGAAGGTACGTATTTATCAAAAATTATTAAATTAGTTTTAGAATTACTTACAACTCCTATGAAAGGAGATGAAAAAGTAGTTAATTTCTTAGCCAAAATTAAAAATATTAAAGCACAATTAGATGGATGCAATTGTGATTTAATTAGTGAAAAATTAATCTACTTTATTGTTCAGTTAAATATACATGAAATATTTAGGAATTTTATTTCTATCTTGAACTCTAAATATCAGAACGAAAATGATCTACCTGATTTAAATACCTTGAGTTCACTTCTGATATAGGAAGAGCAAGTGATGATGAACTTTAACTCTAAGGAGAATTCCTCTCGGTACTTCTCGCTTAAGAATTCAAAGTTCAAACTTTGCAAGCCCTTCTTAGATAAAAAATTTAGATCTAAATCTTCTTTTGTTGATAAGAAAAGTTTTTCTTTTGATCAATTGCGTGTTAGCTTTAGTGGTAAATGTCACAAATGTGGTAAATTTGGACATAAAAAGGAAGATTGTAAAACTAAGAAACCTATCCATAAAAATAAAAAAATAAATTGTTTCTTCTAAATACAATTTAAGGAAAAATGATAGCTCTAATGATATTCCTAAAATTGTTGCATTATATGTTGCGTTGTATTCTTCCTCTAATTCTGAATGGATTTTAGATTCAGTGCATCAAATCATATGATTGGTGTTTACATTCTTTATTTGATATTGTGAAAATCAATGAACGAGTGTATCTTGGTGATAACTCATTTTTAGAAGCAATAGAGAAAGGAAAAGTAAAATTTGCTAATGGTGGGTTGAATAATGTTTTATTTGTTCTTAATCTCAAAAAAACCTTTTATAATATTCTCAATTAACTCATGATGGTTTGGTGATTCAAATTTTGAAAGATACTTGGTATATCAAGGATAGTAATGATAATATAATAACCGAAGGAGCTCAAAGAAATGGTTTGTATATTTTTGATGATTTCTATACTACATCCTGTTTTATTTCTCAAAGTTTGAATAATTCAAAACTATGAAATGAAATATTAGGACATGTTAATCATCGAAGTTTATATGAAATGACTTTATATAATCTTGTGAAAGGTTTTCCTATGTTGTCTTCTTCTCATGATGCATGTGAAGGCTATTTACGCTCAAACAAAGTGCTAAACCCTTTCACTCACAACTTGAAGAGAGTTTCTCTTCCCCACTAGAACTTATTCATAGTGATATTAGAGGACATATTGAAGTAGCTTCATTAAATAGTTCTTTATATGCTTTGTGACTTTCATTGATGATTTCACCAGGGATGATTTGGTCATATTTTCTTAAAAATAAATTTGATGTACTTAAAAATTTAAGGAATTTAAAGAATATGTTGAAAACTCTTCAAATTATAAAATTAAGAGACTTAGAATAAATAATGGGGATGAATATGTTAGCGAAGCATTTGAATTTTTTTATATTGATTGTGCTATTAAAAGGGAATTAATTTATCCTCATTCTCCCTAATCTAATGGTGTTGCGAAACGTAAGAATAAGACTATTTTAGATATGACTCACACTATACTTCATTTTGCTAGCCTTCCCAAATTTTTGTGGGTAGAAGTAATGAACACAACATCTACATTTTAAATAGGGTTCTGTTATCCAAAATTCACCCCCCCAGGGTAATTTTGATAACATGCATCAGAATATCCAAATCCCAAGAAAATTGATTGATTCAGAGCAAAAATCAGGTTTGCAGGGTCCCTTCAGGTAATTTTCTAACTCCCCAGGCCAAAGAAGGAAGGAGCAAGCTTTGAGAAAGTGCGGAGAAGGTTGCAGAAAGCAAATAGTTTGGGCCAGGAAAAATTGTGAAAATCGGCTAAGTCCTAGTCCAGCACAAGGTGGGACAAATGGGACAAAGGTACGCGAACCGCCCGAACCGGCCGAAATGAGTCCAGTCGGCCCACTAAGCATTTGGGACAAGTGGGACGAAAGTACGCGGCGGGCGCGAAATGCCGGTTCGACCGAGAGAGAAAATCGACTGAGGGGCAGTTCGGGACGAGTGGGACAAATGGACGTGAAATGCCCGAACCGGCCGGTTCGCGCGAAATCAGCACAAGGAGCCCAAAAGCAATTGGGACAAGCGGGCCGAATACCCGAACCCGCCGAATCAGCCAAATTGTCCCAAAGGGTCCAAAATCAAAATGGGACGTCCAGACGAATGGACGCTGGCACGCGAAGACCGGAAGGCCGAGAACCATATAGAAATTGCCACGTGTCTCAGAGGAAAAGTCCAAAAGTCAAAGGGGCAAGGTTTGAAGCACTGGCCCGAGCCAATAGGAATTGGGCACGTGTCCAATGGAGCAGGAAGTGCGGAGTTCGGGGAGGACTTAGAAATTTTGAAGAAGTCTTGGGCCCAAAGTTTAAAAGACAAGGTTGACCCCGCGCCCTGTCCTCCAACCAGATCATGCCACGTATCTTCCAAGTGGCGGGGGAGCGGGAAAAAAGTGGAAAATGTTTTAAAATCATCAAAAAGGTCAAATTTCAAGAGACAGCCAAAAATAGAAGGAGAGAGAATCACGCGACCAATCAGAGCGTGCCACGTGTCATCCAAGTGGCAGAGCGCGGGAAATATTTCAAAATCCGTTTTGGTCTGTTCCGTGCCCTAAATCTTCAGATCGCCATATCTTTTGATCCAGAGCTCGGATTTCCACGTTCTTTATATCAACGGAAAGCTTGTGAGATGCTCTACATGATTCTGGGATCAATCTCGAGTTTTGGTGTAGTCTGAAGAGAGAAAATGGAGAAATGGCGCTGACGTGTGATAATGGCCAGAAGCGACCTTTCAACAACCTGTTTTAATGCTAATGGGTCGCATTCTTCTTCTGCACGGCCAGAAGTGACATTTTAGCGGCCCAGTTAATGCAAATGGGTCACATTCTCCTCAAAATCGCTCAAAGTGACAGGGTATGGGTTGACAAAGATCCCCCATGCTGATTTAATGCATCTGCAGTAAATGAGGGAGGGGCTTGCACGTTTTTTCACGTTTCTGTCCCCTGGTCTCGACCCATGCAATGTAAAAAGCCAGATTTGGCTCATTTGAAAAGGGTTGTTCATTCTTTCTGCTCTGCTCTCCCTTCTTTTCTTCTCTAGGGTTAAAATGGAGTTAGAACCTCCTCCCTTGCTCTGTAATGGCGTTTTTGCCTCTTATTAATGGAATGATGTTCTCGCGTAGACTTACAAGAACAACAAAACGTGTTTTGTGATGCATCTGTCCATCCTTTCTCGTTTTTTCTTGTCTTCTTCTTGCCTCTCTTCATTGCAGGTATTTGTGCATGTTTGAATGATCATTGCAGTTTGGAGCCGTGTTCATGGAGTTTTGGGACATTTTTGTGTGAAATCTATCCTTGGGCTGTGATGCATCTCGTCCATCCTTCCTATTGCTCACCTCTCTTTGTCTATGGCAGTTTTGATAGATGTTCAACATCCTCCTTCTCTGGTGTATCACCGTTTTAGTGTAGGCTTTTGTTCTTTTCCTTTCTCTCTCTCTCTCTGTCTCCTTGGCATGGTTAGATTAGGATTAGATTAGCTTGCCTGCACTGGAATAGCTTGTGGCAGGTAGTTTAGGAGTAGGAACCAGCCTTCTCTGGAGATTCCTCTCTCGGTTTTACAAGTCCCACGCTTGGAGAGAGGTTTCCATGTTGTGCAATCACACTGGATGCCTGAACATCAACCTAGAAGCCTGATGTGCGTCCAGGGGTGCTGTGATTTTGCATCAACAGTTTTGGCACGCCCGGTGGGAGCTTAGAGGTCTTTCACTTCATCTTTTGCAGGTTGATGTGTTCCTGTGAAGATTTCAGCCTTTGGAGGCACTTGCAAACACATCTGGCGACTCCATCTGGTCAACAACCCATCTCTGAAGTTGCAGACCTTCCTTTCCATTCATTTTCATTCATTTTCCATTCATCCTTCTTTCCATCTCTTTCATTCTTTCCCATTCCATGAGGTTGTGCAATCATGACTTCATTTCCATCATGGATTTCACATCAACAACAGCAATATATTCCACCTCCAACACGTTTTACAAATCCTCCAAATCAGCATTTTGAGCAGATTCAAGATCAGTATGCATACCCATATGAACAGCAGTGCCAAAGTCAGTTTGGCTATGGAGCTTTCCAAGAGCAAGAGTATGCATACAATGAAGACAATCAGATCCAAGATGCTGGTCTGTTGGAGAAAATCCAAAAGATGGAGGTGGAGATGGTGCGATCCCAGAGCAACACTCAAATGAGAGCTTTTGGAATCGGTTACATGAGGACTCCTTGTCCATGGGGAGGCCCTTTTCCAAGACACTTCATCCCTCAGGAGAAGCTGGACTTCATGATAAAGATGCTGCCCCAACTTGCACAATGGACAGCAGAGATAGAGGCCTACAGACTTGTTGAACAACCTTGTCAATGGGTAAGTTCTACACCATCATCTGGTTTCTCTCTTCCCATTACTCAAGCAGCATCATCTCATTTGGATTTGCAAATTTTAAACTCTCCAACTGCTGTCCCAAATGTTGAATCCATGTCTCCACCTCTCAGTCTTCCATCTCATCTCGATTCTTCTTTCCTCTTCCCTTCCAAACAGTCATCCCCTCCACAAGAGCTAACAGAAATACCCCCTCCTCCAAAGAAACAAGAGGTTTCACCGCCTCCACCACCACACAAAATTGTCAAATCAGTTGAGTTTCAACCTATCCCTCCTATTGCATTCCCAAATCCATGTTGGGAGGATGAAAATCAGAATGCCAGTCAAGGAAAACAACAGCAAAAAGAGAGGCCAAACAAAGATGAAGAAATTCAAAGTCTGAAGAGTTGGGCTCTTAGATTTGGGATAACAAAGACCCCCTTGATGGTTAAGCCTACAGAAGAGGCTAAGGTTGAACAAATGGTGGTGAGGACTGATTCTGTTGCAGCAGAAGAAGAAGATCTTGCAGTCCCAACTTGTCCTCTAGAGCAGCAGAATGAAGAGTTTGACTTGACAAACTTCATGCTAGAGGGAGAGTTTTATCAAGAGCAAGATTCTCTTCAAGTAATAGAGGAAGGAGAAGCTGCTCCAAATCCAAAAGAAGAGGAGCACAATCTAGCTGTGGAGGAGAAAGTTGTAGATCCAAGAGCTCTGAGCACAAAGCAGGCTACAGGAGAACCTTCAGTTCTTCTTTCCACTTCATCTCTCTCAAGTTCTAGTACTGAAAAGGAGTTTGATCTCTCAAACTCGATATTGGAGAGTAAAGGAAACCATGGTGGTCAAGTTGCAGATCAAGAGGACACCATGGAGGAAGTTGAACACGAGCAGCAGGACAGCAATGAGGCAGTTTACCTGTCAGATTTGGAGGACTGTTTTGATGGAGAAGAGCTGGTTGAGTTTTCACCATTCTCTTTTTCATCATCCACATTCCAAACACAAGAGCCTGCTGCCATGAAGGAGAACTTTCATTTACAGCAGCCTGCATCTTATAGCAGCCCTTTGGAATCAAAATTGGAAGATTCTAATCTTCCCTGTTCTTCATTGGAGGAAGAGAAAGGACAGAAGAATTCCACCATTTCTTCCACATCATCCATTCAGGTGGGTCTACAAGAAGACTCCATTCTTGGAGTTGAAAATCAGAGCTATGGGCATATCAAACTGATCAGACCTTGCCCAATCAGATATTTGGCTTCATTGGAGCCAAAGGAGAAGCCACAACCAGTCATGCTTGCTTCTGAGCATGAGGATGAGCTACAAAGTACCAAGGATCAGCTGCCATACCTCTCCAATCCAAATGCAGAGCAACTAAAAGAGGTATTGGATTTTTCAGTTGATACCTTGATGATTTGGATAGAAGACCAACTTCTTGTTGATTTTCCATCCATCCAAACAACCATGATCAGTGCCAAATCAATTGCATGGCTGCCAATTTTGAAGAAAGGAAGCTATTTCTCACAACCAGTTGCAGGGTTTGTTTAGCTTGCCTTTGCTTCCAGTTAGAGTAGAGTAGCTAGGTTGCTTTCAGTAGAAGAAGTGCTCGTGCACACTCTGCATGTTCCATTTGGGACATGTATGATTTTCAGTTCTGTACATAGTTTTGGTGTTGCTGGTTTTGCTCTTGCACAGTTCGTTTCAATGGTTTTGGTGAGAACAACTCCATGCCCGGTGGGTTTCCAGTGGCTCGAGGGAGATTTTCAAAGTTCGAGATCAGTTTTCGCTATTACTTATGACTCCATGCCCAATGGATTGCTTGAGCACTCGGCCTTTTCATCTAGCAGGCGAGATGACCCCATTGAAGTCGCCAAATCATTATCCAAAATTCACCCCCTAGGGTAATTTTTGATAACATGCATCGAATATCCAAATCCCAAGAAAATTGATTGATTCAGAGCAAAAATCAGGTTTGCAGGGTCCCTTCAGGTAATTTTCTAACTCCCCAAGCCGAAGAAGGAAGGAGCAAGCTTTGAGAAAGTGCGGAGAAGGTTGCAGAAAGCAAGTAGTTTGGGCCAGGAAAAATTGTGAAAATCGGCTAAGTCCTAGTCCAGCACAAGGTGGGACAAATGGGACAAAGGTACGCGAACCGCCCGAACCGGCCGAAATGAGTCCAGTCGGCCCACTAAGCATTTGGGACAAGTGGGACGAAAGTACGCGGCGGGCGCGAAATGCCGGTTCGACCGAGAGAGAAAATCGACTAACTGCTGAGAGGGGCAGTTCGGGACGAGTGGGACAAATGGACGCGAAATGCCCGAACCGGCCGGTTCGCGCGAAATCAGCACAAGGAGCCCAAAAGCAATTGGGACAAGCGGGCCAGAAATACCCGAACCGGCCGAATCAGCCGAAATTGTCCCAAAGGGTCCAAAATCAAAATGGGACGTCCGGGACGAATGGACGCGAAGTACGCGGAAGACCCGGCAGGCCCGAGAACCATATAGAAATTGCCACGTGTCTCAGAGGAAAAGTCCAAAAGTCAAAGGGGCAAGGTTTGAAGCACTGGCCCGAGCCAATAGGAATTGGGCACGTGTCCAATGGAGCAGGGAAGTGTGGAATTCGGGGAGGACTTAGAAATTTTGAAGAAGTCTTGGGCCCAAAGTTTAAAAGACAAGGTTGACCCCGCGCCCTGTCCTCCAACCAGATCATGCCACGTATCTTCCAAGTGGCGGGAGAGCGGGAAAAAAGTGGAAAATGTTTTAAAATCATCAAAAAGGTCAAATTTCAAGAGACAGCCCACCAAAAAATAGAAGGAGAGAGAATCACGCGACCAATCAGAGCGTGCCACGTGTCATCCAAGTGGCAGAGCGCGGGAAATATTTCAAAATCCGTTTTGGTCTGTTCCGTGCCCTAAATCTTCAGATCTACCATATCTTTTGATCCAGAGCTCAGATTTCCACGTTCTATATATCAACGGAAAGCTTGTGAGATGCTCTACATGATTCTAGGATCAATCTCAAGTTTTGGTGTAGTCTGAAGAGAGAAAATGGAGAAATGGCGCTGACGTGTGATAATGGCCAGAAGCGACCTTTCAACAACCTGTTTTAATGCTAATGGGTCGCATTCTTCTTCTGCACGGCCAGAAGTGACATTTTAGCGGCCCGCTTAATGCAAATGAGTCGCATTCTCCTCAAAATCACTCAAAGTGACAGGGTATGGGTTGACAAAGATCCCCATGCTTTGATTTAATGCATCTGCAGATAAATGAGGAGGGGCTTGCACATTTTTTCACATTTCTCGTCCCTGGCTCGACCCATGCAATGTAAAAAGCCGAGATTTGGCTCATTTGAAAAGGGTTGTTCATTCTTTCTGCTCTCTCTCCTTCTTTTTTTCTCTAGGGTTAAAAATGGAGTTAGAACCTCCTCCCTTGCTCTGAATGGCGTTTTTACCTCTTATTAATGGAATGATGTTCTCAGGCGAGACTTCAAGCAACAAAACGTGTTTTGTGATGCATCTGTCCAACCTTTCTCATTTTTGCTTGTCTTCTTCTTACCTCTCTTCATTGCAGGTATTTGTGCATGTTTGAATGATCATTGCGGGTTTGGAGCCGTGTTCATGGAGTTTTGGGACATTTTCTGTGAAATCTATCCTTGGGCCTCGTGATGCATCCGTCCATCCTTCCCATTGCTCACCTCTCTTTGTCCCATGGCGTTTTGATAGATGTTCAACATCCTCCTCCGGTGTATCACCGTTTTAGTGTAGGCTTTTGTTCTTTTTCTTTCTCTCTCTCTCTCTCTCTCTCTGTCTCCTTGGCATGGTTAGATTAGGATTAGATTAGCTTGCCCGCACCGGAATAGCTTGTGGCGGTAGTTTAGGAGCAGAACCAGCCTTCTCTGGAGATTCCTCTCTCGGTTTTACAAGTCCCACGCTTGAGAGAGGTTTCCATGTTGTGCAATCACACCGGATGCCCGAACATCAACCTAAAAGCCCGATGTGCATCCGGGGTGCTTTGATTTTGCATCAACAGCTCCCACAAAAGCTATTCATCTTTAAACTCCTTTAGAAAAATGGTCAAATCAAAAACACGATATTTCTCATCTAATTTTTTTGTAGTCCTACTTCTTTATAAATTCCTAAAAAGAAAAGAAAGAAACTTGATGACTTCTTTCTCTTGTGTTTTCATTGGATATGGTATTAACACTATAGGTTTAAGGATTTACGACCTGTAAAAAGGAAGTAACTGAAAAATGCAATGTGGTGGTTTTGGAAAAATACTTTTGTTCATCTAATCATGGTAAAGATGTTCCTAACTCACAATATTTCTAATGATGGTTATGATTCGATAATGAGAATATAGTAAATGGTCATGATGATGTTTTTGTGTTGATACTATAGATGCTTCAATATTCTAACTCCCTAGTTAAGAAATCAATCAAATGGGCTCAATATGTGTTAGAAATTTCTAATCCTATTGATCTTAGGAAAATGACCGAGAAGCCATCATATGTACCATGCATTCATGACCTTGTATGAACTGAGCCAAAATTTCTCAAGAAGCTTCTCGGGATGAGAAGTGGATCAATGCAATATAAGTGAATATACTTCCCTAATTCAAAAGAAAATTTGGGAGTTAGTTCCACCTCCGAGAGAAAAGAATTATTATAGGTTCTAGGTGGTTATACAATATAATGTAGATGGTAGTATTGAAAAACATAAAGCTAGACTTGTCACTAGAGGTTTCACTCGAAACCCGATATTGATTATGTTGAGACATTTACCCATGTAGCTAAAATAAGTCTTGTTAAGACCTTATTTGTAATTGCCACTCAATTTGGGTGGAAAATCCACCAAATGGATGTGAAAAATACATTTTTGAATGGTGATTTAAAAGAAGAACTTTAAATGTCTCAACCTAAAGGATTTGAAGAAACTGGTAAATAAAATTATGTTTGTAAATTGAAAAAATCCTTGTATGGTTTAAAGTAAGCTCCTTGAGCTTGGTATGCGAAAATTAATTCTTTCTTTAAATAGTTATGATTTGGTAATTATTCTTCCGAGAATGATCTATTCAATAAACAAGAATGATCGGATATTATCATTATTTGCATATATGTTGATGATTTGCTTATGACTTGTGATAATCCTACTTTAATTTGTAGAATTAAAGAAAAATTGAAACAATACTTTCAAATGACTGATTTAGGTCTCTTACATCATTTTCTTGGCATGCCCGTATTTTAAGATAAACATTCTATTGTTGCTTCTCAAGTACGATTATGTAGCCAATGTATTGAAAATGTTTAACATGATTGATTGTAAACCAATTTCTACTCCTATGGAAGTTGGACTAAAAATTGATCCTAAACCTGCATGTGAAAAATTTGATCCTACTTTAAATAAGTAGTTAGTTAGGAGTTTGATATATCTAACTATCACCAGACCAAATATTTCATATGCAGTAGGAATTGCTTCTCGGTTTATGCAGGAACCTTATAGAGATAATTAGAATCTTACAAAAAGGATTCTTAGATATATTAAAGGTGCAATCAATTATGGGTTGCATTATACTAAGAATGAAAATGCCAACTTATATGGATTTTGTGATTCGATCATCTTTGGTGATGTATTGGATAGAAAATCTACTTCTAGTTATGTGTTTAAATTTGGTGCAAGTGCCATTACTTGGTGCAATACAAAGTAGCAAACTGTTTCTATCTCTTGAACAAAAGCCCAGTATAGAAGTGCAATGGAAGCTGCGAAAAGAGGCTCATGGCTAAAGAGGTTGTTCAATGAGATAAAGATGAAGGATCCACATAGTGTTCCTTTGTTTTGTGACAATTAAAGCACCATAGCTCTTGGACATAATCTAGTACAACATCAGAGGATGAAACACATTGAGATACATATACACTTCATCCGTGAGAAGGTCTTCAAGTGGTGAGATAGATCTCAAGTTTGTATTGATGAAGAGTAGGTTGCCGATATCTTCACAAAGCCCACGAGTGTCTTTGTAAAGTTTTTTCACTTTCATGAAAAGCTTGGATTGTTAGAGTTTCTATTGAGGGGGAGTGTGCATGACAATGTCACCTCCTAATGGAACTTGGACCTTTTTGTAAAAAGACCTTTGACAAGTGTAAAAATACCTTTGGGCATATATAACTCCTCGACTTATTTTTAAAAAGAAGTGTAAAAATATCTTAAAGGTGGTCTTTAGTAAACTCTTTAGTCTATTGATTTTACTTGATAAACATCATGTACAAACATATTATTAAGGAGGTCCTTAGTTATAAAAGACTCATATATGATTGGGTTCATAACCTTTTATGAGAACTCGTGAGAATATGTAAAACTCACAAATCATACTTAGCCATTGATCACGGGATGATATTTGGGATTCCAAATCCTTTTGTATCAAAAGGTAACTTGAGTATGATGAAGGTGTTATAATTCTTTCACCTGATATGTTAGTCTAAAACCTTTATAGTTTAAGGATTGTAAATCCTGTAGTGTACCACGGCAGGTAATCTATTAGCATATGTTATCCCACTTAATATTAAGGGGAGTGTTGGAACATAATGATTAAGTGGTCCGCCAACCCTTAATTAATATGTGTCCATAGCTATTATATAGGTTACATATTTAATAATATGAAATAATTTTCTATTATTAAATATTTATACCTAGGTAATATACATTAGGTAAGTATTTAATAATGTGAATAATTTATGTTTATATTTATTAAATAAACTCACCTAGGTATATGTGTCAACCATTTTAGGTTGAAAAGGTGGGTTAGGAGACATACCCGATCACCTTATATAAAAAGGACTTTAGGTCCTCATTTGATATATTCGAGAAATATATCAAAGGTGTGAAAAATTAAGTGATTTTGTTTTACCCTTGGTAAATAGGGTTTTAATGAGGAAGAGGTGATCTTCTTGGATGTAAAATAAGTTCTCTGAAGTAAAAGGTTATTTTCAAAGTGGTTTTTACCCTATTGGGGTTTTCCACTATAAATACTATGTCACCTATGTTATTTATTTCATGTAAGTATTTATTTATTTATTTATGTTATGATGTAATGTTTATTTAAATATTCATTGTAACATTATATAATATATAATTTGATTAAATCTATATTTATTAGAATCCTCAAATTCTAACAGGGCTAAATCATCACTCGGCCATTCAACAAGTCATGATATACACTTTGGCTATAGGGTTCACACACATCTCTCCACATGTCACATCTCATCACCATTACATATACACATTCATTGCAGCATGCTAAACACAAAAAACACTACTCGACCATTTCCCGATGATGCACCCTCATTTACAGCTCATTACGGACTATTAAGGGGTAAAAAAAATGAACCTTATTGCATACACTTCCATAAAATCGGGGGAACGTTATTCCTATCATTCCATCTTGCATTCCATTCCATCCATCCACAATATGCTGCATTGTCTTGGGGGCATTTACTCTTTCTTGATATTGTTTTACATGATCACTTTACTACACATGTTAAGATTTATTTATTATATGTCATTATCTATATCATACACACACGCACGTTCACACCTTTGTCTAGTGTGATCACGAGACACAAGATTCTTACATGTGGCATGGATGCTGCCTTCTACCCTTCTTATCTTGGTCACTTTAGGGCATCCACATTCATCTCATACATATGTTATTATTTCAATTTGTACTTAGAATCTTACATTATTTGATCATGCATGCTTTGACATATTGGTTATTTCTCTAACATGTTAACGGGTGTTCCATGTGCATGTTGGTGTGTGGGATCCTATGTGTCCTCCACTCACATATGGAGAGTCATCTCACATGGGTTAGGTTTAGGGTTTTCTTGTGTGTCATACACTAGGGTTACTCAACACCCTATATGTACCCTTTCATTTCTGATTTATGAGTATCTTTATGACACTCTGCTATCTTTCCTTTATGTGCAAGCTTTGTTTTTCTTATGCAAGTTCTTCCATTGATTGATCGATTCTTCCTTGCGATTACGATGGAGCCATTTCGATTCTGTTGGAGTGCAACTACTTCATGGTGCATTATTTCTGATTTGATTCTCACAAACTCTTTCATGGTATCAGAGCTGAGATTGGGTAAACGTGCATTCGTCATTTGAGTTGTGATTACTCTTGGTTTCATTTTTACTCCTCGTGCAAGTTTTTCGATCATTAGATTCTAGAATTTTATTGCTAATGTATTTAACAAGTTATTCTTGGAAAGTGTGTCATTTTACTTGTGTTCTTCGTGCATGTGTAGATCTCCTTGAGTTTTCGGGGTTTTATAGCTACATTTAGCTAGCTGTGGATAAATTTAGCAGATCAACTAAAAATAGAGGTTATTTTCTAGTTTTTAATTTTTTATTAAACTGATTTTTTTAGATCTTTGTTTTCTGGTTTCTCTGTGTTTTTGCTATTTTTTTGTAGAATACAGTTTCAAAATTTCAAGTTTGAAGTCTTTGGTGTTTGGTGTTCTTCTCCACCGAGCTCCTAGCCAAGCTCTCCACCGAGCACCGAGCTCCTCTTCTCTACCCCAAGCTCCTTCTTGTGAGCTCCTTCAAACTCATGCCCATCCTTCCCACAGCAGCCAAGATATGGTGTGACTAAGCTCACTCTAGCCTACAGCCTCCCCCTTTCCAACTCGGCCGAGTCATTTTAGTGAGTTTGACTTCAAACCCTGCAAGCCATGAGTAGTTTTTTTCCTTATGGCTCGGTGAGTCCTCCTCTCTGGATCACATTTTTTGGGTTATGACCCTACTCCGAGCTCGAGTTCCTACAAACTTGTGCTTGACTCCTAGACCTACGTCCCAAGATCCTTGTGGTTTCATGTTTTGGCTAGGGTGAGCCTTGCTCATCCCCTGGTTCCCTCTCCCACCTTGGGCTTCACCCCGTCCCACACTGCATTCCCGTGTGCCCCGATCCCTATGTAACCCGAGCCCCTAGTCCATCTACACCTCGGCTCACTCTCCAATGGCTTCAAACCACAAAGCTCAGCTGTGATCTCACTTTTCTCTCAACTTCGAGCCCAACTCGGGATCCTCAAATGGTCTCCACAAAGCTTGGCCTCCAAACAACTTTCCCCGACCTTTGTCCACCCAACTCGGATCCACCCGAACCGTTTCCACCGAGCTAAGTGCCTTTTTCATAAGTTGATTAATTTTTCATTTATTTCATTCAAACCGTAAGTGGGCAGTTACATTCATTTATGGTAAGATATATTTGGTAAGTTTTTTAAATTTTATTTCGTGTTTTTTATATAACGTAAGTTTCTAAAATTTCAAATTTGAGGTGTCTTTTTTATAAGGTGGGAATTTCTTTTAAAAGGAAAGTATTTGATTTTAATTAGGATTTAATATTTTTAATAGATCTTAATTAGTTTTTTGTAATTAATTAGATTTAATTATATTAAATCTATTCCTATTAATTACGAATCTCATTTATGATTAGTAATAATTTAAATCGTCTTTTAAATTAATGTTAATTATCATTTTTTAAAACTCCCATAGCTTTAAAATTAGCTAAATTAGGTGTTTCAAAGCGATAATTTTTAGGAATTATTGTTGAATTTTTTTACTAATTGTGCGCTTAAGTGTGCAAAGACAACTGAGCACCTATTGTCTTCTGCGTGCTTTTCCCAAAGATTCAAAATCATCGGGACCCATCTTGAGTTCATCTAAAACTTGTATTTACCCTTATTATTACTTGCGACTACATGAACACATCCTCCATAGTTTGCATGTAAGGGTGTATCCATTACGACGTGAGACGATCTTTCTCACAACCAAGATTTGATTTTGCCTCCTTCTGGTTTTTACAAATTATGCAGATGCGGTGTCACTTTCTTTGCGCACTCCACGAAACATGATTGTGGTATCCTATCTTGTGCATTATTACGCTGATTACAAGGTGAGTTACCAACTATTTCAAGATGCACACTCAAACCCGATTGTATTCAATGCATTAAACTATAAAGTGCCAAAAGCACGGGGGTTATTATATTGTCTTGGGTGGTTGTGTTTCTTTTATGCATTCCTTTTCTCTCTTCATTATGGATGCACTTTCAATTCCTTTTCTTATGCCATTCAACTTCTTTGAATAGAGATCAAAAATGATTATTAAACTAAGGGGTAAAGGGTTATCCCGCATCACCATGGGAACTAAGATCAATCGATGATGACCCTAAAAAATCTAAGTGGTTAAACCGTAGTGATGAAGTTTTAGGTCTTCCTTGCATGTCTGTTTCTCCTGACTTGGTCTTCCACATTGAGTTGTCTGAAACATCTAATTATGTGTGGAAAACATTAGATGGAATGTTTGGACAACAAAATGACATGAGAGCCCATGAGTTAGAAAATGAACTAGTAGGATTAAATCCTAATAATTTTGACAACCTACAAGCATTCTTCTCTAAGTTTTTCCACACTAGATTGTTGTTAAAGGAATGTCAAGTAGAGAAGAAAGATTCTCAACCAATCTTGTCAATTCTCTCTAAGTTAGGTCTTGAATATTCTATCTTTGTGTCAAATTTTTACGGTACAAAAGTTACCTTGGGAAAGGATTGAAATATGCCCTCCTTTGAGTGCTTTTCATCCCAACTCATTCGAGAACATGACAAACTCATTCAAGTGGGGTCTCTCAAGTCCAAGTCACATGCCCTTATAGCAAGTACTAGTAAGGAAAAGAAGACTATGAAATAAGAAAGAAAAAAGGATCAACCTAAGAAGGAAACCAGACCAAAAATAAATTTAACACGAACGACTTTGACTTCGAGCCTAGGGCACGAAAGATAAGTTTTGTGTTCCTATTGCAAGAAGCCTAGTCATAAAGAGCATGTGTATGAGAAAAAAATTGATCACCTTACTCATTTACTTGAGAAAAATAAAATAGGTGTTCCTGAGTCTATCAAACAAAATGCTCTAAAGGCCGAGTCTTCTACTTTGCAAAAGGGTCTAAATATGATAAGAAGAAAGGAAAGGCCCTTGTAGCCAAATTTGCTCCTTCATCAATGTGGATTATAGATTCCGGTGCCTCACACCACATGGCTTCTTTGCATGTTGAGTTCTCCAACATTGAGCCTTGTGGTATGTCCCAAATCATGATGGGTAATGACATGACAATGTCGGTTTTAATAGTGGATCGGTAGAGATGGATGGGGGAACATTCAACCAAGTGTTGAGTGTTCCTGATCTCTCTACCAATCTCCTATCGGTTTACCAAATTACTCACCTTGGTGAAGGAATGTGAGTGGAATTTGGTCCTAACTCGGTGATTATTTGTGAGCTTAACAATGACACTATAATGGTTGAGGGAAAGGCGGATCACTATTCACGGTTGTATACCTTTTCCCACTTTACTTCTGATTCTACACCCACTGCTACCTTGCTCACTCATGCAAATGAGGTTAGTAAGCTATGGCATGAGTGTTTCAGACATCTAAATTATTGCTACCTTGAACAATTGAGCCAAAATAAAATGGTCAATGGGTTACCTTGCGTCAAGTTTTCTAAGGGTCTTTGTGAGGGTTGTACCCTTGGAAAGCATCTTGAAAAGAAATTTGACAAAGGAAAATCCTAGAGAGCTACTCATCCCTTGGATCTTGTTCACAACAATATTTCTGGTCCATTTCCATCTCCTTCTTTTACTAGAGCTCTTTATGTGCTCACCTTCATTGATGACTATTCGCGATATACTTGGGTATATTTTCTTAAGCTTAAGTATGAAGTCTTTGAACATTTTCAGGACTTTAAGGCTCTTGCTGAGAAATAGGTAGAATGGTCTATTAAGGTTCTTCGAACCGACAATGGAGGTGAATATGTAAACAATAGGTTAATGGAATTTGGTACTTCTGAAGGAATCTCCTTGCAGCATATAGTTTCTTATAGCCCTTCGTAGAATGGAGTCACAAAAAGAAAGAACCGTACTCTTAAGGAGATAGCCACTTGTATGATTCACTTAAAGTATCTTCCTCTACAGTATTGGGATGAAGTAGTGAATTGTGCTAATTACATTCAGAACCATGTTCCACACAAGGAAGTAAGAGGGATGACACCCTTTGAAGCTTGGTTTGGATGCAAGCATGATGTTGAGCACTTTTGAGTCTTCGGATCCAAGGCTATGGCTTAGATTCCCAAGAATAAATGCAAGGCATTGGAACCACAATCCAAACCTTGTATCTTTGTAGGGTATCCTGATGGTGTGAAGGGATATCAATTGTTGAATCTTACTTCTCATGAGATTTATATTGAGAGAAGTGTTAAGTTCGATGAGTCTTCTTCAACTTCTAATTCTCTACCTATTGAGGTTCTTTAACTTATTGATTCGATTCGACTCATGAGATGATGATGTTGTTGAATATGATCCTCTTCCTAATCCTTCGATCATCGGACATTTGAGTCTTCCAATTCTAATAGTAGTGATGATGAGGACTATGTCCCTTCTCACTTGAGTGATGAATCTTACAACTTAGATCCTGATCCTCCTAGTCCTCTTTGGGATAGGAAATTTTTTCAAAGCGCTGGAGATTTAGTTGGAGATACTTTGGATATGATACATACTCACCACTCTTTCTTCACCTCTGCTTCTAATCCATAGTATTTCCGGAGGCTTTTGGTATTCCTGAGTGGGATTTTGCCATGGATGAGGAGTATTCCTCTCTCATGAAGAATGATACTTATGATCTCAACCCTCTTCCGAAAGGGAAGAAAAATCATTCGGTGTAAGTGGGTGTTCCAAAAAAAGTATGGAGTAGATGGAGATGTCAAAAAGTTTAAAGCGCAATTAGTAGCTAAGGGTTTCTCCTAGATAGATGAGGTTTATTATACTTGAAACCTTTGCTCCGATTGTGAAGATGACTTCTATTCAAATGACCCTTTCCATTACATGACAAACATATGGAAAGTCCATAAAATGGACGTTAAGAGTGCCTTCCTACATGGCGACCTAGATGAAGAGATCTACATGGAACAACCTTTGGGTTATGTACATGATCCCTCCCTCATTTGTAAGTTAAAGAAGTCTCTTTATGGCCTTAAACAAGCTCCTCGGGCTTGGTATGCAAATATGGACTCATTTTTACTTACATCAAGGTTTACTAGGTGTCACTCTGATCTAAATGTTTATATTCTATGGCAAGATGACTCCATACTCATCCTTGTTCTCTATGTTGATGACTTGTTGATCATAGGTAGCTCTTCCTCTATCATTGATTTTGTGAAGATCGCCTTGGCCAATAGGTTTTCCATGACTGACTTAGGTCTGCTTCATTACTTTCTTGGGATCCAGATTTCACAATATGACTCAGGAATTTTGATTTCGCAACCTAAGTATGCTCTTGACTTGCTTTCTCTTTTTCGATGTTTGATTACAAGTCTTCTCCTACTCCTTTTATTTCTAGGGTTAAGTTGGTTTCTGATTGCTCTACTCCCTTGGTTGATGGTACCCTTTATCGATAGTTGGTGGGGAGCTTGATTTACTTGACTCACACTCGACTAGATTTATCTTATGTTGTTGGGATCATGTCCAGATTCATGTAGGAGCCACATGAGCTACATTGGAAAGTAGCTAAGTAGATCCTTCATTATGTTTATGGCACCTATACTGATGGCATTCACTATTATGGAGGGGTGGATATTGACTTGATTGGGTTCACAGATTCTAATTGGGCTCGGTGACTTAGATCATCGGAAATCTACCTCTGGCTATAGTTTCTCTCTTGGTTCGGGTCATATTAGTTGGTCTAGCAAGAAGCAAAATGTAATTGTGATATCTTCTATAGAGGTAGAATACAGAGGAGAAGTTAACGCTGCCACAGAGGTTGTTTGGCTACAGGGTATTTTGACAGATTTTGACATCCACTTTCGGTGGCCTACCATTATCTATTGTGATAACACGAGCACTATCTCAATTTGTAGAAATCTAATTCAACATCAGCAGGATGAAGCACATTGAGATCCATATGCACTTCATACGAGAGCTTATTCATGATGGTATCATCAAAATTTAGTACATTCAGACAATTTGATCAGATTATAGATATATTCACCAAGCCCTTCACTGAAGTGAAGTTTCTTCACTTGCGGTCTCTTCTTGGGGTGAGGTCTTATGCAGCTGCTCATCTTCTTTGGGCTATATAGTCCTCTTCTTCTTCTAGGAAGATGTTGTTTGTATATGGGCACCTTATCAGGCCTTTAGTTGTTGGGCCCCATTGACACATCTTTCTTAGTTTTTTAGGAGTGTCTTCTTGTTCTGTCTAACTCATCATAGCTACTACCCCAGCTTCGATGAAGGGGGTGTTGGTGTGTGGGATCCTATGTGTCCTCCACTCACATATGGAGGGTCATCTCACATGGGTTAGGTTTAGGGTTAGGTTTAGGGTTTTCTTGTGTGTCATGCACTAGGGTTACTCAACACCCTATATGTACCCTTTCATTTCTGATTTATGAGTATGCCAAGACACTCTACTTTGCCTTTCCTCTATGTGTAAGATTTGTTTTTGTTATGCAAGTTCTTCCATTGATTGATCAATTCTTCCTTGTGATTACGCTAGAGCCATTTCGATTCCATTGGAGTGCAACTAATTTGTGGTGCATCATTTCGATTCAATTCTCATGAAAATCTTTTAGTGCAACACTTGTTTTGCAAGATTATATGCCTCCATAACTCCTTGCTTGTTTGTTTCTACTTGTTGTTTTCCATTGTATGCGAGCTTTGCCTTATGTTTGTGCACACACTTTTTCATTGTTTACGACCATTTCAACCTTGTGTGTCATGTGACATCGTGAGTGATGTCCCATGTTTGTAACCCAATTTGTGTGGCTTACTTGTTTCTTGCATGTTTACACTACTGTGCTTGGTAGTTATTACATTGTATGCATCTTTTACACTTGTCTTATTACATGCATGTGTTTTCGGACTAACACTTATTTTGGCTAGCCATCCTTGTTTGTGCACACCTTAGTTTCTACCAAGTGCATCCCATTTCCCCCTGCACGCAGAGTTATAGAGTTCAGAGTGTGGTAGGTCCTATTTTGGGGCCGCATTCTCTTATCAGCAATGTTGCATGCACCGCAAAGAGGGGGCATCATTGAGGGTTTACATACTAACACAATGTATTTACACCGTTCAATAAAATGCACTTTATGCCCTTGGCATTATGGGTTTACATACAATGAGTGGGTTTAGACTAGTCTACGAACCACATACGAACAAATTTTATAGTACATGGTGTCCTTAACATTTTTGAGAAGTAGTTACAGGCTTGGAGGTTACAGTGGGTGTGCCTCTCTACACTACTTTGTCCAGTGGCATCGGATTGTCCAAAAACTAAGACAATACAAAGATCTCTTCACACACATTTCAACAGAAGTGGTTAGAGCTTGGAGGACACAAAACATTTCCTCCCTGCACTTCTTCTTAGCCGAGTTGTGTGAGATCACCCAATTAGCTTGCAGCAGCATACAAGATATCCTTCTACACCCTTTTTCTTGACATGGATCAGGTGCACATGTTCCATTTACACTTTCCTTTTCACGTATTTTACATTTGTGTATTTTACACACATGCATATTTTACATAGCATTTTTACACACATACATATTTGACTACTTGATCATTTTCTCTCGGGTTCGACTTTATGAGAAACAAGAAGTCAAATTAGGGGCAATGACAGAAAAAAAAACAACAAAAAAACATTCCACAATGACACATGCCTTACTAACCATGCAGGTACATTACACACCGCAACAACTACACACATGTTTCACCCTAGGTTCACTCTCATCACTTTTTCTATGCACATTTTTCATCTATAGTTTCCATGCTCCTCCATCTTTTTATCATTCCATGCTTTTGTCTAGTCCTTTGGCACATTTTCTACTACACTCTACATGGATATTAGGTACACATCTCTATCTACTTTATGTTACCAAGCTTTCTGCTCACCAACATAAAGTGGGGGCAAAATGTAGTCACAAAATCATGCACTTTAGGCATTATTTAGCTGGTCTCATACTAATATTTAGAAGGTTCTTAAGTGAAGAAAATATTAATTAATCCCACCTTTTGGCCATCTTGTTTTATCTTTTGTTTCATCATTCCCACACATTTTTACATACATTCCCAACTATTTTGGCACTTTCCTATCATTTTAGCCTAAACCGGAGCTCCTAGACCTGTATTGGGGTGCCCCGGTCCCACCCATGGCACCTTGATCCTTGTTTTACTTTCTTGCCTCTTTTTGGGCTCTTTCTAGCCATTTTTCATCCTTATCTTTTTCCTAGTTGGCCATGTCGAGATTAATTACAAAATTAGATCAAGAGAACCCTATAAATATAAAGTTATGAGACCATAATGAGGGTCCTAATGTCACTTACTACTATCACTCCATCTAGAGTTGCATCCATTGCATCACTTACATCCACATACTTCCATGCATCAAGGCTAGGAGATCTGCATCAACACACACTTCATAGGGGGAGGGATTCTATTCTATTCCATGCACACATACTATTACATTTTCTACATTTAGTTATTGCTTGCTACTTCACAAAGTACGACTAGCACAAGAGCACCTAGGGCACGACATGCACACACACACACACACACAAAACTACATTTGGGTCCGAAATGTAGTGCAACACTTAGTTTAGTAAGCCCACTATTGTGGCAGCTAAGGTCAGTCTAACCCATTCATTTGCATCTTTTATTTTTTTAGGGTTTTGATACTTCTTTTGTCTCTTGTAGGTCTTCAACTTCATCTTGCTATATTCAGTACATTTGGTACAATTCAAAAATCCAATGTGACAGAAGTGAAGGTTATAGAGCATCTTCCAACCCATAAAAACTATTTTATGAATTTTTTTAGAGACCATGGTGTCTATTTTTCCATACCAAGGGGCACCCTAGGGTCCCAATACCCTCCTAGGTGCTCCAGTCTACTCAGATCTTCCAGATCCACTCTTTTTGGGACCTCTCGTACAACCATTCCAACTATATTTTATTGAGTTCATTCCTTACCTTCCTCTTGCATATTAGGGTTTTATTTCTACTAGTTCAATCATTTTAATCATTTTAGTAACTTCATATTACTTTAGTGCATTTATTTACAATTTTTTTCCTCCTAGATTAGATTAACTAGTATTATATTTCCCCCATTTTTAGTTAATTTTAGTTAATCAATTTCATCTACTTCCAAAGTCTCTGCGTCATACTCTTGAGATGAGCTCGAGCCAAAATCTATTAGCCTCTACCACTTCCTCCACTGGAAATATTGAACCATTTTATGTCTCCTCACTAATTAATGAGTATCATCTCAAAAATATATCATTGATTCCAATGCCTCCAACAATGTCATGCCCGCCAAGCTTTCACAATCCCTCATTTTGAGTCTCTCTTGATAATTTGGACATTATTACTCTATGGATACTAAAGAGGTTCCATTGGTTGGGAGGATTAAAGATGCAATGATGACCCTTGTGGCTTATCCAAAAAGAGGGCAAAGGAAACAATCCTAGTGGCTGACATGCCAACTACATATGGAATGCTCCTCAGAAGAAGCTTCTCACTGTTTGAGAAATGGGAGGTGTAATAAATATGGAATTTTATTCTTCATTGGTTCCAGTCAAGGGTGAGATGAAGAAACTTCTTCCCAAGCCCAAGATAACGTACACAATGCATAAGTCGGATGACCCCATGACCAACATTCTATATCAAAGCAGGGAGGTGTGAAAGGCTTCATTTGAAGAGCTAGGAAGAGTGTCATATGAAGAAAGAGGTAATGGTAATTACTTCATGAGTTCAAAGTGGAGTGAAGAACTACCCATTCTCGAGGAAAGGAAAACAAACATTGTTGATGGATTTTGGAACATGGAGTTTGCTGAATGTTGTTATACAACAGCCTCGGGAGCATCCATTGTCTTACCATCCCCATAAGGAGAATTTTTTCCCTTGTCATACAAGTTTCAATTCTTGAACGCAAAAAACATGAAAAACTATGAAGCTTTGTTATTAGGATTACGGATAACCAAAGATATGGGGTTTAACAATCTTATTATACAAGGTGATGCTGAAATAATTATGAAACAAGTGAGAGAAATGTTTCAAGTAAAAAATTCCCATCTCTGCCATCACATGAATAACATATGGGATTGTATTGAAGCCTTTGATGCATTTGACATTAAATCAGTTCTTAGGGATCATAATTCTAGAGTTGATTCATTAGTCATATCCACATCATTGATGATTCCACATCTTGACTTCAAAGAATAAAGGTTCTCGTTGGAAATGGTCTTTCAACCAAGCATGCTAGATAATTAAGAGAGATGGAAAGTTTTTGAAGATTATGATAAGATTTTTGTACTTCCTACTATAAACTAAGGACTTTATGTAGGAGTTGTACAGGCATAAAAGTCCTTCGTTTACAACTCCTACTTTTGTAAAAGACGAATGGATTCAATTAGAAGGAAACAAGATTCCAAAGGGACTAGTGTCTTTGGAGGAACTATTCTATAATAATGATAGATTCATTCATGGAAAAGAAAAGGATCAACCCAGGATCTTCGTCACGGTATGATAAAATTAACATAGGAAAAAGTGAGTAGTTAAGGATGGTGAACACATGAAAATGTTGTTCACTGAGGAATGGAGGACTTTCATGGATCTATTAAAAATATACTTTGATGTTCTTGTACACTCATATGATGATTTAAAGTCCTTCCAACAAAAATCCATACAAAATTCTATACCCTCGAAGCCCGACGTAAAATCCTTCGGAAAAAGAAAAGGCGGTAAAATCCCAAGATTATCGGTACAAAAAAAAAAAGAAAAGGCGGTAAAATCCCAAGATTATCGAGTGCAATCAAAGAAAATGTTGAGAAGCTACCAATTCCCACATCATCTTTCTTATCCACCACTCAACGTGGATAGCCAATATTGTACCAAAGAGGAGGAAAAGTAGTGAAATAAACATTTGTGTAGATTTCTAGAATCTAAACCAAGATTCTTTGAAAGATAATTACTTGCTTGCAGTCATGGACCACATTTTTCAAGTGGTCAATGGCTCGAGATGATGTCCATATTGTATGGATTCTTGGGGAACAAATCGATTGAGGTTGCTAAACAATATCATTTCAAAATTTCCTTCACTACCCCACGGGCCTTCATTTACCATTGCATGCCATTCAACTTGATCAACACATTTCAATGGGCCATGGAATTGGCTTTTAAAGATTTTAAAGGAAAGTGTATTGTAGTGTACCTTGATGACCCGCCAACATACTCCAAGAAGAAAGGATAAAATCTATAACAGCTTGAGCATGTTCTAATCCATTATAGGAGGAATCATATTTCCATAAACCCAAAGAATTCCATATTTAGAGGTACTACAGGAAATATCCTTGGTCACATCATGAACACAGAGGGAACCAAGATTGATCTGGAGAGGGTAGAGGATATCCAAAGATTATCTCTTCCTACAAGTAAGCCTTATGTGTATTCATTCTTTGGTAAGACCAACTTCTTGAGAATATTGTGCCATATTTTGTAGAGCTCACAAAGGATATTGTTAATATGATGAAGAAAAAAGAATCCTTCAAGTGGAGCAATTAGGGTAAATAATCCTTTAAATATATCAAATCTACCATTGTCAAAGCACATACTCTAATATGCCCAAATTTTGGTAGGAAATTCATCCTCTAGTGTTATGCCTTTGAGCATACTATCTATGTCGTCATCATGCAAGAAAATGAAGACAAAGTGCAGTCATCCATTTCCTTCATGAGAACCCCTCTAAAGACACATGAGCTTAATTACTCACAACATTCTTATGGGGTGGTAAGAGCATTGAAAAATTTCAGATTCTACCTTCTAAATTCCTTGTTGTGGTTATGGTCTAAGGCCCGACGGTCAAGTCTATTTTGATGCATAAAGACCTAGGTACAAAAAGAGGGAATCGAGTTTTTAAGGTGAAGGAGTATGATCTTGATATCAAAACCTCCAAAATCATGTGAGGAAATGGATTGTGTGAGCTTCTTTATCAAGAAGAGTGGGAAGATTGTTCAAACCGGCTTGTAGAATTACTTGATCAAGGGTATTCCTCTTATGATTTTCGTAAGTACAACCAATCCGTGATACATTGATATAACATATTTCTTGACCTATGGAGACTTTCCTCCTGGCCTCAATAAGAAGAAAATGATAAAATACCCTCAAATTAGTAAAGTATGTCATATGGGAAAATGCTTTGTATAAAAGGGTTTGGATGGCACATTCTTAAGGTGCATAGAGGAAGAACAACAAAAGAAAATATTCAAGGCATACCACGATCAAGCATGCATAGGCCACTTCTCTCGTGATGGTCACAACACACAAGATATTAAGAGGTGGTTACTACTAGACTACTTAGTTTAGTTCTTGATGTATACAAATGGGCCGGGAAGTGTGATCCATGTCAACAGTTTGTGGGAAGGAAAAGGGTCGCTTCTTTACCACTCCGAGCCGTGATCATTGAAGAAACTTTTCAATATTGGGGTATTTATTTCTTTGGTGCACTAAATCCTCACTCCAACACAAGACACATGTATGTACTTAGTACGAAAAAAAACTTCATGAAGTGGGTAGAAGCCATTTTGATGAAGCATGTAAATTTGGAAATTATGTGTAACTTTTAAAAAGAAAATATCATTGTCAAGTTATGAGTTCCTAAAAAGATCATAGAGGAAAATACCACATGCTTATCCTTAGGTGAGCTAATGAAATTCTGCTACAACCATGGAATTTCTTTATCTCACTCATCCGGTTACTACCTGCAAGAAAATTTCTATGAGTCTAGTAATAAGAATATTGTCATAATTGTTCACAAACTAGTGGATGTCAATCAAAGGGATTAACATAAGAATCTATATGATTCCCTATGGGATGACCAAATCACACCTAAAAAATCTATTAGGACTTCTCATTTCCCGTTGTTGTAGGAGTTTGAGGCTCATATTCCTATTTTTCAAAAGATACCCGCCTTACTGACTTGTGAAGGTGGAAGAAAATGGAGAGTATTTAGATGCTCTTGATAAGTGGATCTGCTACTTGGAGAATTTGAATGAAGATAGGTGATAGTAGTAGAAACCTTGAGGAGAAAAAAATCCAAGGTAAAAATAATCTTTGATCAAAAGACACATGATAAAACCTTCAAATTAGAGACCTTGTCCTACTATGGGATAAAATAAGAGAACCCAAAGGAAGCCATGGAAAATTTGATTCTCTCTGGCTTGGTCCATTCAAAGTCAAACACTTTTGTGGGGAGAATACTTATTACTTGGCATACTTGGATGGAACCCCATTGGAGTTTCCTCACAAGTGGGAAACATCTCAAACTCTACAAGTAATGAGGTTGGTCAACCCATCCTTTGTACTATAATTTCCCTTTCAATTGCATGTGTCCTCCCTTTCCAATTTTGGTGTGTTTCCCTCCGTTGTGTGTGTGTTTTTTTTTTTTGCTTGTAAATAAGGACTCTATTACCCAATAGAAAAGGCACTAGTCTACTCACCCAAGAGAAATTTGAGGTCCTCTATTTCCCCTTGTGGTCTAATGTCCCCGAGTTAGAGCCAACTATTGTCATGTGAAATTACTATCCCAAAAATGCAAAATTTGATCCATGAGAATCAAGAAACAAAGTGAAAATATGCTTCAAAATATTCCTGAACCCCTCACTCAACCAATCTATATTTCATGTCATGATAATATTGACCTTGTAGGTCCTCCCAATATATTGAACAAACATATACAAGTGTTCAAAGTGATGTGATAAGGTCAACTCTTCTATTCGTAAAAGAGCACTAGAAGACTAGTTACCTAGTTGTAGACAAAACATCACACATTTGGGTACATTTCTAGGTCCTAAACACATACTATCATTCATAATCAAGAAAACTAGTAATTGATTTACCTGTCCTTGACATATTTTCTATATTTATTATTTTTTATTTGGTCTTACACACCCTACAACCCAGTCGGTATTTTACCTATTTATATTTTGTGGCTCCAAACACCATTTCCCATCTAGGACAAAAGCACCTAGGTGGCCATGTTACCTCTGGGTTCCCCTAACCCTTTCTTACCTTACTCACTCCTTTTGGGTATCTTTTATATTTTGGGCATATTTTTCACTTATGGGTCGGCCTTTCAGTTATCAATTATGAAATTCAAACAATGGAATCATATAAATACATAGTTATGTGTTCAAAATAAAGGACCAAACACTAAGCATTACTAGCATCACCTAAGCTTGCATCCAAAAGGCACCTAAAGCACTCTAAAACATCCATCTAGCATCCACTCAAGGGAAAATGGATACATCACTTTCAGCATACATTGCATAGGAAGGGGAAGTTCATTTTTACATCTACACATTCTATTACATTGCTACATTTAGCTACAACCCGCTATCAAGTGCAACTTGCACAAGGGCATCCTAGGGAACAATTTCTACACACACTCATAAGAACTACATGGAGTCTGAGATGTAGTACAACGCTCGGTCGTAAGTTCACTCTCGGGGTGACCGTCCCAAGTCAGTTTTGAATCCCCTATTGCATCTTTATTTTTAGGTTTGATATGGTTTATGGGATTATGTAGGTTAACTTCTATTTTATAGGCTATAGGTACCTTCAGGCGACCATTGTGTGGTTACCCAGTGATCAATAGTAAGAAACAACGATGATCTTACGATACTCTAAAAAATAGATTATGATCATTTACGTAGTCACATGTGCCCATAAGTGGTCTCTAGTTCCAAAACACCCCTGTCTTGCCATGGGCACATGTATCCGGCCTTATTCATGCATTCTATAATTTATTGTTAGAATTAACGTCACTCTTTCCATTTTGTTCATCACTCTTCCTTTCTCGATTAGTCCTGATAACAAGGAAATCAACTAAATCCTTTATCCTTCTTCTTTACTTAGGGTTTCAACTATTACATATTAGATTGCTTGTGTCATTTCTTCATTTTATGATTCATACATTATTTGATTAAGTAGTGAATATGAAATATTTAGATTTAATTTAAATTAAATTAAATCACCAACATGATTAGAAAGGCCATTTTTTCCATTTCAAGGTAAGTGTCCATCCTATGGGAAGGTTCCAAAAGATCATAAAAAATTGGAGGTGGTACTGGGAAAATTGAATGTGTTGGAAGTGGTTAAGGAAATTTTAGGAAATATTTTATGGTTTAGGGACATTTTGTGCAAAAGCAAGTTTTCAAGTGTAAGGAATGAGTAGTCAAAATATGAACCTAGACTTCTCTAGATGATTTTGGGAGCTCCATAAGGAGTTATAAGGAAATAAAATAGGAAATTTAAATATGGAAGAATCCTCTACATGTTGGTAACATCTAATTTTGATCAAAGACTTGATGGTTTCTTGAAACATTTTAATCTTTGCAGGTGCGCCTTGCTCTCCCGATCCCAAAGGGGAAAGTTTTGGAGTTGTAAGAAGAATTAAGATATGAAACTTATGCAATTAATATTATAAATGTTTTTGGAGTGTTTGGAGTTGTAAGAAGAATTAAGATCAGAAACTTGTGCCATTAGTATTATAAATGTTTTTGAGTCATATTCATATAAAATTTCATCTCAAAATACCATTCTAAGCTCAAGTAGTAAAGTTTTCAAGTTCTCTATGGTGAAGAGTGTGTAGGTCCCATACTTAGCCAAATTTTTGAATGCCACATGTTAGAACCTTATTATATAGTGAAATTTTTTGTCCCTCTTTTCCCTTTGTCCCAAGTGGACATAGGAGAAAAAAAAGAGATCCAATGAGAAAGATCTTTCTCTGGTCCCCATGTGACCCTTTCTAGCTCTGCAAGGTGCTTATCTAGCTAACCCCATTTCCTCAGCCTACTTAGATTCTACCACTTGTTATGATATATATTCAAACACAATTTTGTGTCCCTCTTACTTCTTTTTTCCCAAGGGAATAGAGGGGAGAAAAATGAGTGCCCATGAGGAAGCCCTTCTGTGGTTTTTCATGTGACCTTTTTCTCGGTTCCTCAGGTGTGCTTGCTTGACTTTTTCACCCTCATGAACACTTGACTATATGTTACCACTTTTCGTGATCTCTCTCCAAGAACACTTTTATGTACCTCTTATCCCTTTTTATAAGGGGATATAGGGGACAAAAATGAGTTCGCATGAGAAATCCCCCATCATCGGTCCCCCATGTGATCTCTCGTCATGCTCAATAGGTACTTGATAAAAATTTCATCTTCCTCACACTTCACCGGATGCTTCCACTTTTCATGATCTCTCTCGAAGTGCCATTTTTGGACCTTGTGTCCCATTTAACCATAAAACCTAGTTTTTATCTCCACTCAAGCTTTAATTCAACCCCGGGTCAAACCAAAGTTAGCATGGAAGCGTAAAAGTAAAAGTGAACTTGTTTTTAAGTTACTTTATTTTCACAGATCGACCTATTCACCATTTATGCTATTGTAATACCTCCAAGAAGATAAAAATATACCGAGACATGTTGCCAAAATAATCCCAAAATAGCCATACCTATTAATTTTGGTTTAGAATTCATGCAATAAAGGCATAATAAAACACCGAATGTAAGAATTTTGAAATCTAATTCATTCGGATATATTATTCATGTAGATATGGAGTTTATATACAAATTATTGATCCTATTAATTAGGAGTCTCTTGAGTTGTGGACATCAATTACTTCGGATTAACATGCAACATGAAACTCATTAGAAAACACGATAACCGACATCGATTTTGGAGGGATCGACATCGGTTAGGCAAGGAGGAACCGACATCGGTTAGGGATAACCAATGTCGGTTACATGTGTGTGGGTGTTTTAATTAACTCACGTAATTAGATCTATTTTTAGTATTAAATTATATCTATTGATTGTAATTACATGGCTAAGTGCCCTAAGTTTGTATACACCTATATAAGCATGAAATCTAGGGTTTAAAAGTAAGAATTAAGAAGAACTTGAAAAAGTTGATGATTATTGTGAGAATAATTGTGAGAGAGAGAATTCTTGGAGAAGAAAAGTTTGAGAGAAAGAAATTACTATACATTTGAGAGGTGGAAGATTGTAAATCTTCCTTATATATCTTGTGAAAGCTTTGGATAATATATTGGCTTATTTCTTGGTGGACGTAGCCCACACTAGGTGAACCACGTTAAATTTGGTGTTGATTTATATCTCTTGTTTTATATATTTCTTCTGGTAGAATATCCACTTTTATTTGCATGTATGCTTAGATCTGATATATTATCTATACAACCGGTGTGCTAACCCCAAAAACTAGTATCAAAGCTTTGTTTGAGGGTTTTGTGTGTTGATAGATTTACTCACAAAGGGTTTTCTGATTGAGTGGGAGCTACAACAATGGAAGAAGAAAAAAAATACAAGGTAGAGAAGCTTGAAGGAAGAAATTATCAGTTATGGAAGATGTAGATTGAGGATTATTTGTATCAAAGAGATTTTTATTTACGATGATAAGTCTAGACCTACAAAGATGGCTGATGAAGAATGAAAGATTCTTGACATAAAGGCTTTGGGATCTATAAGATTGAGCCTGGCAACATCCGTGGCTTCTAATATTATAGAAGTGACTTCTATGGTAGAATTAATGAAATCTCTTACTAATTTATATGAAAAAATTAGTGCTTTAAATAAAGTTTATTTGATGAAGAAACTATTTAGTTCTAACATGCATGAAGGTGGATCTACATCTACTCATTTGAATCATTTTAGATCTATTGTAAATCAATTAAAATTGGTTGATATACTATTTAATAATGAAGTGAAAGTACTTTTATTCTTACATTCTTTTCCCGATAGTTGGGATAAATTGGTAATGGTACATTAGTAATACAACATCTATTAATAATATTTTGAAGTTTGATGATGTGGTTAGTATAATCTTGAATGAAGAAATTCACAGGAAGAGTACAAAGGAATCATCATCTAGAAATGCTTTGAATGTAGAAAGTAGGGGCAGGAAGAAGGAGAGATCCAAGAGTAAGAGTAATGGAAAATCAAATTCAAGGGATAACAGATGTAAATATAGAGGTAAGTGAATTATCTATTGGAAATGTGGAAAGAAAGGACATGCAAAGGAAGACTGCTTGGGTGAAAGGATAAAGAGAACCAACAACTAGACAAAGGTAAAGAAACAAATCTTGTTATAATAGAGGTGATGCAAGATTCTCTTATTATTTATTTAGATAATAGAATTGAATCATGGGTTTTAGATTCAATGATTCTTTCCGTGCAACTCCTAATAAGGTTTATTTTAGAAATTATGTCCAGGGAAATTTTGGGCATGTTTATTTGGGTGATGATGACCTTTGTAGTATTACTTTGGTAAAGGGAAGTTAATCTAAAATTGCATTATGGAAATATGTGGGTATTGAAATATGTGAGGCATGTACCAAGCCTCGGGAGGAATCTTATTTCTACAGGGAAACTAGGTGAAGCTGGTTACATGGTTATATTTGCATGAGACTCTTGGAAAGTCACCAAGGGTGCTTTTGTTGTGGAAAAAGGTAATAAGGTAGGAACGTTATATTTATCTACATGTGTTACTGATTCTTTTTTGTATTATCTACTTTAGATTCAGATGCACGTATGTGGCATAATTGGTTGGGCCATATGAGTCAAAAAGGAATACAGATCTTAAAGGATAAGGGTAAGTTATTAGATTTGAAAGATTTAGATCTTGATTTTTGTGAGCATTGTGTTTTTGGAAAGCAAAAGAGAGTGAGATTTCTCAAATTTGGGGCAGCTAATAAGGAGTAGAAATTAGATTTTGTACACTCAGATGTGTGGGGACCATCTCGGGTAGCTTCTCATGAAGGATCCTAGTATTATGTTACTTTCATTTATGATGCTACAAGAAAGGCACGAGTTTATTGTATTAAACATAAATATGATGTTTTTGAAACTTTTAAAATATGGAAAGCCCTTGTTGGGAATGAATCAAATTCAAAGTTAAAGTGCCATAGATTTGACAATGGTGGTTAATAGTGTAGCGGGGATTTCAATGATTATTGTTTAGTGAATGGGATACATAGAGAAAGAACGGTTCAAAGAACACCAGAGGAGAATGGTGTTGCAGAAAGAATGAACATGAAAATCATGGAACGTGATAGAAGTATGAGGATACATTCTGGATCACCCTTTCATGAACATTGACATTTGGCATTGGATTCATTTTAATGTACTCTCATCTATTTGCAAGTTAAATTGGCTACATTTAGCATTGAGAATGATATAGCAATATTTACGTGTCACTCGACAAAGAATAATAACAATGCATAATAACAACTGAATAATAGTTTCCTAGCACAAAGGTTAAGCCTTCCACTTAAAATATTCAAGACCGGATGATAATCAGTAGGTGTAATGCATTAAAGAAAGAAAACAAAATAATGTTTCAATTACTCGCACTAATATCAATAGGTGAATGCCTTTACTCACAACACACAACTCCAATGTCTTTTACAACATGATTCACACAGGGAAACCATGCTACATGACTTTGGGATTTATCTATAGATATATGCACACAGGAGATATAAATTCACCAAGACAGATCTCGAACACTTTGCGTTGATACAAAAAATTAATTCTAGTTTATAATTCATGAAATAAAGGCAGAATAAAACACCGAGATGTAAGAATTTTGAAATATAATTCATTCGGGATATATATTTTTATTATTATTGGCAAATAGTTTTTTGAAAGGGACTATACCCTTGAGTACAACAGAGGGCCTAGGAGCCAGAATAGGAATGAAAATCAGAGAAAAAAGGATCAGAATCCAAGTATGACAATGAAGCCCAAAGTAGCCAAAAAACAACTACCCAAACAAGACAAAACAACAAAAACTTTGCACAAAAGCAGCAAAGAAACCGCAAAAAAATAGAAAAGAAACCGCAAAAAAATTTCAAAAAATAAACAAGAGCAACTAAAGCACCTACAACTACTTCTTGGTAGCTTTGTCGATGCTAGTTTTGATGTTCTTCCAGGATCTGAACATTCCCAAAGTTGTCATGTGGGCAGTGCCAGTCTTATCCAGCTGATCAATGGTCCTTTTGCTTTCTTTATCATTGCCCCAAAGTGTTGCCGGAACTCCGCTGAGATTGGAGACACTTCTGACATGTTGCTCAATGAATTCCTCAATCGCACTAAAAATGGCCATATTGTAGTCATGACGAGTTTTGGCCTTCCCTAAATGGGAGTCTAAGGAGTTCAACTTCTTGTAGATATCTTCAATCTGGCTGTTATCAATATCCACCTCCTCCTCCTTCTTCCTCTTTCCTTTCTATTTTGCCAAGTTCTTAACCTCATCCTTCAACAGCTTCATTTCAGCTTCTAAGGCATCCAACCTTTTTGTAGAGCTCTCCATATGCACATCTCGGGGACTAGCACTGCTAATATTCAGGAGGTCATGTGCAATTTCAATTTCATGAGGGCCCTTCCCCGCAGCAAGAGTATCGAGGTTAAGCCTTCTAGATGCCCCCCTGGTGGTCCGCCGGGAGGTGGAAGTGAGGTGGGGGGCGGGAGCAGCAGCAGGGGGAATGGAAGAAGAAGCCTGGATGGCTGGCGGGGGTGAAAACAAGGTGGCGGGGTAGATAGTGGAGAAAAGGGGCTAGCAGCAGTAGAACCCGGCATAGGGGGAACAGAGCTAGGAGAGGAAGGGAGACCAGGATACCTAAGAAGACAAAATTTATGCAGCAACAAAATAAGCCCTTGGTGTAAAGGAACTGCCTGGGTATGCTTTTGAAACTCCAAAATGGAGCACTCAAGAGAGTTCAACAAATAATGGGGGAAACAAACCCAATGATTCCTATGGAAGTGGTTGAGAAAGATAAGGTGCTTAACAGGTATGGTGACAAACCTCCCTTCCAAAGAAATGAATCGTATCATCATGTGAGTAACCTCATCATAAGGCGGAGGGATTGAGCTAACAAGCAGGCCCGCGGTAATATAGATCAGCTTCTCAGATCCCTCCACAAATCTCCTCTCTTCAACATCTCTGTCGACCCTTTTGTTAAAAAAATGGTAGCCCTCCATGCTAAGACCGGTTGCTTCAGCAATAAGCTCCTCGTTGACCAAGATCTTCTGCCCCCCATATTCCACAGTCCGCTCCTTCCAATCCTTTGCAAAACACTGAGATGCTTTGATCATGTCCTTGAACCTTCTCCATGAAGTTGGTGATGCCGCCCTTGCTGAGTATATTCCATAACTCAACATTATCCTTCCAGTCCGGGTCCGCACTAGGCTCAATTTGGCAAGGGGGACCCCCCATCTTCACTGTGCTTAACTATTTGCAACAAATTCCAAAATCCTTGAGAGCGCTGAAGCCAGTTTGTTTTTTACTGTTGTAATCTGCACAATGTTGAAAATGAGAGCCGTTTCTATTCCCACGAACGTCCGCTTGTCTGCTGATCTGAGCCTGCGGAAATCCACATGTGGGAATAACGGCCTTTTGCCAGCCTACTCCCTATCATCAATTACCTTATTACTGTCTTCGGTATCCGTGGAGCCTTGTATACAAATTTTAGCAAGCACAGTGCTACCCGCATGTGTGATTTTCATATCAAAGTAACTCCACTTGGACTTCCCCATATACTTCACACTATCTTGATTATTCGACAGGATTTTCATAATCATAGTTTTTAAGTCAACACGTGTGGGAGTTTTATTGATACTGATCCACACCCAATAATCATATCTCAACTCAAGAAATTGCGTGCGTATAGAAATCCGCATGAATGTTGTTTTGAAGCTGCTTAGGGATGCTATTGTTATCCCAAACAATGTGATTAACATTAATGCCATAATTAGCCAGCGCATCTGCCAATTTATTACCCTCCCGGTAAGTATGCATGATCCTGATGTTATTGAATGTTTGAAAAATACTTATGGACTCTGAGATAAAACATTTGATGCTCCAACATGGAGATGAGCACTGTTTAAGGAGATTAATGATATTTATGGAGTCCCCTTCAATAATGAGGTTCTGGATATTTTGAGTTTGGGAAATTCTCAGGCCCCATAATGTAGATAATGCTTCGGAAAAATGATTGGTTTGGATTCCCATTTTCCCAGCACACGCAACAATAAAACTACCTTTATGATCCCGTATCGCTCCTCCCCTTGCCGCAATCCCACGGTTCCCCTTAGAGGCCCCATCGAAGTTCAACTTAAACCAATTAAAATCAGGAGGATTCCATTTAATTAAAGATCTACCAATGCTATTCCCGGGATTGCTACGACTATTGATGAGCCTTCAATCGCCAATTGGATAAGATATATTCTTCATTCTCGTGGATATCTCTTGTTCTTGGGCTTTAAATCTAGCAATGTTCTCTTTGATACCATTAGATATTTTACCAATACTAAGTTTATAGTTTTGCTTCTTATTTCTGAAGACAATATCATTTCCATCCTTCCATATCCTCCAGATTAAATGAGGGATAGCCAACTTCTAGATCCTTTTGATAACACAATGCCTAAAGGGTGGATTCCATTGAGTCCATAGCTGATTTAGATCCTTCGGCACCACCCATAGAGCTTCAAATTTAGAGAGGGCAAAACTCCATATTCTGGTAGCATACTCACAATGTATGAACAAATGACTGATATCCTCAGAATCTTTCTTACAAAGATGACACCTATTAGGCATTATAAATCCTCTTCTCATCATGTTATCAGTGGTAAGAATCCTACCTCTGATAGCCAGCCAAAGGAAAAAATTAATTTTAGGAGTTAATTCAGTCATCCAAATCTTATTCCAATTGAACTCTATTTGACTACTGTGGAAAAAATTATTATAACTAGTTTTGATAGAGTAATTCCCATCATTGGAATTATTCCCTACCAGATCATCCTTGGAATCCAGTTGACTTAAGGGAATAAGATCTAATTGAAATTGAAGGGAGGAAGTAATTTGCATCAGATCATTTCTCTCCACAGAAAGTTTTTTCCAATTCTTGCTGGTACCTTTTTCCTCAATGTAGTCCTTGATTTTAATGCCATACTTGCTTACAAGACTATCCTTAACAATCCCAAATCTATCCATGAGATTTCCATTAAACCAATTATCATCCTAGAAGTTAATGTCCCTACCATCCCCCACTTTCCATTTACTTACCTCTGCTTAATGAAATTTCTGCTCTTAACCAGATTGTTCCAAAAGATGGAACCAAAGGGAAGGTGCTCATCTTGCAGGAAAGAGTACATAGATTGATGATTCAGGTATTTTTCTTTGATTAAATCAATCCAAGGTTGTTTCTCAGACAGCATTCTCCAGCCCATTTTAGCAATGAGGGCCTCATTCATTTTCTCAATATCTTTTATACCCAGACCTCCCATAAACTTTGGGGTGCAAACCTTATCCCAAGCCACTAAGTGAAATTTGAACTTCTCTTCCATGCCTTGCCATAATTTTTTTTTTTGAATCCTTTCAATCTTATCTCTGAAGGAAGAGGGGATCTTGTAGAGCGACATGACATAAATGGGTAGATTTTGAAGAGTACTTTTAATGAGTAGGCACTTGCCAACACTAGATAAAATGGCACCTTTCCAACCAGCCATTTTTTTTTGGAATCTCTCCTATAAATCATCCCACACTTTCTTTAGAGAATTTCCTAGTCTTTGAGAGGAAGGCCCAAGTAAGTGGCTAGAAGCGTACTTATTTTACAACCCAAAATTTTAGCAATTTTAAGCTGCCTTTCCTTAGGAGTGTTGAAAAAGAAGATGGAGCTTTTATCATAATTGATCTCTTGCCCAGAAGTAGATTCGTAAAGCCGTAGTAAAGCCTTGGTAGCCTTGGCTTCAATGACTGACGCCTAAGAAGAAGGATAGTATCATCCGCAAATTGCTGATGGGAGACACTTGACTGATGGAAGTGGGCTTAGAGCCATTTAGAAGACCGTCATTAACTGCTTTGCCAATTGTTCTACTAAGGCTATCAGCCAAAAGAATGAAGAGCAAGGGGGAGATAGGGTCCCCTTGTCTAAGCCCTCTACTGCTGGTGAAAAAACCCACAGGCTCACCATTAACCACCACTGAGAATCTGGCCATAGAGATACAAGCCTTAATAATTTTTCTAAATTTTTCTCGGAAAACCAAATTTAGTTAAGACTTTGTCAAGGAAAACCCAAGAGACCTTATCAAAGGCTTTATTCATATCAAGCTTGAGGACCATATTTGCCTTATAATTATTTTCCATAGAATGTATGGTCTCGTGAACCATAATCACTTCGTCTTGTATAATCCTGCCTTTGATAAAGCCACTCTGCTACCTTGAGATTAGATCATTCATAATGAGCTGAAGCCTAGTAGTAATAATTTTGGTAAAAATTCTATAGATAGCATTCACAAGGCTGATAGGTCTGAAGTCTTTGAAATCTTTAGCATCCATTTTTTTTGGGGCCAGCACAATGTGAGTGTTGTTTAGCTCTTTCAAAAGATTTCCCGTTCTATAAAATTCATTCACCACTCTGAGAAGATCCTCCGAGCAAATTTCCCAAAATTTCTGGAAAAAAATTATGGAGAACCCATCCGGACCAGGAGCCTTGTCACCCTCTAAAGCAAATACAACCTTTTGCAGCTCTTCAAGTGTGACCGCTGTGGTGATATTTCTAAATTTTTGTTCCTCAATTTTATCTTGGGGAATGGCCTCCAACATAAAAGAAATAGCTTCAAAATTGATGTTATTCCTCTCCTCAAGAAGCTTTTTATAGAAATCAAGTGCTTCTTTCTTGATGCTATTGGGATCTTTTATGATATTTCCGTTACTTTTAGAAACTTCTAAGATCCTATTACAGGCTCTGTGTTTCAAAGTGGTCATATGAAAGAACTTCGTATTCCTGTCTCCCTCTTTAAGCCAAATAGCTCTAGATTTAAGTCTCCATAAAGATTCCTCTCTGCTTTGCAGATCATATGCAACTCTGAAAGAATATTCTTTTCATTAGCTTTGTCTTCAGCCGATCTCCCCATAGTATCCATTTTTATTTCCAGATCCTGAAGTTTTTGTTTTAACTTCTTTTTATTATCAAACACATTGCCAAAAACACTTTTATTCCAGATTTTGACTTGCTTTTTGACATTTTTGAGCTTTTGAACCAATCTAAATTGAGCAGTGCCTTCACCATTCCATCCCCACCATTATTTTATCTTGTCATAGATATTTTCATGTTCCATCCACATATTTTCAAATTTGAATGAGCTTCTGGTGGGTTTAGTCCAATTGAGAAAATTTAAAGCAATCGGATTGTGATCCGATCCAACTCTGGGCAAGGAAGAGAGGTGGAAGTCTTGGCTGAGAATCCAGCTCGCTGAAATCAGTGCCCTATCCAATCTCACCTAGATAAACTCCTTTCCCAACCTTCTATTATTCCAAGTGTATTTATTTCCATGAAAATCCACATCTAAGAGATTATGTTCAGCAATAAAATCAGCAAAATTCTCCATACCTGTAGAATAGATGGAGATTCCTCCATAATTTTTGCACAGGTTTAGTGGCGAGTTGAAATCCCCATAATAAGCCGATTATCTAAAAATGTTGGTTTCTAAATGTTTTAAGGTCAGCCCAAAGTTTTCTTCTTCCACTAACCGTATTAGGGGCATAAATGTTAGAAAGGATCCATTCACCATTATTCTCAATAGCAATAAATTTGATTGCAAGATGATTAATACTAGCATTGAGAACCGTACCAGTACAGTGCCTTGTATCCCAAAGAGTAGCCAGTCCTCCAGAAGCTCCCTGGGAGTCAACACCGCCATTTCAGAATTATCCCAGAAACTCTTTTTATTAGTTTCAAGGGTCTTCGCTTTCATCTTAGTTTCCTGCAGAATCAAAATACTAGGATTACTAGAATCCCGTAACTCCTTGATGATTCTTTGTTTGGAGTTTCCATTTAGGCCTCGGATATTCCAAGAAATAATCTTCATTTGGAATGATTGGTAGTTGGAATTTCCTGATGGTTCAACTGACGCTAAATGCCATCTGCAATGTCTCTCTCCATTCTCTTAGATCTAAGAGCCTTTTTAGAAGGCCTTCCTCTTTTTGTGCTTCCTCCAAAGTCAACTAGTCATCTAGCAGAAGATCTAGTTGTTCGGATGTTGAGGTGTCCCAGGTTGTCTTTTTCTTTTTCTTATCATCAGTAGAGTGATTCTAGGATCATTTCAAATCCTTTCATTCTTTTTTTTTTTTTGAGATGACCTTTGTGTAGATCAAGAATTTTGTGCTTGTTACCTGTCCAAGTTAATGCACCAAACTAAACACAAAAACCCTGAAAAACTCCAATGAAATTGATACCTGATGAAGATGTAGACGGATAAGGAGGTTGATGTAGATAAGACGGGCGCACACGAGCAATTCGCACAATAGATCCGAGTAACCTGCAAAACACCGATGCTTGACAGAAAAAGATGGCGTTAAAAGATATTTAGGTGGACTGCCCGAGAAGCGGGTCCGGGAAGCGATAAGCTTCCTCGGCGGATGTCAGTCCACGTTTTCAATTAAGAAAAGAAGCATACATGATAAAAGATGTAAGTAAAAAGCTAGATTTTCTGATTGCAGTAATAAGACAGAATCTAAACAGCAGACAGAAAGTACAGAAAACAGGGAACTATGAAATAATGCCGGATTTGTGTTACCTGTGTCCTTTTACCTGTCTGCAGGGAAATCGGCGTCGACTGGGTAGAATCGGCGTCGACTGATGTGGTCGGCGTCGATTGAGACGAATCGGCGTCGACTGGGTGAGATCGGCGTCGACTGGGAGATCGATCAATCAGGGACTGTGCGATAAGATTCGGGAATTAGAAGGTGAATGTGGTCTGCTGGATGTGCCGAAGTTGGCGAGATACTGGAACAGAGTCACCAGATGATAGATGGTTGTGTGCGATGTTGACGTGATGTGGGCAGAGTAACGGTGCTCCTCTCAGGGATTGATTCGGACAGGATCTGCCCTTACTTGACACCCTTGATGCTAAAAGATCTCTCTTTCTTACAGCCTGTGTCTCTCTCGCTCTCTGTTCATGCGTAAGTGCTTCCTTTTTTCATCTGTTCACTTTTTCGCTCTCTCTTCGGTCCTTAGAACTGAGTTCTGGACTTGCTTTTATAATCGGCGCCGCTCCTAGAAAATCGGCGCCGACCATATGGGTCGGCGCCGATCGCGGAATAGACTCCCGAGATGGCCAAAATGAGTGATTTCAAGAAAGATAAGACTTACCCTGAATACGGGAAATATCCCGCTTAGGGAAGAGGAAAAATAGATGTGATACATAGATAGAATAAATTTGGGGTAGATAAGTGATTAAGATGCATGGGAAGAAGCGTAATTAAATATTTAATATTTAATCACTCATGGGTAAGATATGATGGGGTGAATTAAATTTAGAGTAAGTGATTAAATCACAAATTGGATAATATCCCAAGGGGATAGTTGGTGACGTAAACGTGCCCCAGGTTACCTAAGCAAGTAAATGGATGAGAGGGACACTAAATTGAGTAACCAATTTTAAGTGTCTACACTTTGTGAATCCAGAATCTAGATCCTCCTCATCTTTGACAGGCGTAACTTCTCCCTCTTCACGTTCTTTCTGAATCCTATCAGGTGTGTGTGTATCAGCTGTTCTTGTGCTGTAGCAAGAAGGTGAAACCACTGATCTGTTGCTGGAGTAAGGAGGTATATCTGTAAATGATTTATCATCTCCCCTAGGAGTGCTTTGCTGCAAAGATTCTTTGAAAACCATACAGTCCTTGTTCGATGTTTCCTTAATGATGCACAACTGATTATCTACAGCTTCCTTACTGCTCTGAAATTGTTCAATAGGGACTATATTAATCTTCACAGAGCCTTCTTGCTCATTCACCACCATGGATACCTTTACAAGATTTTCCAAGTCCTCTTTGTTAGGTGCTTCAGAAAAGCTGTTGCTGAGATTTTGGGACGCCAGACCAGATGTTTCCTTATTTGAGCTCTAAAACCCCTTTTTTTCCCCTTTCTATTGAAATCCAACTCCTTCTGACTAGGGGCTTTGTCTTCATTCCGGCTATCCGTATTAGGAACCCTACAATCCTTGTTCGTAATCCAGCCCTCCACAGGTTTTTCAGCTTCCATTGTAGAGGTCTTCTTCTTGGTACAACTTTTGTCAGAGTGTCCTATGCTATGACAATGTTTACATCTCAAATGAAAAGTTTCAAACTCAATTTTTTGGGTCCATATCCCATATCTAGATTTCAAGATGATGTGCTCCGGAAACTCCTGTTCTATTTCAGAAAAAATGCAGAAACGAGCAAAAGCAAGTCTGGATCTGTTTCTCGTGGGCCCATCCAAACCGATAGGGGCACCTAAGGATTTTGCAATATTTAGCAGAATTTCATCATCCCAAAAATGCAATGGTAGTCCAGGTAGCCTACACCAGATTGGGATGGTGTTTATATTTTCAGTATTAGGGTCAAATCTAGGATACCATTTTTTCAAAAAAGGCCCATATTACCACGCTACCAAGGTGCTCCTAGAAGCACCGATTCCAAATCCTCTTGCTGATTAAATTTTTCTAGAAAAAAACCTTTTGGCATGATGGTAATGCTTAGGGCTCCCTTAGGTTTCCACATTCTCAAAGCTCATTTTCTAATGAAATCAATATTAGGTCTAGAGCTAAGAAACTTACCAACAAGGGAGAGATTCGCTTTGCTTTAAGCTTTATCAACACACCCATCTGGGACCCTCAGGCAGGTGGCACCCTCGTTGTCCTTTTCCCACGTGAACTCGACCAAAGGTTTTTCTGACCCACTTTGATGTTAGGGCTTTGAAGCATCTTATTCTAGGTCATGGGTGTGGATCCCAACATTTCCACTTTTTCATTTTGATTTACAACCGTCTGATTTTGGCCAGAGATCTACCTCTCCTCAACATTCTTAGGTTTAGCGCGCAGACATTTTGCAGCAGCTGTAATCGTAGAAACTACACTGGCGCATACTTTCTCTTTCGTTCGTACTCATGCTTACAACCGTCTGATTCAAGCCAGAGATCAGCCTCTCCTCAACAATTTTAAGTTTAGTGCGCAGACATTCTGCACCTAGAACTGTAGAAACCGCGTTAAGGCTGACAAGATCTCCAAAGCTTTCTCCATCGCTCATGATCTCCATAGATTTCTCAATTTGAATTTTGATGCGGGCTCAACATTCTCATGATCATTTTCATTCGGGATATATTATTCATGTAGAGATGGAGTTTATATACAAATGCTTGATCCTATTAATTAGGAGTCAAGTCTTATCAAAGATAACTATCTCTATCCCCACAATATCTCCACTAATCCCTAGTCATACTCCCACACCCCTATCTATGAGTTGTGCATGAAAACTAATTGTGCACACTCATGATTTATTTAAATATTAAATAATATAATTATTCAAACTATATGTTCACACTATGAACAATTATTTCCTAACAATACCCTTGGAAACTAAGATTACTTCATATATTTTGAATTAGAAAATGGATTCTACTAAGTTTTTACATAATAATATACTCCCATGTGCATTTGAGAATAATGTACTTTATATAAAATTATGCCCTATTTTATTTATATCAAAGAATCTAAAACCTACCTCTGGGAAGTTATTTTTTCAGTTTGCAAGAGTTTAAACGGAAGAATAATTGTGAAAATTAGAGCACGGATCTTGGTATAGAGCCGAATCCAATGAAAGTGTTTTCATTGTAAACCAAAACTAGTAAGTGAAATTACTAAAAATAGAAAGTGTTATGTATAGTCATATACTAAAAATATCAATCCTCCTAAAACAAAAAGCTCACATTACTCAGAACATCTAGAAGTAGTGAAAAATAAAAAATAAGGAAAACCAAACAACTTTCCCAAAAAGTAATTTTAGAAAAAGTAAATTGTTAAAAATAGTAAAGCATCATCAATGGAGGTAGTATATGTGTTGTAAGAGCTTTAGAAGAAAAAAATTGAGCAAAAAAAAAACATTCCCAAAATAGCAGCTCCTAACCCCACCTACCAAAAATATAAAGTTTTGGATTCTAGTGTAGAAAGTCGTTGGCTTAATTTTCACTTATCTTGCTGATTTTGGAGTCATAAAGTTTAAATTATTTGGCATGAAACCTATTTTAACACTATAAATGAAGTATTCAGGTGTGGGTGATAGTGATGTCACTCACATAGACCTAGGCGACCTAAAAGTAGGACGCTCGGAGGAACGAAAGAACATGTTGAGTAAAATGTCTTCACAAGTGGGTTGTTTATAGCAAGAGGCCATCCTTTGTTAGTATAGAGAAAATAATTGGTGATATAATGTTCTTAAAAATATGGGCTAGAATCTAGGAATATAAGAGTGGATGACAATTTCATCCTTACAAAGTGCTCACCTCGAAAGGAATTTCACAATGTATGCAAATTTCAAGTGGTATTAACAAGCTCATAATCTTGAAAGAGTTTACATCTAGTGAGTGGTCAAAGAATGAATCCTATCTCTAAGGCATAAAATTGGGGCCATGGTTGAGACAAGAAAGGAAACCCTCTCGGATGCCCAATTTTTTTACAAGGAGCGAGTTTCATAAGGGTTACTCGGATGCAATCATATTGTTGAGCAAGGTAATGGGTGAAGAAACCACAAAGGACTTTCAAGATTAGATGGCACAATTCATCCTCATTGCAAATGAGGGGAATAATATGGTTGATTGGGGACAAATAATAAGTGATAACGTCCACTTGTTAGTGTCTCCGGTTGCAGGTTACAAATAATTTTACAATGACATCATATCTAGTGTATGCCCTCGAGAGCACAAGAATATTTAAAGGCCCGAATCTTGATCGGATTATTTCTCATAAAGCACCGGGTTATGAAAGGTACCATACAATCACTCTCAAAGAAATTAATCATCATTTTTAGGGTGAATGACACATTCACCCTATTCGTCATATGATTGTTAGAAGGAAATCCAGAGCTGAGGTTATCCTCACAAACTACAAAATTTATTGAAAAGTACGGGTCATTTTTCACTAAACTCTCCACCTTCTCCTATATCAGAGTTGCATTAATTTACCTCACTCCTTGCAAGCTCCTAAGATATCTCAATGATAAGATAGTGATGTTTGAACTATGTAGGAAACTTTCTCATATTCATAAAAAATTAAGGAAGTACAAGAAGAAAGGTGTGTATTTCCCCATTTCTCTTGGTATTTACTCTTGCAAAGTTTTACTGATGCCTTGAATCTTGAAGCTTTATTTTCCTCCTTGAGTCTCTATTCATACACATCTAGGGAATAGTTTGACATCTCGAAGAAATCCTGAAACCTTCAATCTCCCTAGGTTATCCCATGTTCCCTAAATTGAAGATTATTGGGTCAACTGCTTGAATGATTTTGAGATAAGAATATGAGATCACATGAGGATGACCATTAGCCAAATGAGGAGATTCAGATTTGATTGGTTCATGGAAGGTGGAGAAGATGATGTAATCAAGTTGTATGATCTTGAATACCAAGAAGGTAAAGGCTTCACTTCTCCCACCAGTCTCATCGAGTGTTTGTGTGTTAGGGGATATCATTGAAAGAACTACAATAGTAATCCATATGTCTAAGGAGTGGTTCATGAAAAAGAGGGATATGTTCATTGAATTATGTGGTCTTAATACTCTCACAATGAAAGAATCCCATATCTCGTCTCTAAAATCACTTGAGAGGACCATAAGATATTCTCACTCGAGAGAGCCAACAAAGAGAAAAATAATGGATGCTAAAATTTACCACTACAGACGTTGTATACAAAAGAAAAATTCACTCAAGACCCTATAAAATATATGTAACAAGGAGAGATAGATCCTTCTCAACCTCCAATTTTTCATCAGTCTCAAATCATCTCTTCTTTTGTTTTAGAGTCAACTCACCAAATGTAAGAGGTACCCCTCTCTCTCGAGCCTCGAAACTACAATCATGCCTAGTGCTGAATCTATAACAAAAAAGATATTTCCATGGATCCAAGATCTGATCGGAGGTGAGACTTATACAATATAATAGGAAGTGGTGCCATACTTTCAACCTATTCTAAGGATGGTGAAAACAAAGCGAGGTAAGAAAGATAAAAAAACTTCCTGCTTCTTTAATGGTGCCTTAGGAAACTAATATGTAGAATTTTCTTAGCCAAAGGTAGTAAATACCATTGAGGAGATGATCTAATTGGAAAATGAGATTATAGTAATTTATTTGGGACCAACAACACATGAAGGAGATGATCATTTGTTCTAAGAATATCTCACCCGTATTCTTGAGAGAAATGAGGAATAATAAGGAAGATTGAACATTTGGAAGAACATGTGAGAACTCTCACTTCATATGTTCAATCATTCATGGATCATAGTGCCATCCCATATCTCCTTGTAAAATATGTCACTTCAATCAATAGATTTTATCCAGAGTTAATGAAGAAGGCACATGGATATAAAATGTAAGGAGGGCCAATGACAAGTGGGTGGACAAAATCCTCAAGAAAGGTAAAACCTTGTTTCTAGAGATTCTTTCGTTGTTTGAGTTCATGCTTGCCACTGATGTGAAAGTAAGGATGACTAAAGATGAAATTGAGAAGGAAAATATTCATTGGGACCAAGTGTTTCCATTGGTAACGAGAGATGGGGAACCTTGATTCTTTTTTTTATTAGAAAAAATGTGTTCAACTCTATAACTGAGAATATGTTTCTAATTTGGTCTCAAACATTGGTTTCCCATTATGAGATGTTGAATAATGCTTTTGAGGAGCTGGATTCTTATGATGAGATCATTTCACGATAAAAGTAACATAACAAGGAAGTGCATAATCTTGGAACATCTTTGGTAAATGAGAATTCGCCGGTGAATGATCTTATAAAGCCATTTGAGGAACTATTCAGGAGAGAGGTAGGAGAATTTTTCTCATTTAATGAGGACACATTAAAATGACTTGTAGAGATCAGGTGTGTTATTTATAACATTGCTAAGGAGCAAAAAATTTGGTTTAGGAAATGAAAAAACATCAACGAAAATTATGAGAATTGACTTAAGGATTTAAGCTTTGTATGTGTTCCTCAAGCAAAGAAAGTAACACCACCAAAGGGCTTGATTTAGTAAAGAGTTAAAAGGAATAGATATTTCTCTAGGGCATTCTCCCATAGTCCTTTAATAGGTGGATTTCCATCGATGGATTATCATCTCCTTTGGCATATCTATCTCCCTTCTTCTTTCTTCCCCCTTTCTTTTTTTCTTTCATGTGCTAATACTTCATTAAGGGGTTTACTTCTCACTATTTTATATTATTCATTTAAATGTGACCTATAGTCAATCATTGTAATGAGTTTATTTTAATTGATAAAAAAGAGACTCACTTTTCATCCCTAGGGGTATGAAATGTCATAAGTTGTAAATGTAAGTGAAAAGTCATGTGGGGGTAGGTGAAGAGTCTTTTTGTAAATATATATATATTGTATGACTCCCTCATTGCAAGGGGTTATAAATTGTAAGTCTCTAAGTAGATAGCTATTACACTATTAAGAAGCAAACAAAAGATAACATTATTCCATTCCTTTTCTCTATGTTTCCTCTATCTCTATACTTTTCAACTTTGTGCACATGATAATATTGTACAACCAAGGAAGGTGTTAGTACCTTTGATGAATGGATTAATGGAATTATGTTTCCATGATTTATTATGTCTTGTCATTGTTAGAAAATTTGTTTTCTTCTAATTGAGTGTGGATTGATTCTGGTTAATGCTTGTGAAACTCTTCTAGTGCCTATTTACAATATTAACCCCTTATTTTCTAATTTCTAACTCCCCTTCACCTTGTCTCCCAAAAAAATTCCTCCCTTGTACTAGGTGCAAAGAACTTGCCTCATGTCTAGTGGATTAGTCCCGTGTGATCCCCGACTTAATAGCCACCAACAATATTTGTTTTATCTACATTCAATAAAAAGAGCCTCCCCTTTCATAAGTAGGAGGGACATAGTCCCGAAACAGTAGTGAAAATCAACTAATTTTTCCTTGCAACAAATTATTTCTTCAATATGCCTAAATTTGGAAATTTATCACACTATAATGTTAGTATTAGCTTAATCCTTAAATCATGTGTTGTGTGCACATTCTAAGCTCAATTACATATCATTATCTATATTGGATGAATTTTTATCCTCATTACACTACTCAATAACTTACGTAATTGCTTGCATCATTCCACAACATTCCATCACTCTTAAGTGTAGTGCATATAAATATCCAACATCTCACTCCCCACCCATACAATACCATCAAACATGGACCAAACCACCACATGATTTGCTCTAAAATTGGTGTTTTTACCCCAAGCCACCCAAAAATCATTTTCTCAATTTGATATCTTTTATGGCTTGATAAATTTCTGTAAGAAAATCCTAAATGCTAAATTAAATTGACAAAATAATATGCTCATTTACTCACTTGGCCTCCACTTAACACTTTTAAGGGAATTAAAAGTAAAATAATTCCAAAAATTACTCCAAGCTCTCTTAAACACCCTTAAAGTAGTAAAAACATTAGTAGTATCCCCCACATATGTCTAGAGAACTCCAAACCAAGTTCATGAGTCTATCTTCCCAAGTTGTAAGCCCTTGAATCCAAGTTAATGTTGGCACATGAGACTTAGTGCTGTCATTGATGTAAAAGGTTCATTAATGACATAGGAGGATGACTAAGAGTGTAATATGATGCTTAAAGTGATGATGACATGGGAAAAGAAGTTGTGGAATGGTTGAAAGAGTGAAGAAGGTGAGACTTTCTTGGTCTAGTAGGCCTAACCATGAGGTCTTGTCAGCATAAGTGATACTACATTGGAGGATAGAGATGTAGGTGGATTTAGGAGTATGGCATAAGCTAGGAGAGTATGAAGAGAGTGAGGTAAGACACTCACATAGGTCTCAGAGATTGATTATAAGGCGAGAACAAGGTTTACAAGTGTTCATTTAGACCTAGTTTAGGTGCTTGGTGGCCTAATGGAGTATGGTCATGAGGTGTAGAGATATGTGATCCCATGAGGGCATATGGAGGAGTGATACATGTTGTCTCAATTTTTTAGGTCTTTTTGAAGATATTTGAAGCAAGGTATGGTGTTTACCTTCTTAGTTTTGGTCTAAACATGACTTATTCCTATGACCTAGTTAGGAAAGTCTTAGTGTTTGAGAAGATGTAGAGATAAACATGATCAAGTGAGAATTTAAAAAGTTGAGAGAGGTTTTCTTGGTGCTGTGGGTAATGTTGTAGATCAGTATGATGATATTTTCTCAATGTATGAGGTTTTGGTCTTATCGAGATCAAGAAGGTGATTTTTCAACCTCGAAGTGAGATAAATCATCTTGGTTAGCATGCATAAAGTATATATGGGACCTCTTATTGATGTTTATACATGTATTTAAGAAGATCTTAGAGTTAGAATGAGGTTGAATGAGGGTCAAAGCTTTATGAAAAAATGTTAAGAAGGTAAGTTGGTCAAAAACCCTAGTTAAACCCTAGTTCACTAGTGATGGAGGAAATATTATTGGTATGAGAACTAAATGCATTGAATCATAAAATTTGATGATTAGAGGATGGAGAGTAATCTCCCAACTTTTATATGGTGGTTATTTTAGGTCTTGATTGTAGGTGCACCACTCAAATATGCTTATTTCCGTGATAGTTTTGTTTTATCTCAAGTTTTTGATTTAATGTATGATATAAATTGATTATATGAGTATATGGGGAGATATTATATATTTTTGAGGTGGTTTTAGAGCTTGGTTAAGTATTTTTAGGTCTACACAAGTCAAAATAGGAATACTAGTTTTGGGGTCTAAAAGGTGGTTTTTAGCGAGTCATGGAGAAAGAAGGTTATTGGGCATGTATGTCCTAACATAAAGAGTATAATGGATATGGAGGTGTTTTAAACATGAAATGTGACATGATTAATTATTTTATTGATCTCTAAAAGTCATATTTAATGGCATGATTGAGGTCACAAGTTGACCCACTTGACAAGGTTTCGGGAAAATTATGGTTCCCTAGTGCATTGGTCCGAAAGAACAACATATTTGCTTGGTTGATGGTGCCTTATATTGATTAGGGATGAAAATTTATCCTATTACATGAATTTATAGGTCTTGAAAGTGTTAGAAAGGTTGTGAGAAGGTCCTACTTCCAAAACTGGTTTCTGGGAAGTTCAAGTTGCTTGAAGGTAAAAGAGGTTTGGATGGCTCTATGGGTTGATTCATGAAGTATAAAGTGTTCATAGGTGTTCCTTTGGGAAATTTATTTCTAATTAGTGGTTGCATGCAATAGTTGAGGTGTTTTTTTAGAGATAGGTCTTCATCTTCCAATCTGGTCTATTGAGGTGCTCAGATTAGTAGGAAACAATCCTACTTGTTGGTGACTTGGAGAAATTGAATGATGCAAAGGTTCTTGAGCTTGTCGGATATTTTTAGAGGATTTATTTTACAAGTTTTAATCTTATGGAATCTTTAAGAGTCTTCTTTGCGTGCTTGGAGTCCATGGAGTGCTCGGTGAAGGAGGATTTAGCCTTTCAAGCCTAGTTTGTGCTTGTTAAGTGTCTTGGTGCATTGCCGACCTATATGGGTATTTTATGTGAATTTATATGAGTGTGTAGGTTTTTTTGTTTTTGGTATGATCTAAATTAATTCTCATGGATAACTTGGCAATTTTTTAAGAGAAAGAGTCATGTATTTAAGTAAGTGTATTTGGTCATTAGTGACTAGTTGTGCAAGAGAGAAAAGTGCAAGCTAAGAGAGAGTGTGTAAGAAGTATGAGGGAATCAAGACAGATATAAAAAAATGTATGAATTATTCAAGATATTTGAGAAGTAGAGAAGCAAGTTTAATAGGCGTAATCAGCCCATGAAGAAGCAAGATTGAGTGAAGTAGGAGAGAGTGTGTTTGAAGAGGGTTTTGAGAGAGTGGAGCTGAAATTGTGATCACTATCAGTTGTAGAAAAAAAAATAAATTAGTGGTCTTCATCTTTAAGTGGTTGAGTTTGTTCTTGATCACCTTAGGGGTTTTATCCTCCTTTCAGGGTTGGTGCCTTGCTAAATAGGGGTTGGTGCTCCTTGTGGGATTGGTGTCTCACTAAACAAATATTTTTTGATGTATCATATTCATGAAAGTATTTTGTTTTGAGTATTATAATAAAAATTTTAGTGGTTTTTCTTCCCCTGAAGGGTTTACCACTTTATATATTGTGTTCCTTGTACTCTCTTATTCATGTGTGTGGTTGATCATACTTAATGTGCTCTAAATGATTAATGATTGTTGATTTGATGCTATAAATGGTGTATGCAACTAAAATGAATTAAGGGTTTTAAAGGATTCATTCACCCAACCACCTCTTAGTCCATTGTGCTTCCAACAATTAAGTGTAAGCATGCCAATCCATTACAAAGTATTATCAAGTGAAAAAAATCAAATATAATTACATTCAAATATATATCACATCTCCAAGTGGATAACTATGTGTGGTTTGCAGCCTCATATGAGAGTAATTTTAGTTAATATAAAGGGTTTCACACATTTTTAAGGTCTAGAGTTCCACATGAGTACACATCCTAGTAACTTGAACATACATAAAGAGTTATATAATTCCATCATCTCATTTACATAACCGCCAAACAATTTTATACATAACTGACATTTTCGTCCCTTATCTTCCTTTACCTTAAGAACCATAAATGAAGCATCAATGGATCATTTCTAGTCATTTCATCCTTTTTATATAACTAGATAAAATTCTAGAGTAAAAAAATAGCTAAGTACATCTCTCCTCATGTGTCTTCTTTTATTTAACACATGCTCTTATAGTTCTATCTTGCAAAATGCCAATATAGATATATTGTAATATGTACATTGATATTAATTAATCTAAATACATATCCTATTTCTAACCATAATCCAGAAAGTTATCTTAAAAACCACAACTTATTTTTTTAGGTATAATTATCTGGTGAACTTTCTTGTTGATTAAATCTTTAGCCTAGTTCAAACCCTAGGTTCACTATATTTCCATTTCTTACTTAATGCATGATCATTTTCCTACTTCTAGAATTTTTTATCATTTGTATTCTCGTGACTCACCCATAAATATTCTATGATATTTTCCTAAATCCTAAGGGTTATACTCCCTCAAAATAATTTGGGACATCACCCATTTTACTAGGTTTGTGCAGGCTGTTCTCAACCAAAGGAAAGGAACTCATCTCTCAATACTACATGTCTTTATACTCAACCTCAATAATATCCTACCAATCTAAGGTAATTTTTGTTACTACTAGGTAGAAAAGATATTGTATCCAACCATTTATCTCAACCCTTATTCATCCTAAGTTTATATTAGGACTCAAGGTCAATGTTGTTAGTACAAGACAAGGTAAATGATATGTTAGGGAAATCAAAATCTCCCTTCGCCTCCTTATCAATGCTCCACCAAAAGGATATTATATATTATATCAAATTAATAATACACCTGCTAAGATATATATCCTAGAATTGCTTAAGATATCACTAGTTTACATAGACATTTTAGATGAGGTGTTACAATATATACTATTATTTTGATTAATACTCAACCTTCTTCCTCATGCCCCAGGGGGTTCTGAATCAAATTTAATTTTTATGTTAACATGGACATTATCTTAATTGAAAAATAAAGGTACATTTAAAATTTAGATAAATATAATGTGATAAAAGGGGTACTTATTTCCTTTTACACCATCTATATGAGGTGTTTTCAAATCCTCATAAACTATATCTACTTAATAATCCTATATTTAGGCATGCCCCAAAATTATTAGTAAAAGAAAGGAGGAACACATGCGGGTGAATAATATAAATATAATGAGAATTTTTAGGGTAGTTAATAATGTAAATTTGAATTCAATATGGATATATAAATGTTCAAAGGTTTATGTTAATAAGTGTTTACACCTATTTTCCCCAAAGTTTTAATAGTCTTAATTTGTATTATTTTATGGTTTGTTGAAAAAATCAGCAAAAACAAAAAAATCTTCACCATCATAAAAACACTCCTTTAATATCAAGATGAGATTCATTGTCATATAATTTTTTTTATTAATGGTAAATAGTTTTGAAGGGACTATACCTTGTATACAAAAAGAGCCTAAAAGCCAGATATAATAGAAAAAGTATCCATAAAAGGATCAACATCCAGGATAGGTGTTTAAGACCAACCATAACCAAAAAGTTACAAAAAGAGGCAAAACAGAGCAAATGCTGCAACCATGCAGCCAAGAAACAACAAAAAACAACAAAAAGAACAAAAAGATCAGGCGTCTCACAATAAATCCTTCCTTACTGCTTGGCTACTCTGGTAATTCTGGATTTAATGGTTTGCAATGAGGTAAAGAGAGCCACCGTTGTCATATGGGTGGGGTCCTTAGCATCTAGCTTAGCCATGGTTTGGCTGCTCTCTTTGGTCGTTCCCCACAAAGTGTCTGGTATCCCGCTGAGCACAGAGATGCTGCAAACATGCTGCTCCAGAAAATCACTGATTGCATTAAAAATTTCCATACTATGTTCATGGCGATCTTTAGCTCTTCCCATCCAATTATCCAAGGATTTCAGTTTTTTATAGATGTCCTCCACCTGTTTATTATCCATCTCAGTGTCCTCATCCATCTTCCTTTTACCTTTTTGTTTGGCCAATTGTTGTACCTCTTCCTTCAGTTTCAAACTCCTTCTCTAAGTCATCCAGCCTTTGTGGAGTGTTGTTTCCTTCTTTTTGGGAGGCCTCTTCATGACCTGCACTTTTGATGTGCAAAAGGTTTTGAACAACTTCCATTTCCTTGCTACTGCGAAGGATCCTGCCCAAAACAGGGGCTTCCAGTTTGAGCTTCTTTGGCTTCTAGTTTTGGGCTTGGACGTGGTGGCAGGGATAGGGGTGGGAGTCGGGGAGGAAGTGATGGGGGTGGGGAAGTGGTGGTGGGAAGGAAAGGAGTCATGTTGGGGGAGGATGGGAGACTAGGGTATTTGGTGACACATAGCTTGTGCAACAAGAAAATAAGCCCTTGATGCAGAGGGGTTTCCTGGGTATGCTTCTGGAACTCCCAGATGGAGCGCTCAAGGGAGTTAAGGAGATAATGCGAAAAACATATAGTGATTTACCTGCGGAAATGGTTGAGGAAAACCAGATGTTTAGTAGGGATAGTTACATATCTCCCCTCCAGAGATATGTATCGGACCATCATACGGGTGATTTCATTAAAGAGCAGTGGGATAGAACTAACATGTAATCCCGCAGTAATAAACACCAACATCTCGTCATCAGCAACAAACTTCTTCTCCTCACCTTTTTATTGACCCGCTTTACAAGAAACAGAGGCCTTCCATCTCTAAGCCAGTGATTTGGCAATAAGTTCTTCATTTATGGGAATTTTATGACCGCCATACTCCACTTTGCGATCCTTCCAATCCATGGCAAATTGGATTGAAATGCTTTGGCCATGCCCTTGGATACGATCAATGAAATTCGTAATCTCGCCTTGCTTGAGGAGGTTCCATAGCTCTTTGTTTCCCTTCCAATCTGGATCACTGCTAGGTTCAATCTGACACGGGGCTCCTCCCATTTTTTTCTCTCTGAAATGCTTTCCCTTCTTATCTTCTAAACCCTTGTTTGAACTGTTGTTTGAAATGCATTTGTGCTTCTACCTGTCTCGATTATTTAGAAGCCTACACACATATTGGGAGTGATGAGAGTAAATGTGGCTGTAGATTATTTGACATTTCACGCATGGGTGATCTTTTAGCTCCTCTAAAGCCCACTCCAAGTAATCATTATCCTTACTCCACACTTGAGTGCCCATAAATTTCCACTTGAATGCTGCTTTGTACCTTCTCAGGGATGTGATTAACATCATTCTAGATAATTAAATTGTTATTTATGCCATAATTGGCCAATTCATCAGCAACCTTATTTCCTTCATGGCATGTGTGTTTAATTCATATATTTTTGAAGGTGTGACAAATGCTTATAGATTCCATGATGAAGTCCTTGATATTCCAGCTTGGAGGTGAAGATTGATTTAGATGATTGATAATATTAAGTGAATCCCCTTCAAGAATAATATTCTGTATGTTATGTGTCTGAGCAATCCTAAGTCCCCATAGAGCTGCCAAGGCTTCAACATAGTGGTTAGTTTGAACCCCCATTTTTCCAGCATAGGCATCATCAGATTACCTCTATGATCATGAATCACTCCTCCCCCTACAAAAATCCTAGGATTACCCTTGGAAGCCCCATCAAAATTCAATTTATGCCAGTTGAGATCAGGAGGGTTCCAATGTATCAAAGACCTATCAATGTTAGAGCGTATGCTATTCTGAATATTATCAACTCCAATTTTCCAGTTGGACAAAATATGCTCTTCATTCTCAGGATAATTCTTGTTCTTGGGAGGTTTGAATCTTTCAATGTTCTCTTTGACAACATTAGTAATCTTTATGAAGCTGATCTTGTACTACTGCTTAATGTTTCGAAGATGATATCATTCTTGTCTTTCCATATCCTCCAAATGATATGGGGCATTACCAGTTTCCAAAGTATTCTCACAACACAATGTTTAAAAGGAGGATTCCATTGGGTCCAAAACTAGATGAAGTCCTTCGGCATAGCCCAGGAAACTTTGAAATTTGAAAAGGCAACACTCCAAATTTTAGTGGCATACTCACAATGTACTAACAACTGTCTGATATCCTCAGATTATTTTTTGCAGAGAAGGAATCTATTTGGAATTATGAAACCTTTTCTTATCAGGTTGTCATTGGTAAGAATTCTTCCCCTGAGAACCAGCCAAAAGAAAAAGTTGATTTTGGTGTAAGCTCAGCCATCCAAATCCTACTCCAATTGAACTCACTCTGAATAGTTTCAAAGAAAGAATTATATCCAGCTTTAACAGAGTAATCTCCATCAATAGAGTTGTTCCAGACCAATTCATCCTTAACATCTAGTTGGATTAAGGGGATAAGGTCCAAATGCTCTTGTAAAGAGGACATCATGTGGTTCAAATCATCCCTATCTACAGAGAGTTTTTTTCATTTCTTTTTTTTTTGCCATCCCTGTCAATGTAATCCATGATTCTAGTACCATACTTACACTCAAGGCTGTCTTTGAGTGCTCCAAATCTGTCAATAAGACTATAGTTAGTCCATTTATCCTCCCAAAAATTTATATCTCTTCCATTCCCCACTTTCCATTTGCTTCCATGCCTGATGAAATTCCTGATCTGAACTAAATTATTCCAAAAAATGGATCCATGAGGAAGGTTCTCTTCTTGGAGAAAAGAGATGGTTGCTTGTTGATTAAGGTATTTGGCCTTAATTAGTTCAATCTAGGGTTGGTTCTCTGAGAGCATTCTCCATCCCATTTTTGCAATTAGAGCCTCATTCATTTTTTTGATGTCTTTTATACCCAGCCCCCAATTTTTTTGGGAGTACAAACTTGGTCCCAGGAACCAAGTGATATTTGAATTTATCCTCCATTCCCTACCAAATAAATTGTCTATGAATCCTCTCAACTTTGTCTCTGAAATAAGAGGGGTTATTATAAAGTGACATGATATAAATAGGGAGATTCTGAAGAGTGCTTTTTATGAGTAGGCATTTACCAGCACTTGAAGGAATGGCTCCTTTCCATCTAGCCATTTTCTTTTGAAATATTTCCAACAGGTCATTCTAGACATTGGGTGAAACTTTTTTTGTACCAAGAGGGAGCCCCAAATAAGTAGTGGGGAGTGACTGATTTTACAACCTAAAATTTTAGCAATTTTAAGTTGTCTTTCCTCAGGGGTGTTAAAAAAGAAAATTAAAATTTTATCAAAATTGATGTCTTTCCCAGAAGTAGTTTCATATAATTACATAATGGACTTTGTTGCCTTAGCTTCAAGGATAGAAGACATTAGAAAGAGAATTCTATAATTCGTGAATTCTTGATGAGAAGTCATTGGTTAGTGGAAGTGGGCTTAAATCCTTTTAGCAAACCATCTATGGCTACTTTATCAATTTTTCTACTAAGACTATCAGCCATTAGAATAAAAAGAAAAGGGGATATGGGATCCCCTTGCCTTAGCCCCCTACTACTAGTAAAAAGCCCACCGGTTCTCCATTTACCACCACTGAGAATCTGGCCGTAGTGATGCATGCCTTAATAATTTTTCTAAATTTAGTTAGAAAACCAAATTTTGTCAGAACCTTATCCAGAAAGGTCTAGGAAATTTTATCAAATGCTTTATTCATATCAAGTTTAAGGACCATGTTTGCTTTTTTAAATTATCCATGGAGTGGATAGTCTCATGGACCATAATCACTCCATCCCGAATAATACAACCTTTAATGAAACCACTCTGTTATTTTGAAATGAAATCATTCATGATATATTGGAGTCTAGTAGAAATGATATTGGTAAAAATTCTATAAATAACATTCACTAGACTAATAGGCCCAAGTCTTTGAAATCCTTAGCGTCCATTTTTTTGGAGAAAACACAATGTGTGTGTTATTCAACTCTTTCAAAAGATCACCAGTTCTATTTAATTCATTTACCGCCTTGAGAAGGTCATCTCGAACAAATTTCCCGAATTTTTTAAAAAATTGACAGAGAAACCATCCGGACCAGTGCTTTATCCCCTTCAAGAGTGAACACTGCTTTTTGAAGTTCTTCTACTGTGACAGCTTTAGTGATGTCTTTAAATCTCTTCTCTTCAATTTTATCTTGGGGGATAGCCTCCAACATGAAAGAGACTGCCTCATCATTAATGGTATTTTTCTCATTAAGTAACTTTTCATAGAATTTGAGAGCCTCCTCTTTGATGCTCCTTGGGTCTTTTACAACAGTGCCATTTCCTTTAGCAACTTCCATTATTCTATTGCATGCTCTATGCTTCAGGGTGGTCATATGAAAGAATTTTGTATTTCTATCTCCTTCTTTCAGCCAAATAGCCCTTGATTTAAGTCTCCAAAGGGATTCTTCTCTGCTACACACCATATGTAGCTCTGAAAGAATATTCTTTTCTGCTAATTGATCTTCAAAATATCTCCCCTGTGAATTCATCTTGATTTCTAAATCATGGAGATTTTATTTTAAATCCTTTTTTTTGAGTAAAAACATTCCCAAAACCTCTTTGTTCTATATTTTAACTTGTTTTTTGACATTCTTAAGTTTCTGAATAAGCCTAAACTAAGTAGTGCCCTCACCATCCCAAATCCACCATTCCTTTATCTTGTCATGGATATCATCATGTTCCATCCACATCTTTTCAAATTTGAAGGAACTCCGATGGGCTTAGTCCAATTGAAGAGTTTTAAAGCAATCGACTGTGGTCCGACCCAATTCTAGGAAGAGAAGTGAGATGGAAATCCTAGCTAAGAATCTAGCTAGCAGAGAAAAGAGCTCTATCTAGTCTCACTTGAATTAAGTCTTTCCCCAACCTTCTATTAGTCCAGGTGAACTGATTTCCATGAAGATCCACATCCATAAGATTAAGGTCAGCAACAAAATCAACAAATTCATCCATACCTGTGGAAAAACTTAAGTTTCCACCTTGTTTTTCTCCAGGGTTTAGGGGAGAATTGAAGTCTCCCATAATAAGCCAGTTGGTAGTATTATGTAGACTTCTAAAAATCTTGAGATCAGTCCAAAGTTTTTGCCTCCCAATAACCATATTAGGGGCATAGATATTAGAAAGGATCCAGTCACAATTATTCTCAATAGCATGAAAATTAATAGCAAGATGGTTATTGGTTTTAGCAAGAATCATACCAGTATACTGTATTTTATCCCAAAATACTGTATATAACTTAAATCAAATTTCAAAATCATATTTTTCTACTACGGGGCTTTGAAAATATCACTCACTTTTCTACAATTTATTGTGAGATGCTTTGAGTAACGACTCTAATATAATTCCCCCAATTTTGACCCAAACATCCCAAAAATAAAATAAATAATAGTTTTTGTTTAAAGTTCACATAAACACCATTCTAGTTGTCAATACCAATATGAAGATCCCTAATTCAACCATAAGGGCATGTTATAAAAACAATCAATATAAATTAAATACAATTGAAGAAATATCATATATAACCAACTAACAATATCACATCGATCCATATGTTTAATTTGCAAATCACTACAAACACTACAAAAGATCTATTCTAGATTCTATTTACTATCATTATTACACAATGGAAGGTATAGGATAATTAATCACAAATCTAGTCCACTCAAAAAATTTATTTATAAGGAGTTCACTATTAGTTATGTCACAAACACAAGCTATAGCTATAGGAATTTCATTTAGACACCTAAATTTGGTAATTTATCACTTGATAATGTTAGTATTAGCTTAATCCTTAAATCATGTGTTGTGCACATATTCTAAGCTCAATTACATATCCTTAGCCATATCACATAACTTACTCTCCTCATTACACTGCTCAATTACTCACATAATTTCTTGCATAATTCCACAACAATATATCACTCTTAATTGTAGTGCATAAAACTCCCCAAAATATCACTCCATGCTCATATAAGACCATTATATAAGAACCAAATTGCCACATGATTTGATCTAAAATTAGTGGTTTTGTCCCAAGCCATCCAACAATCATTTTATCAATTTGATATCTTTTATGGGTTGATAATTTTCTTATAATTAATCCTTAATGCTAAGTTAAATCTACAAAATATTATATAAGCATGTCAAATGTGTTCATTTACTCATCTGGCCTCCACTTGAAAATTTTAAGAGAATTATAAGTAAAATCATTCCAAGAATTACTCCAAGCTCTTCTAAACTCTCTTAAAGTAGTAAAACACATTAGAGTAGCCCCACATAGATATAGAGAACTCCAGGACAAAGTACAAGAGTCTATCTTCCCAAGTTGTAAGCCCTTCAACTCAAGTTAAGCATAAACATGCCAAACCATTGCAAAGTATATCAAGTGAATAAGTAATCAAAGATAATTGAATTGAAATAGGTACCACATCTCTAGGTGGATAACTATTTGCAATTTAAGCCCTCCTCGTAGAGTTATTTAGGCATATAAAGGGATATATATATTTTCAAGGTCTAGTGTTTCACATTAATACACATTCTAGTAACTCGCACAAACATTGAAAGTTACATAACACCATCATCTCATTATACATAACTACCAAATAATTTTGTACATAGCTACCAGTTTCATCCTTTACCTTCCTACACCTTAAGAACCATAAATGAAGCATCAATGGATCATATTTAGTCATTTAATCCTTTTTCATAACTAGATCAACTTCTAGAGAAACAAAATAGCCAATTACATCTCTCATCTTGTGTCTTATTCTATTTAGCACATGTCCTTATAGTTCTATCTTGCAAACTACTAATATAGGTATATTACAATATGAACATTGGTATTAATTAATCTAAATAAATATCCTATTTATAACATTAATCTAAAATTTTTAGGTAATAATCCACTACTTATTTATTTTTGGGTATAATTATTTGGTGAACTTTCTTGTTGATTAAATCCTTAGCCCAGTTCAAACCATAGGTGCCCTAGATTTCAATTTCTTGGCTAATGCATGATCCTTTTCCTAGCTCTAGGATTTTTATCATTTGTATTCTTGTGGCTCACCCACAAATATTCTATGATGATTTCCTAAAGCCTAAGGGTTCCACTCCCTCAAACTAATTTGGGCTACTATCCCTTTAACAAGGTTTGTGCCTATTCTCAACTAAAGCAAATGAACCCATATCTCAATACTACATGTTTTTATACTCAACCTTAATCACCTTCTACTTATATTGATATCCAATCGAAAGTCATTTTCTATTACTACTAAGTAGAAAAGAGCTTATATGCAACATTTTTTTACCCTTGTTTATCCTAAGATTATATTGGGACCCAGGTCCATGTTGTTAATAGAAGAATAGGAAAATGATCGATAGGAGAAATAAACCTCTCCCTTCACCTCCTTCTATTCTTACTTCTAGACCCAATGCTCCACCAAAAGGATATGATATATTATTTCAATTTAAAATTGCACTGCTATATATATATATATATATATATATATATATATATATATATATATATATATATATATATATATATATATATATATATTCTCAAATTACTTAAGAGATCACCAATTTACAAGGAAATTTTATATGAATTATTACAATCTACTATCCTTCCTACTAATACTCAACCTTATTCCTTTTCTTCTATCATGAATTATTTTAAAATCATGGATAGGGATATTAATTTTAGGTCTACATATTTTCCTCCTAATAATATACTAGATCAATGCCAACCACTACTCATTATTACATTGATTTAATAATTTATAATTAAATGGGTATTAATTAATAGTGGATCCAACTTAAATGTTTACCCTAGCTCCTTGCTCCAATAAATGGGTATCTCCATGAGTACAATTAATAACAATACTATTGCTATTATAGGCTTTAATAATATCACAAATATCTCATTGGAACAATAAATTTAAATGTTTTGGTTGGAATTACAAAGGTTCCCACTACATTTCATATTATGGAGAATTCTTTTCATTATAATATCCTCCTAAAACAACTTTAGATTCATGTTATGGAAGTAATACCATCTAATTTTCATCAATGTATCATATTTATTAATGTCTATGAGTATACTATTTGAAGTTATGAAATCACACACTTTCTACATACATCAATGCCTCTAGGTATGTCGTTATATGTATGATTCCGAAGAAAGAAGAATAGATATTAACAACACTTATTTTACTCATTCATTGTTTTTATCTTTTCCATACTCTTATTATTTGCTTTTTTTGAATGATCACTATAGTTTTGTACACTAGACGACATATGACCCAACTTTGATTGACCATTATATCTTCCAAGAATCCTAATGATTAACTAAAATAGAGTTATTCTAGTGTAATCTAATACTATAGGAGTAGTAAAATAATTGAAATAAATGAAGTAATAAAATATGAAAATAGTACCCAAGCAATCTAAGCAATAAAATGTAAAACCATAATGTGTAAATAAGGTTGAGAAAGGCCTTAGCTGATTTCTAGATGTCACGAGACTATGTTGTAGTTTAGACTAGGTGAACAAGAGGAGGAAATCGTTGCAAAAGAGCCCGAGAAAGTGTAGATCTAGACTATTTGGATAGATTAGGACACCTACAAGGGGGATATGGACGCCTTGGGTGCCTTGGTCCGAGATATGGGCACCCAGGTCTCGTAGAAGTGGCCAAAAACCTCTTCCGAGTGTCGCTTTGGATGTTCCCTTGTATTCTTCTCCCTATTGTGTGAATGTCGCTATATGATCGCCAAAGCACTGTAAACTTGCAATGAAAGAATCACCTATAAAACCACATAAAAAGCATCAAAACCCTAAAAAATAAATATGCATATGAAGGGGTCAAACTATCCTCAGCTACCAAATTGATGGACTTATCACTAAGCACTGCACTACATCTCATACCCAATGTAGTTCTAGGTGTGTGTGTAGATTGTGCCCTAGGTGCTCTTGTGCCAGTCACACTTTGTGAAGTAGCGATTAAAGTAAGTAAATGTAGAATGTAGTAAATGTGTGCATGGAAACAATAAAATCCCCTCCTATGAAGTGTGATGTAGATGAACCAACCTTGTGTGCCTTATGATGGAGCTATATGGATGCAAATGTAGCTTTATATGCCTTTGATGGATATAACCTTAGGTGGTGATAGTAAGTGCTTAGTTCTTGGTCCCTCATTATGGTCACATAACTTTATATTTATATGGTTCTCTTGCTTTAGTTTCGTAATTAATCCTGAAAACGCCAACCACCAAAAATATAAGAAACTCAAATGGATAAAAAGTTCCCAAAAATAAGGGGAAAGTGTAAAGAGGATCGAGTGCCTAGGGCACACCAAGATTAATTGGGAACCATAGTCAAAAATAGGAAAAAAATAGTATGAAAGTACAGACTAGGAAAATATGGGTGCAATATCGAAAGTAAAAACATAAAGCAATGTAAAATGGCCAAATACATATGTTAATTATTAAATTTTTCACTTAAGAACCATATGAATAACAATATGATACCGGGAATAAATAATGACTCAAAGTGCATGATTTTGTGTCTACATTTGCCCCCACTTTATGTTGGTGAGTGGAAAGCTCAATAACATAAAGATGATACAAATTCGTACTTGATATCCATGTAGAGTGATGTAGAATGCATGCCAAAGGACTAGAAAAAGCGTGGAGTGATAAAAAATGGAGCATGGAGACTAAAGATGCAAAAGTGTAAAAGTGATGAGAGTGAACCTAGGGTAAAAATGCATGTGTAGATGCCAATATGTGTGGTGTACCTACATGGTTAGTATCATGTGTGTGATGTACCCATTATGTGTGTGATGTTGACTACTTGCTTCCCATATAGATGGACGTACAAAAGAGAAGATGATCAAGTAGTCAAATACACATGTATATGTGTAATGTGTAAAAACATGTATATATGTAAAAAACATGTAAAGAAAGTATGAAAATGAAAAAGGAACATGTGCACTTGATATGTGATGAGAAAAATGGTGTAGAAAGGATCTTGTCGATGTCATGCAAGATTTTTGGGTGATCTCATGCCACTGATCAAGAAGTGTAGGGAGGAAATTATGATTTATCCTAAAATCTTTCAATATAATCTAGGTATTTTATTAAAATCAGAAATGTACAACTATGATAAATGACACATAAATGAAATATGAATGCTAAGTAATTTATTTGATATTTTAAATGAAATAAAATGAAAGGAAGAGGTACTTACCTGAATTGGACTTACCTTGCTGTGATTTGAGACTAAACATAGTGATGAAATGGTGGGATAGAGTGTCGCAATGATCTTTAGAAAGTTGCAGTAGAGGAAGATCTGTCGTCTTGGGATGCCTAGAGGGGATAGGGGCACATGTGGGTGCCCTATTCTGAAATATGGGTACCCTGGTTTGTGAAATAACTTGGAATTTGATCCTAATATGGTTGTTAGGTCTTCAAAGAACTTCAAATTTAGTCAGGTGAGTGTCACACTTGGTTCCTTGATGTTGTCGTAAACCTGCAGTGAAGAATCACCTACAAAACCCCACACAAAACATCAAACCCTAAAATATAAAGATGTAAATGAAGGAGTCAGACTATCCTCATTTTCCAAATGGATGGAATTATGATTGAGTGCTACACTACATATCAAATCCAATGTAACTCTCTATGTAATAATGTGCCTAGGTTTCCTTAGGTGCTCTTGTGCTAATCATACTTTATGAAGTAACAAGAAAATAAATAGATGTAGAATGTAGTAAAACATATGCATGGAAATAATATACCCCTCTATGAAGTGTGATGTAGATCAACCAGATTTTGTGCCTTATGATGGAGCTAGATGGATGTAAATGTAGTTATAAATGCCTTTTATGGATGCAACCTTATGTGGTGATAACTAGTGCTTAGTGCTTGGTCCCTCATTATGGTCACATAAATTTATATTTATATGGTTCTCTTTCTTTAATTTCATAATTAACGTCAAAATTTCTGACCAAAAAAATAATAAGAAGCTCAAATGGCTAGAAAGTTCCCAAGAAGTGAGAGAAAACTACAAAGAGGATCGGGCAAATAGGGTGCCCAGGTCTGGTGGGCACCCAAGTCGAAATAGGGAAGACACAATATGAAAATATAGAATGGGAAAGTAAAGGTGTAAGATTTAAAATGATGATAGAAAACAATACAAAATGGCCAAAGACATGGGTTAATTATTACTCTTTTCATTATAGAACCATATGAATAGTAGAATGAGACCAAGACGAAATAATGACTTAAAGTGCATGATTTTGTGTCTACATTTTCCCCACTTTATGATGGTGATTAGAATGCTCGGTAACATATAATAGATAGACATGTGTACACGATGATCTATGTAGAGTGATGTAGAATGGATGCCAAAGGATTAAACAAATCATGGAGTGATTAAAAACATGGAGTGTGGAGACTAAAGATGCAAAAAGTGTAAAAAGTGATGAGAGTGAACCTAGGGTGAAAACACGTGTGTAGATGCCAATGTGTGTAGTGTACCTACATGGTTAGTATCATGTGTATGTTGTTGTTGAATGATTTCTTCCCATACATATGGACCTGCAAAAGAGAAGATGATCAAGTAGTCAAATATGCATGTATATGTGTAATGTGTAAAAATGCATGTATGTATATAAAAAACATGTAAAGAAAAGTATGAAAATGAAAAAGGAACATGTGCACCTGATCTATGATGAGAAAAAGGGTGTAGAAAAGATCATGTTGATGTCGTGTGAGATTTTTGGGTGATATCATGCCACTGGCTGAAGAAGTGTAGGGAGGAAAGTCTGATTTATCCTCTAACCTGTAACTACTTCTCGAGAGTGAAGAGATATCTATACTTGCTTTGGTTTTTCGGACGATATGACATCATGCGTCATAGCAGAAGTAGAGTAAGGTCTAGTTTATCCTTTATCCTTTAACTACTCCCAAATGTGCTAAAGACACCATGTCCTGTAAAATCCACTGTGTATGGATTTCATAGACTGGTTTTAACTCACTCATTGTATAACCCACTATGTCATGGAAAAAACTGAAAATTGAACTATAATGGTATCGTGTGTAAACCCAAATTCTACTACTCCTCTTTAGGGGTGCATGTAATGTCATGGATAGGAGTATACAGCCCAAAAGAGGACCGACTATGGATATGAAAAATGTGCCCTGCAGGGGGAGGGGATGTGCTTGGTAGAAAACAAGGAAAAAAAAAAAGTTAGCTAAAGAACAAGTGTTAGTACGAACATACATGTAGAAATAAAGTGTAAGCCAAAAAGAGAATTTGTAAGCTAGAACATAAGAAGATAATATAAACACCTAAGAAGATAATGTGGGCCACACAAAGTGGGTTATAAATATGGAACACCACTCATGGTGTTGGAAGACACTTAAGGCCACAATGGTCGTAAAAAAACAAGTGTGCACACACAATATAAAGGAAATCCCGCAAACAAGAACAAGAAATAACCAATAATGTAACAAACAAGTACATAAACAAGTATCCCTGCATAACAAATGCTACACATGAAGCACCCATTATCATGTTAGAAAGATAAAATGTATGTCAAAGCGTGTATAAACCAATAAAGTAGTGTTTTATGAACAAAAATGAAACACACCTATAATGTATGAATGTGGATGCTTCGAGGTACTGTTGTGGGATTGGTATTCAAACATCCATGTTGCATGTGGTATCCCTGTATATTTTGAAATCACAACTAGAAATCAAGTTAACACACATGTGTGTATGATAATGATAATGACATAAACAATATCTATCTAGCATGTGTAATAAAACATACATGTAAAAGCAAGTGCAAGAAAGAGTAAATGCAACCATAAAATGCAGTATGCTGGATGGATGGAATGGAATGCAGAGTGAATGATAGGAGCCATATGCCTCTTGAGTGAATGGAATTGTATGTAGTGAGGCTCATTTAGTATGCCCCCTCAGTAGTCAAGGATGAAATAGAAACGAGAGGGCATCATCGAGAAATGGTCGAATCTATGTGTTATGTGCAACATGTTGTGATGAGTGTGTAGTGATGATATGTGACGTAGACGAGTTATGTGTGACACTGTAGCCTTAACGCATATCATGACAAGATGAAATAGAAAAGGAGTGGTGGTGTAGCCTAAAATGTATACCACTAAATGAGGCAAGAGAAAGTGATAATGTATCATATGATGATATGATACCAGAAGAATTCAACCTATAACCTTAAGTATTTATCACTTAGTCTAGGTATGTCGCATAACAAAATATTGGATGTTGAACATGTAAGGATGATGAGGTCCATTTGTGATTTATACCATCAAAAATCCAAGATGGACCATGTGACTATAGTGCATCATCGGGAAATGGTCAAACTATTAGTTATGTGCAACACATTGTGATGAGTGTGTAGTGATGATATGCAATGCACATAGATGATGAGTTGTGCATGATGTTGTATCCTAAGAATATATCATGATAAGATGAAATAGAAAAGGAGTGGTGATGCAACCTAAAGCATATACCACTAAATGATGCAAGTGAAAGTGATGATGTAGCCTATCATGAGATGATGGTAGAAGAAGTGACCCTGTAGCCTAAAGCGTATATCACTTAATCTAGGTATGTTGCATGAGAAAATATTGAATGATGAACATGTAAGGGTGATGAGGTCCATTTGTGATGTATACCCTCAACAGTCTAGTATGGACCATGAGACTAGAGTGTATCATTGGGTAATGAATGTTGCTTTAGGTGTAGTATTTTTTGAGATGCATGACATTGAGTGGGTTTTTAAGTGGCTTTCCCAAAAGGGTGGTGAGGTGATAAACTCCACCGCCAAGTTTTTCGTGATGATGTAAGGACCAAGCCAATTTGGCTTAAATTTACCTTTAAGAGTAGCATCTGCATGTATTTTTTATGATTTTATTTTAAGACAAGGTCACCAATGTTGAACTCTCAAGAATGGATTTTACAATTATATGCATGCACAATGCGAGATTGATATGCGTGAAGGTGTTCAAGTGCTTGCACACGACATGAATCCAACATTTCTAGCTTGTGTAGGTGGTTTTATTGATATTCATTGTCTTTAAGAATTCCTTTGAGTGAAACTCACAATGAAGGTATCTCAAGTTCAAGGGGGATGACGACCTCAACACCATAAACCAAGGAAAATGGAGTAGCATTAGTAGGTGTATGAACACTAGTATGATAGGCCCAGAGAGCATAGAATAACTGATTATACTAGTCATTTCCACTAGAAACAATGGTTTTACGTAGTATTTTGAAAATGGTTTTGTTGGTGGATTTAACTTAGCCATTTCCTTATGGAAAATAAGGTGTAGAAAATTATTTTTGATTTTGAATTTGGCACAAAATTTTTTAATGTCCTTATTTTTAAGGAAGATCCATTATCAACGATTAGGGCAGATGACACACCAAAGCATGCTATGATATTGGTGGCATGGAAACCACAAATGTTAGTAACAATAATATTGTTAGGGAGAGATACCTCAAACTATTTAGTAAAGTACTTGGTAGTGGTAATAATGTATTTGTGTCCTTTGGGATTCGGGATTGATCATGCCGATGAGGTCGAGCCCCACAGAGAAAAGGGCCAAGTTGGTGCAATTGGTTAGAGGTCATATGTAGGTGCATGATGGAGGTTACCGTGCTTTTGAAATTTCTCACAATGAGTGGCATATTCAAGGAAATATTTCTCCATTGTAGGCCAATAATATCCTTGGTGCAAAATATTTTGTGACATAGCTTTTCCAGAAAAATTCCCACCACACATGTTGTCATGTATTTATGAGATAACAAAGGGGAATGCTTGTGAGTTCTAAGAAATGCAAGATTCGACCATCGATTGCACGTTTAAACAATTCAGTTCCAACAATGACATAATGAGTAGCCTCATGTCGTAAGCAATGCATTTCATGAGGTTGGAGATTATCAGGGATGGTTTATTTATATAAGTAATTGTAAATAGATGTGAACCATTCAGAATTATCTTGACTGCGTGTTATGACACAAGCTATGAGAGGAAGTGCAGAGATAGAAGGAATTTATAAGTGCATAATGATGAATGTGGCTTTTTCATCGATAATATCTTGTGGGATGAGTGACGCCACACTAGCCATGGCATCCACATGATGATTATCCTTATGAGGAATGGTTGTGATAGTGTAAGACTCAAATGTAGCCAAGAGATCTTTGACAAGTGTGTTATATGGGATTAAGTGTTCCTCTTTTGTGTTATATGTATCATTTACCTAGTTTATGATGAGTTGAGAATCACCATGAATGCATAAGTTATGAATGAGTAGTTTTTAAGCGGTGAGAAGGCTAAGGATGAGGGCTTCATACTCAACAATGTTGTTTGTACATGAAAATCCCAATCGATATGCAAAGGGAGTGGATCACCTTGTGGGGTGATGAAGACTATGCCACCCTCGCATTAGAGCAATAATGAGACCCATCAAAGTACATTGTCCATGTGTCAGAATCGATAGCATAGGTAGTGAAATCATCATGGAAAGAGTTAGAAATAGGAGATGTATCAAGAAGGGGAGCTGCTGCTAATTGATCAACAATGATTTGGACTTTAATTTCTTTTTGCAGTATAAACTTGAAATCAAATTCGGTAAGAAGCATAACCCAACGTGCTAGACATCTTGATAGATGTGTATAGGAAAAGAGGTATCGTAAGGGGTCTACTTTGGTGATGATATGTACCTCATTGTTAAGAAGATAATGACGTAATTTATTTGTGACAAAGACCAGTCTGAGGCACAATTTTTGATGTAACTATAGTTGCATTTATAAGAGAGAAATGTTCAACTAATGTAGTAAATTTCTCTTTCACATTGAGAATCATCGTGTTTAGCCAGAAAATCCCCTAAGGCATGAAACGTGGCAGAAATGTATAACAAGAAAGGTTGGTCAACTAGTAGAGGCACTAAGACAAGTGGTTATAGAAGATATTCCTTTATGTCCTCAAATGCTTGTTGGCATTGCTCATCCCATATGAATTTAGTATCCTTCTTCATGAGCCATGTAAATGGTTGAGTTTTATCAACAAGTTGTGTAATGAATCTCCAGATAGCCTGAATTTTTCCTTGTAGTGATCGTAGTTGATGTAAATTTTTAGGTAGAGGCATGTCGATAATGGATTTAATCTTTTTTGGGTCAATTTAAATGCCACATTGTGATATGATATGTCCAAGAATTTTATTAGTTGACTTTGAAAACATTTTTTTGGGATTCAAGCAAAAGCATATTGACGTAAGAATTCAAACAACATTTTTAGGTTGCGTGCATGGGTTGAACGATGTTTAGAATTAGCTAATATGTCATCAACATAGTCTCGATAATCTTGTGAATATAATCATGGAATATATGCATCATTTCCTATCAATAAATGACCCTGGCATTCTTAAGGCCAAAGGGCATAATAGTGTTACAAAATATTCCCAGGGCATGGTGAAAGAAGTCTTCTCTTGATTAGTAGAGTTGATTTTGATTTGATTGTAGCCTACAAAACCATCCATGAAAGAGAGGATATCATAGCTAGCGGTAGAGTCAACAATAGTGTCAATATGAGGCAAGGGAAAACTATCCTTAGGACAAGCTTTATTTAAATCATAAAATTTAGTGCAATAATGGATGCGTCCATTTGGTTTCATTATTGGTATAATGTTAGATACCCATTTAGGATAATTGACACCCGAATAAAGCTAGCGTTGAGTAGCTTTTAGATTTCTTCCTTGACTAAGAGTGCCACATTTGGGTGCATTTTTGGATTTTCTATTGGACTGGTTTGCACTAGGGTTAAGGACAATATTATGCATCACAACAGATGGATCAATACCGACATATCACTATAGTCCCATGTGAAAATGTTAGAGAAGTCATGCAATACTTTCTTGATGTATTTTTGTTCACTAGGTGTGAGAGAGGAAGCTAGCAAAACAATGTGTGGGTTCTCAGATGTTCCCATGTTATATTATATGGTTTCTTCATTAAGAAGGGCGGACGATATTTGATGTATGGATATGTAGGAATAGTGTTAAGAGAATCAATTTCATTAGGAGGTGTGTTGGGACCTCTAAAGTAGGCGGTATTTTGAAGTGATGGTGGATAACGCATTTTATGGTGAAAAGAAGGAAATTGATCATAAACCCCCATGTGTTCTAAGAGAGCATCATCGGTAGCAAAAGTGTCTAAAATATCCCAAATGGTAGAAGCATTATCATTGATGAATTCTAGATGGATGAGCGGAAGTGAAGAGGTGTGTAAGGCAGTATAAAATTCTAAAAGATGGATGGGTGGTGGATGATATCCTAGTCAAAATTTATTAGATTTCATGGGAAAATACCAAAATTATGTTATTCCACGTTCTTGTTGATATGATTTTGTATTGGAGAAACCATAATGGTGTAAGTATTCATATCCTAACCCATATTTAGAAAATTCTTGAGTAGTATCGGAAGAAATAGGGGTATCACTAGATTATTCAATAGAATTACAATACATGAAAATTGATAGATCAGCCAGAACATCATAAAAAAATCCCTGATAACATAATTAAGTCATTTATGTAAGGTAGAAGGGACCACATGCATGACATGGATCCATGACCACCCAAGAAGAATGTTATAATTAAGGTTATTGGGCATGACGTGACATGGAATAGTGATTCTACATGGGCCAACAATGGAATTAAGGTTAATAGTTCCCAAGAAATGCTTGGGAATGTAGTCAAATCCACGAATGAAGATTGATGAAGGATCCAAAAATTTTTCAAAGAACTAAGTGATGAAGAAAGGTGACATTACAAATGTTAAGGCTAGATCCATTGTCAACTAAGGCATGTTTGACCCCAGATATTGTTAATACAAACCTAAATATACAATGGGGGTTATGCTCTAGTATTTCTTGAGAAGGTAGTTCATCTGATGTGAAAGTGATTTGATCCTCATTAAGAGATAAGGCCAAAGTAAACTTGTGGTATACATATTCAAGTGATGTGTGAGGAGGAATATAGGTAGTATCCAAATATGATTTGAGTCTATTAATACAATCAGGATGATTATGCAAATAAGCATGGATAGAGATATTCATGAGGACAAGATTGTAGGATGATAAATAAATAATGAGGATCCTAAAAGTGTGAAGATAGAGGTTCACCAAAATAATTAACTAAAATTTTTTATTCTAGTGTACTCTAATGCTATAGGAGAAGTAAAATAACTAAATAAATGAAGTAATAAAATACTAAAATAGTACCCAAACAATCTAAGTAATAAAATATAAAACCATAATGTGCAAAGAGGGTTGATAAGGCCTTAGTTGGTTCGTAGATGTCATGAAAATGTGTCATAGTTTGGACCAGGGTGAACAGGGGGAGGAAATCGTTGCACGGGAGCTTGAGAAAGTTGTAGATATGGATTATATGGATAAATTGGGATTCCTAGAGAGGGATAGGGGCACCCGTGGGAACCTTGGTCTGAGATCTAGGCACCCTAGTCTATGGAAATGGCCAGAAACCTCCTCTAGAGTGTCATTGGATGTTCTCATGTGTTCGCTCCTGTTACGTGAATTTTGTTATATGATCACCAAAGAACCGATAAACTCCGCAATGGAATAATCACCTGCAAAACCCTAGATAAAGCATCAAAACCCTAAAAAATAAAGATGCATATGAAGGGTTTAGACTGTCCTTAGCTACCAAATTGATGGGCTTATCATTGAGCACTTTGCACTACATCTTAGACTCAATATAGTTATAGGTATGTGTGTGTAGATTGTGCCCTAGGTGATCTTATGCCACTCACACTTTGTGAAGTAGTGAGAACGTAACTAGATGTAGAATGTAGTAAATGTGTGCATGGAAATAATAGATTTCCCTCCTTTGAAGTATGATGTAGATGAACTAGCATTATGTGCCTTGTGATGGAGCTAGATGGATGTAAATGTAGATTTAGATGCCTTTGATGGATGCAACCTTAGGTGGTGATATTAAGTTCTTAGTTCTTGGTCCCTCATTATGGTCACATAAATTTATATTTATATGGTTCTTTTTCTTTAATTTCATAATTAATTCCGAAAAGGTCGAGCACCAAAAATATAAGAAAATAAAATGGCTAGAAAGTGCCCAAAAAGTGAGAGGAAAGTGTAAAGAGGATCAGGGCACCCAGAGGGGACTAGGGCACCCCAATCTCGGCCGGGCATCCCAAATGTCGAAATAGGAAAAACACAATATAAAAGTACAAACTGGGAAATTAGGAGTATAGGATTGAAAGTAGCAACAAAAATAAATGTAAAATGGCCAAAGACATGGGTTAATTATTACTCTTTTCACTTAAAAACCATATGAATAGTAGTATGAGACTAGGACTAAATAATGACTCAAAGTGCATGATTTTGTGTCTACACCTAGACACTACCACCCATTAGGGATAGAAGTGACTTAGGTGCTACTGTCCTTTCAAATATTTTGTCCTTTTCCCTCATTTTCTTGATTTTGAATTATCACATCATTTGGTACCTTTTCTAGAGTACATTTTATCACTTTGGGTCAAATTTTAAGTTGTTAATGACAAAATTAAAACAAGGGAATCATATATACACTTTAATTACTCAAGTCTTATTAGGGTGTTGGATAATTGGGGATAATATTTACTATCTACTACTTGGGAAAAGAACATCATTCAAATACTGCATTTAGGCTACATCATTCACTACATAAGAAGGTACATTTATGAATTCCATATCACACATTCATCTTGGGTGAAAATTAGTTGTATCCAGTTATCTTTGTGCGACTAACACAAGGGAAACCTAGCTTCAAGGGGCATGATTCCAATCAAATAAAAATAAGAAATAAATAGATTCTGAAATGTAGTGCAATTCTCGGTGTCAATCACATTGGGGTGGTCAATGAGGTCAATCCAACTCAAGCATATGCATTATTTATTTCATATAATATTTTCTTGAGCTTGTTGTAGGTAGCTAGGGTTTGTTTTATAGGTACAAATGCAACACATGAAACCTAAATCAAAAGGAAGAAGCTAAGTTCATAAATTGAAAATAATAGAAGAAGAGTTGTTACAAGGACACTAACACCTAGATTAGACACTAGAGCACTGGGTTGGTCTTGTACTACTACAAGTTCTCCTTTCTAAAGAATTCATAGATCTCATTTTTCCAGAAAAATATCACATAGTCCAAATCCATCCTATTCCAGTCAATTTCCATTCCATAATCAATCTGAATCTCATGATACAAGCTAAGTCACTCTTATTCCCTATCTTACATACTTACTTGTACTTTGCATTCTAGGTGTTGTTTGTTATGTATATTTTCATCTAATCTTAGTCCTCTAATAAAGATTCAAATTTTTGAAATCATTTAGTGAACACATATCATGATCATGTATCACATCTGTTTTCCTTCTTCATCTTATGAGGTTATGGCTAATTATTCCTCTTTCCTCCCTACTCATGTTTATTCCCAAGAGTCCATCAAAGCTGAGTATATCCATGTCATTACTACCTCACTTAAGAACTACCTCTGTAGACCCCACTTTGTCATGTCGTTGCTTTACTCACTAGAGAAAATGACCTTTATAACTTCCTACTTCTCTTCCTCCTCCTCTTAGTGCACCGCTTCCTCAACCTACTATTCCATCTAAAGAGTATGATATCATTGAGAAATTAAAGAATACCCCCACTAAAATATCTCTCTTTGATCTTTTGTGTAAGGCCTCGATTTTCATCACACTCTCAAAACGCATTATGAGCTATTCAAATACAAAGTGATGACCCTCCCATTGCCTTTTCCAATCTAATGGAATCTTTCAAGAACATTAGAAATTATATTACATTTACTGATGAGGATATTTCACCTGAGTCATATTATGATTCTCCTCCTCTCCTTATCATGGCTCGATTCAAGGTTTCCAAATTAAGCATGTGCTCATCGATAATGGTTCTGCATTGAATATTTTTCCTCTATCCTTCCTAACCTAACTCAATATTCCTCATAGTGCAATTGAGTAGTCTACCATTGTTGTCCATGGCTTTGACACCACCACCCGTGCATGTGTTGACATTATCAAATTGGAATACAAGTGGGACCCTATAAGATCATTACTCCTTTCTATGTCATGGATTCCCCATTGTAATTTAATCTTCTCCTTGGTTGACCTTAGATCCATGACATGCGAGCTATCCCTTCTATAGTCCATTGTTATGTCAAGTTTATCTTTAATGACTATAAGTATACTATTACTACCGATCCTACACCATTTAAATATTTCCAAATGGACTTTTCCACGTCTCTGGTTATTCCTTTAGCTAAACCAATTCCCTCACATTGTCTTGATACATATGATATTGAGTAGGCCAAAAATTCCACTCCTATATCGGTGATTCCCATAAATTCATTCATTCGTAGTCACACTACTGATCTCATATCTCCTTCCATTTCATCCCATACACCCTCCACATTTATTTCCATCATTAGTGCAAAATCACAAAGACTTCTGGATGTTGATCAGATTTCTAGGTTGATCATACTAATATCCAGTGTGATTGCATAACATTGAATCCTTTCTCCAAGTGTGGGACTTGAAGAGTGAGAAAGGAATCTCCAGAGAAAGGCTGGTTCCTATTCCTCTGTTCAGGTGCACACGAAATATGCAGAGGGTTTTCTCAAAATCTAATCTAATCTGCCAAGGAGACAAGGTAAGAAGATGCATAAAATAAATCTAAGCTAATAGAGGTGATGCACCGAGAATGAAGACATATGCTTTGCCACATTAAACACAGACCATGTAGATATAACACAACACCATGCACAGATAGCAAAAATGCAATGAAAGATCAAGAATGACAGTAATAAATATGTAAGAGGGTTTAGAAGCAACCACAGACACATATATATTGCTCAAGGATCGATTCAATACATTGCAATGGCCAAAAGGAAAAAACGGTGTTACAGTCTATATGGGAGGTTTGAAAACTCCACAAATCTTCTTATGAACAGGAGAGAAGGGAGGGTGCAAAGCAGAAAAAATGTCCCCCTCAGAAAGAAACCCCTCCTTACAATTTATAGGAAGAATGGGAGAGAAAAGAGAGAGGAATTCGAAATCTGCCCCAACCACCTCTAGGTTGCATTTAATTCGTCCATCATGGCAGAAGCGGCGGGTTCTGGCAAAGCGGCGGGTTGTCTGCTGCATTAAAGTGGTTGTTGAAGCATTACCTCTGCTTGTTATTTCGTGCCGAGGTGTTTCTCAATTTTTTTCCTCCGACTACACAAATGCAAGATTGACCACGAAATGTGTAGAGAATTTCAGCAGCTTTCCGCTGATATCAAGAACGTGCAAATCCGAGCTCGGATCGAAAGATATGTCGATCCAAGATTTAGGACACTTTAGCAGTGAAAACGGATTTTGAAATATTTTCCCGCACTTTGCCACTGGACGCCACGTGGCATGCTCGATTCGCCAATAATTCTCTCTCCTCTCGCTTTTCGGTGGGTCGTCTCTTGAATTTTGACTTTTGGTGCTCTTGGAATATTTTCCACATTTTTCCCACGCCCGCCACTAGGGATACGTGGCATGCATTGGTTGGTTCACGAACTGTCGGGTCTTCCTTCCCTTTTACCCCTTTTTGCTTAGATTTGGCCAAAATTTCCAACTCCTCCCCGAGCTCCGCACTTCTATGCTCCATTGGACACGTGTCCAATTTCTATTGCTCGGGCCAACGCTTCAAACCTTGCCTTTTGACCTTTTGCTTCTCCTTGATGACACGTGGCAATTTCTCAATGGTTCTCGCTCGCCGGTCTTCCGCGTTTCCAAGCGTCCATTCGTCCGGACGTCCCATTTTGATTTTGGACCTTTTGGGACAATTTCGCCGGTTCGGCCGGTTCGGGTATTTCTGGCCCGCTTGTCCCACTTTGATTCGGACTGACTTGACTCTTTTCGGCCGGTTCGGCCGGTTCGGGTCCTTTTGTCCCGCGCGTCCCGAACTGCCCCTCTCAGCAGTTAGTCGATTTTCACTCTCGGTCGAACCGGCATTTCGCGCCCGCCGCGTACTTTCGTCCCACTTGTCCCAAATGCTTAGTGGGCCGCCTGGACTCATTTCGGCCGGTTCGGGCGGTTCGCGTACCTTTGTCCCATTTGTCCCACCTTGTCTTTGGACTAGACTTAGCCGATTTTCACAATTTTTCTAGCCCAAACTACTTGCTTTCTGCAACCTTCTCTAAACTTTCTCAAAGCTTTCTCCTTCCTTCTTCACTGGGAGTTTAGAAAGATTCCTGAAGGGACCTAGAAACCTGATTTTGCTCGAATCGGTCATTTTTCTTGGAATTTGGACATCTAATGCATGTTATCAAATTTACCACAGGGGTGAATTTTGGATAACAATTTGGTGACTCAAATGGGATCATCTGTCTTTAGATGAAAAGGCCGAGTTCTCAAGCCATCCATTGGGCATGGAGTCATCAAATATTCTGTTAGAATCCAAACTGACTCAGAATGTGCGAGGAGGAAGATGGAAAGAGACTTGATTTTAGCAAAGACATGCATCATCTCCATGGACAGCAAGTTGTGCCAAGGCACTTAGGGAAAACAAAACTAATCTACAACAAAACAATGTGCACAAGCACTTGGAGGAAAGAAAATCTAATCTAGTATTTACAGATGTAGTGAACCTCCCTCTAGAAGCAACGCTTGAGATAGATTCCATTTACTGGAATCTGCAGTTCTTCACCATCCAATGAGGCCAATTGGAAAGCATTGTTGTTCTTGCACTTTGTGACCATGTATGGGCCACTCCAAATGGCATCAAATTTTGAATGCCTTCCTGGTTTTGCTCTGTCCACATCCCATTTCAATACTAGATCTCCTACTTGAAAAGATCTATCTTTGGCCTTCCTATCAAAGGTCTTCTTGATCAAAGCTTGATCCTTTTCCATTGCTTGGAATGCCTGATCTCTGATTTCTTGCAGCTCCATCAATTCTGCATATCTCACCTCCATGGGCCCAAACTCTAGCAACTCCAGCTATTTCATGAGTTCCAACGTTGGCAGCTCAAGTGACATGGGCAAGACTGCCTCTCTTCCGTAGACAAGCCTAAATGGAGAGTTACCTGTGGATCTTTTGGGAGTTATCCTATCAGCCCATAAGGCTGATTTCAGTTTGGTATGCCAAGCCTTCTGATTCTCATCAAGAGTCCTCCTAATGATCCTCAGCAAGTTTTTGTTTGTAGACTCGGCCTGGCCATTACCTTGAGGGTAATAGTTTGATGAAGTGCTCAGGTAAATCCCGTTCTTGACAGCCCACTCAGTAACTTTAGATCCAATGAATGCCAATGCATTATCAGAGACTATTGTAGCAGGTACACCAAATCTGGTAGTTATCCCCTCGTAAAAGTCCAAGATGCTAGACTCATTCGCCTCTTTGAGTGCTACTACTTCATCCATCCGTGAAGTAGTTCTGTGGTCACAAAATCCATTTGTGCCCTTGGCTCGAATTGGGATTGATGATTCCAATGAAGTCCAAACCCCATTGCATGAATGGCTGGTCAACTGAGATTGGATGTAATGGGAGGGCTGCAAGTCTCTCTTTTCCTGTGAAGAATGCACAATTCTTACATTTCTTGATCCATGCATAGCAATCACTAAAGATTTTAGGCCAATAATAACCAGCCTTCATGATTTTCGAGTCACACTCTTGGTGCAAAATGGCCACCACCTAGTCCATCATGAAACTCCTTTAATACCCTTTGAATCGACTCGTGTTAATGCATCTCAAGCAAGACTCCATTCACATCCTTCTTGAACAAAACTCCATCAATGATGGTATATGGAATAGCCTGCGCAACTTCAAGTGTCTTCTTCTTGCTTTGCTTATTTCTAGAGGGCACATGCCCGTCTCAGAGGAAATGTATCATATTCTGAGTCCAACAGGGAGTGGACACATCATCATTTTCCTGTTTTTGATCATCTTGTAATAGCAGGACAACGTCTTCTTTATCTTCTGGGTTGTTTGGTTGTTTGGAAGCGAGCTGCTCGCACAAACCTTTGCCTCTTACCAGCTTGGTGATCTTGATCTCAATGTCATACTCCATGACACGGGTGATCCAACCTGCCCTTTTCTCATTTAAATCCTTGTTGAGGAGGAAGTCCTTAACCCCAGCATGTGAGACCAGCAACTGGACCTTGTTGTTTGAGACTAAATGCTTGAATTTCTTCAAGCTCCTGATTACTGCAAGCACATGTTTTTCAATAAAAGAGTACCTCAATTCGCAGTCATTTAGGCTTTGGCTGAAGAAGGCAATCGGCTGCTCATCATTATCTTTGTTCTGCTTTGTACCAGAATGGCAGAAATAGTGTCATCACCTCCAAATGCATAGAGGATGAAATCCTTGGAAAAGTCTGGGTTGATGAGAGTGGGTGCCTGGGAGATGGCTTCTTTGATTGCTTCAAAACTCTCCTTGCCTTCTGCCGTCCATTTGAAAGCCATGCTTTTTCTTAACATTTTGGTGATGGGCTTGACAAAGGCTGCAAAATTTGGGACAAACCTCCGAACAAAGTTTATCCTTCCCAGGAAACTTTGAAGAGCCTTTTTGTGACTTGGCAATGGCAGAGCTCTTATGGCTTCAACCCTCTCTGGATCAATTGCTAATCCTTCCTTGGAGACAATATGGCCAAGGAGTTTCCCTTCATGTGCAAGAAAGATGCACTTCTTAGGATTCAAAGACACTCCAAACTTTCTACACCTCTGAAACACTTGCCTGAGGTGAAAGAGATGGTCTGCAGCATTCTTTGAGAAGACAGTGATATCATCTAGGTATATCAGCACTATCTTGTTGATCAAGCCTTTGAATGCCATATCCATGGCTCGCTGGAATGTTGCTCCGGCATTCGACAGTCCAAATGGCATCTTCTTGTAAGCATATGTGCCCCATTTGGTTGTGAAGGCTGTCTTGAACTGGTCTTCCTCCTTCACCATAATTTGATTGAAGCCTGAGTATCCATCAAGTAGTGAAAATCTTTCTGAACCAGCTACGACCTGCAATATTTGCTCCATGGAAGGGAGTGGATAATGGTCCTTGAGAGAGGCTCTATTCAAATCTCTGAAGTCAACACATAGCCTGATCTCTCCACTTTTCTTTCTGACCGGAACCAAGTTCGCAACCCAGCTTGAGTGCTTGATAGGGAATATAATTGCTGACTCAATCAGCTTGTCCAGCTCCTTCCTCATGAGAGGCTCCATGTGTGGATTGACTGGTCTCTGTTTCTACCTGACAGGCTTAGTATTTGGATCCAACTCGATTGTATGCTGAGCTAAGTTGGGATTGAACCCTTTCAAGTCTTCATAGCTCCAAGCAAACACGTCAGGGAATTCTTGACATAGCTGTATGAACTCATACCTTTCCTGTTCAGTTGTCATCTTTCCAATTTGCAGTGGCTTGTTCTCTTCTACCAAGATGGATGCCGAATCTTCCCTCTTGACCTGAATATTTGCTTTCTCCTTTCTAAACTGATCATTGGGGTTAAAAATTGACTCCAAGGTGACAAGTCCCTTGGGCAGCTTGTCAGTTCTCAGCTGTATCACCTGGTCACCATATTGCTGTTCCAACTTCTCTTGATTCTTAGCTGAGAACTCAGCTTCTTCCTGCAAGAAGTGGATGATTTTCTGGTCATTCTCAAATACTTGCCAATTGACATCGTTATCCGGCACTGAAGGCCTCACAATCACGTGGATGTTTGGCTGTACCTTGTCTTGTTGAATGTTTTCTACAATGTCAAAGGCTGCCCCTACTGCTGCAAGCCTATCAAGCCAGCTTGATTCTCTTTCCGGGAATGGCCCCGATGCGAAACCTCAAAATCTTCCATGAGGTCCCATACCCTATTCTTGTAGCACCTGAGTAGGTCATTTTTGGTAGCATGCTGTCCCTTGACCTGATTTACAATCAGCTCACTGTCCCCAAAAACTTGCAAGTTATTTATTTTTCTCTTTATTGCCCAATGCATCCTCTTGCACCAAGGCTTCATATTCAGCAGTTGTTGTTGGAGTATGCAAATTGAAATCTAAAAGCTGAATAATACTTTACTAGTTGAGGTGAAATAAGCACGGCTCCACCTCCCGCGCCTTGCCTACTCCTTGATCCATCAAAAACAAATGCCATACCTCGTTGTCATCCTTGTGGTTTGGCTTGGTGATGCTAGGAATAGGTTGACTTTCTTCGTGTATACAAGAGACCCTAGCTCGATTCTTCTACTTCTTGATAAGGATCAAAAGCATGCACCTTGCTTGCCCATTCATCAAGAGTCAAATCTGGGATACTTCCAACCTTAGTGTCGGCTTCATCAGTGCCAAGGTGATCTTCTTGATCAAATGCTGAGCAATTGGTATTAATATGACTTGGAGTATAGGGCTCAATGTGGAAATCTGCAATAGGTTCTGACCTAATTGTAGCTTTAGTTCCATACCTCGTTCTGAACAGCATGTGTGACCAATCAGCGGACAAATATCCCCCAATCTTGGCAGTAAAGTCCCTTGACAAACAGAGGGCAAAGAGTGGTGGAAGGTCTATGACTGATATATCTTGTAAGACAACAACATTTGGACATGCATGCAAGGTAAGACTCAAATTTCTAATCACTCCAACTGTTGCTATTGCTGTCCCATCCAGCTGCACTACTCCCTTAGATGTTATTTCATACTGGAGCCCTAACTGATCAGCTATCTGTTTAGGCATTACTGAGCTACTTGCCCCGGAATCTATCATGCAATTATGTACTAGCTGATTTCCAATGATTAACGAAACATAGAAAGGGGGAGGTTTCAACGCATTCTACCTTGTTGTGCTCCATGATTTCCTTCAGGCTGGGCAGCATTTGTAAGCACTTTGTCTTGCCTCTGAACCTATTGATTCGAAGTTGGCCAATCCTTTATGGCAGCTTGCAATAGATTTCTTTGGCCTGGGATGGATAGGGATTCCCACATAGATATATTGATATTTGTCTTCTTCATCTGATCAATGATACTAAATGGTGATGAAGGATCTCTCTGTTGTCCCTTGATTTGCACATTTTCTCCTTGAATGTGGGCAGCAATAGTGCATTTGAGTTGGCCTAGGGGCTGTTCTTGGCTGCCCTTGTGCATTTGAAACCGGGTTTTGCTTGCCAATCATTTGTGGAGTGTGGAAGGTTGTGGATTAAGCTGGAGCTAACGGCTGTTCTTCACCCAAATTTCTCCTTTTTGACCTTGTGTTGGCAGCAACACCTTGAGAAACTACCTGATTCATGCCACAGAAATCCTCTGCTTGCCAATTTACTAATGTGGTGTCATTTGGGGCAGGTTCTTTGTTGGAATATTTCTTGTTGTTGGCTGTTTTCTTGACTACTCTCACCCTCCACACCAGCACTTGTTACCATTAAAGCTTGGGTTAAAGCACCATTATAGCACATGGATTGATTATGGGGTTCATTACATGGAAAACACCATTCATACTCCTGGGCAATGTTGTTTTGTGCTGGTACTAATGCCTTAGAGGTAGATATGGCATTTGGATTATAGGGCTGGAATGGTCTATTGGTAGGAGGCCTTGTTTGATTCATATTTGCAGCTGGATTAGGTGGCCTTTGAGGCTGATATGGCTACCTATTAGGTTGAGCTTGAGGCTGATACGAAGGTCTAAAACCTTGAACTTGCTGTCTTTTTAGAGTAACCAGCTCATTGCCTAGATTTTGCAATTGCTTCATGACTTCTTGAAGCTCATTTGGGGCGCTTGGAGATGAAGTGGAAGCTTCATTTGAACTCTGATTTCTAGGAGTGGGAGAAGGAGCTAAGACAGGTGCTTGACTAGTACTTGGGCTCTCTAAACTTGGATATAATGGCATTGAGGCCTCAGGAGCTAGCTTGCCACAAATCGAATCGACAATTTTCAGCTCTAATGGCAATACTATAAGCAGCAGGGATAGTTGTGCCTCCCATAGATTGAATCAACATAGAAATATCAGAATTTAAAGCTTTAAGGTAGTATAGAAAAGCACCTTCTGCTGTTGGTCTGACTGCTACTGGAATTCTATCCCAAGATCTTTGAAATCTGAAGTTGAAGTCAGTTAGCTGCTCATTGGAAGCTCTCTTGATGGTTGTCAGCTGCTCCAAAAGAGACAAGTTGTCTCCCTTCTCTCCAAATTGATTATGAAGTGCAATACACAGCTGATTCCAGTTCGTGATAGAAGCAGCTTCAAGGCTCCTAAACCATTGCAATGCTTTCCCCTTGAATGAAGATGCCAGCAATTTTACAGCTACTTGCATCTCATTAATCTCATGGATTGCACAAATATTAGCAATGTCCTTGACATGATCACCAGGAGTGGTATGATTTTCTCCAGTAAAATATGGAATGTTCTTCAATGCTGCAACTGGGATTGGATTTTGTGCATTGAGAGCAAGTGGGCTGCTGCCTGTGAAGTTGACATAGGGGTTTACTGGTTGCGCCATTCTGAGTGGTCTTAAAACCCTTGTATATTGAAAGAAAGGCCTGCTGTGTGGAGGAGTTGAGAGAGTTCTCGCTTGGTGGAGATGGAGACCTTTGAATCCTTCTTCCTCTTTGCCTTCTTCTTGAGATAGTTGCAGGTATTCAAACAAAGACTTCCTCTTCTCCACTCTTGACCTTGTGATTCTTCTCATAAGCTTTTAGGCCTGATCGCTGAAACTAGTTGATTATTCCCTTGAGTCGCGGATATGCAAATAATAGCTCTTTTCAAAAAGAAAATTGCAGCAGATGCACATCAACTCGCTGCAATAAAAAAAAAATGAGACCTCTGTCCCACCCGGCGTGCAAAACCGTTAGTGCAAAATCACAAGACTTACTGGATGTTGATCGATTTCTAGGTTGATCATACTAATATCCAGCAGATTGCATAACATTGAATCCTTTCTCCAAGTTTGGGACTTGAAGAGTGAGAAAGGAATCTCCAGAGAAAGGTCGGTTCCTATTCCTCTGCTCAGCACACGAAATATGCAGAGGGTTTTCTCAAAATCTAATCTAATCTGCCAAGGAGACAAGGTAAGAAGATGCATAAAATAAATCTAAGCTAATAGAGGTGATGCACCGAGGAATGAAGACATATGCTTTATCAAATTAAACACGTACCATGTAGATATAACACAACACCATGCACAGATAGCAAAAATGCAATGAAAGATCAAGAATGACAAGTAATAAATATGTAAGAGGTTTTAGAAGCAACCACGACACATATATATATTGCTTAAGGATCGATTCAATACATTGCAATGGCCAAAAAGGCAAAAACGGTGTTACAAATCTATATGGAGGTTTGAAAACTCCACAAATCTTCTTATGAACAGGAGAGAAGGGAGGGTGCAAAGCGTAAAAAAATGTACCCCCTCGAAAGAAACCCTCCTTACAATTTATAGGAAGAATGGGAGAGAAAAGAGAGAGGAATTAGAAATCTGCCCCAACCACCTATAGGTTGCATTTAATTCATCCATCATGGCGTAAGCGGCGGGTTCTCGCAAAGCGGCGGTTGCCTAACCGTGGCGGTGGGTTGTCTCGCTGCATTAAAGTGGTTGTTGAAGCATTACTCGCTTGTTATTTCGTGCCGCAGGTGTTTCTCAATTTTCTCCTCTAGACTACACCAAAATGCAAGATTGACCCCGAAACGTGCAGAGAATTTCAGCAGACTTTCCGTTAATATCAAGAACGTGCAAATCCGAGCTCGGATCGAAAGAAATGTCGATCCGAAGATTTAGGACACTAACAGTGAAAATGGATTTTGAAATATTTTCCCGCAAGCACCATCGCCACTTGGACGCCACGTGGCATGCTCGATTCGCCGAATAATTCTCTCTCTACTCTTCGGCTTTTCCGTCTCTTGAATTTTGACTTTTGGTGCTCTTGGAATATTTTCCACATTTTTCCCACGCCCGCCACTAGGGATACGTGGCATGCATTGGTTGGTTCACGAACTCACGGGTCTTCCTTCCCTTTTACCCCTTTTTGCTTAGATTTGGCCAAACTTTCCAACTCCTCCCCAAGCTCCGCACTTCTATGCTCCATTGACACGTGTCCAATTTCTATTGCTCGGGCCAGCGCTTCAAACCTTGCCTTTTGACCTTTTGGCTTCTCCTCGATGACACGTGGCAATTTCTCAATGGTTCTCGCCTTCCGGTCTTCCGCGTACTTCGTGTCCATTCGTCCCGGACGTCCCATTTTGATTTTGGACCTTTTGGGACAATTTCGGCCGGTTCGGCCGGTTCGGGTATTTCTGGCCCACTTGTCCCACTTTGATTCGGACTGACTTGACTCTTTTCGGCCGGTTCGGCCGGTTCGGGTCCTTTTGTCCCGCGCGTCCCGAACTCGCCTCTCTCAAAGCAGCTAGTCGATTTTCACTCCTGGCCAAACCGCATTTCGCGCCCACCACGTGTACTTTCATCCCACTTGTCCCAAATGCTTAGTGGGCTGCTCGACTCATTTCGGGCGGTTCGGGCGGTTCGCGTGCCTTTGTCCCATTTGTCCCACCTTGGCCGGACTAGGACTTAGCCGATTTTCACAATTTTTTTCTCGCCCAAACTACTTGCTTTCTGCAACCTTCTCCGAACTTTCTCAAAGCTTGCTCCTTCCTTCTTCGGCCCGGGAGTTTAGAAAGATTCCCGAAGGGACCCTAAAAACTGATTTTGCTCTGAATCAGTCATTTTTCTTGGAATTTGGACATCCTGATGCATGTTATCAAATTTACCCTGGGGTGAATTTTGGATAACACACACCCCTATAAAATTATGAACAATAATTCCATGTTGAGACTGATGATTCTGATGATGATGTTATTGATGATATTGAGCTTATTGATGACACTCTTTGTGCTTTGTAATTTACCCCCATGGAATTTGATGAATCCTTATTTCATAACCACTACATTACTACAGGCCTTGGTGAATACCAAGTTAAATATCCAACTCCATCGACTACTACTACTATGTTGATTCTTTGTCATAATACTTGTGCATACCCTTGAACCCATTCCAACTCATATTTGTGGTTCTTCTTTTAGGCCACCTTTCTCTTTTGATTAATTTACTTGCATATTAGATATTAATTAGAAATATTGGTAGCATGTACCTTATGATCCTCATTTCTTTGAAACCGTATGTACCTATGAGGATCTAACCCACTTGGGCCTCACTCCTACCAATATCATACCTTTTCTCACACCACATAATGAATATAAAGGCTATATATTTCTCCTAAAAACTTATGGTACCAAGGTCTTCCACATACAGGTTTGGGTTACACTTGATCCCTGACCTTTTCCACTTACACTTGGGAAATCTTGGTTGGATTACATTGGTGGTACTATTGATATGCATAATACTATTCTAACTTATCCTATGGCCTCCAAGACCATTTCTATTCATAATGATTCATTATATGATCACACTCCTAGTCTATCCCAATAGAATATAAATAAATGCTCTTGTACACCTTTTACTGATGAAGAATATTTCATGGGAATGCATAACATACACCTCACATATTTTTTTCAAAAATAGGCCAAAATCCTTTACATAACATGCCTCTAATCTGAATCCCACTAGCTATACTTATCATTTAGATGATTCTCTCAATGACATCACTTAGATCACCATGGCATACACACTTGGGGGTATACTCTCTCTCATCGCTACATGATAGCATACTCTTGTTCTAGGTCCAAATACAACCATGTTGAGGGAAAATATACTTACATGGATCTCACTTTGCACACATATGATGGGGGCAACCTTGCTTCACTCTTGTAGCTGTTCTATTTCATGTTCACATAATAAAAAAACATTTAAATATACTAGCTTCAATCTTGATTAGATGTATCATTACTTGCTTATTTTATTTAATTTTGTATGCTACTTATCATATTACTTGGGTTCATAGTATGCTTTATCATTTTTCCATACACACATGTACATTCACATGGTACTTTTTGAGGTGAATACAAATTACTTACATGTTTCTGCGCATGGTGTATGATGCTTGGCACTATATCCTATGAGTCCCACTGAGGCTCCTTGGGGCCTCTACCTTTCATATTTTCCTATATTTAAGTTCTATCATTGTAATATCTACTACTTTCATTCATATTTCTTGTTGTATACATTATGGTTTATTATCAATTTTCTAACAAGATAATGGGTACTTGATGTGTAACATTTGTATTCTTTGGCATACTTTCGATCTTTGTTCTCTTATTTGATTATATCTTGTCTTCTTTGCTTGTGTCTTGATTTCCATTATTTGCAGGCTATGCCCTATGTTCATTTCTTATTTTATTTTATCACCTTGAAGGATTCAATTGTATTGTGACATCCTGAGTGGTGTCCCATGTATTCAAATAGCTACTCATTGTGTCTTTTACAATGTTACTGCATGTTGTGACTTGTTTTTATTACATCATGTATACTTGTTTGTGACTAACACTTTTGGCTAGCATTTTTCCCATTGTTTGCATATACCATGGTTGTTACCATGTATATTCCATATTCCCCCTACAGGAGTTCTATTTTAGATGTGCACATCAGTTTCATCTTTCCTTGTTTGCGCCATGCTCGGGTTTGTCCATGTCACACACCCCAAACAAGTGGGGAAATAATTGAGTGACTATGTCACCCTCTCGAGCAATTCATATATCATATACAAAATGATACATAGAAAAATTAGGGTACAAAAAGCTAAGAAACATGTTTAGAATCAGAATTAGGTGTAAAATCAATCTAGGATAGAAGTACCCAACACGGATAGGACCGGTGGGTGCTAGTGTGATGAAACAATTACAATACGAATCAACAGTTCTCGGTGAAAATATTTTCTAATTTACAACAACATATGATCGGTTATAATTAACTATCAAGAACAACATGAACATAAGCAAAGGCACATTACACACTTTGCATAATAAAATTAATTACTTCATATGGATCAATGACTAATTTCAATTGGGTTTGTGACCATCTATAATGGAACTTATCCATGGGGAAGCATTAAGGGTTGGAAAAATACGACCACTCTCCCAATTCTCTCCCCTTTGTGACATGACTCCCAAATATGAAGTTTAGTGATATGATGCTCAAATATGAAGTTTAGCGACAAGACACTCAAATATGAAGTTTAGCGATAGGATGCTCAAATCTAAAGTTTGGCAACAAGATGCCCAAATCCTTAGTACTATTCCAACCATATCCAAGGCATAAAACATACATGAATAATTTTATCTCTTCTCTCATGACACACAGTGTATTCTACCATTGATTCAATTTTTTTAATACACATTTCTATTTTAACATGTACTAAGTTAAAGTTCAATTTAATTTACCATGAAAATTGATTACAATTATTTTATTCTATAGGCCCGACCTTACTCCAACAAAAACGTAACACACAAATGGAACAATGAACAATATAAAGCAAAAATCATACGACAAAGGAAATATCCAAGGAACACATGCATATATCACTTCTACTATGCTTGCAAAGGTCACCCCTATGATCCTTATCCTCCTCTATATTCCATGATGCATATTCTACTATCTCCATTTGACATGATATCAAATACAACCCTCATTCAACATGTTATTTATCGCAACTCTCTTTAGCTCTCCATAAGGTACAATGTTCTTATTTACATTATGCCACCGAATGTTCAATCAACAACATAAAGTGGGGAAAATTTAGTCATTAAATCATGTACTTTTACTTACATTAATTCCTCTAGGTATGTCATTATATGCACGATTGCTAAGCAAGAAGACTAGACATTAAAAACACTTATTTTACTCTTTCGGTTTTTTTTTAATCTTTCCCACACGCTTATTATTTACTTTTCTCGAATGATAACTTTAATTTTGGACACTAGAAAACATGTTACCCAACTATATATTGACCATTATATCTTATGAGAATCCCAGAACTAATTCCCATTAGGTACATGAGCGCCCAGTGCTACTACTGTCCCTTTGGGTGTTTTTGTCCCTTTCCATCCTTTTGTTGATTTTGAATTGCACATCATTCAAGATCTTGTCTAGAGTTTATTTTTTGGGTTGTATTATAAGTTATTAATAAAAAAATTCAAACAAGGGAATCATATATACATGAATTACTCACTACTATTAGGGTGCTAGAAAATTCGAGATAATATTTACTATCTACTACTTAGGAAAAGAGAAACATTAAAAGACTACATTTGGGCTGCATCATTCACTGTATAGAAGGGATATTTCTAAATTCCATCTCACACATTCATCTTGGGGGAAAATTAGTTATATCCCATTATCTTGGTGTGAATGACACAAGGGTAACCTAGCTTTAAGGGACATGATTCAAATCACAAACACACAAGAACTACATAGAGTCTGAGATGTAGTGCAAGACTCGATGAAAATCACACGGGGTGAATTTTGAGGTTAGTTTGACTCAAACATATGCATTATTTATTTCATCTATTTTTTTCTTGAGCTTTGTGTAGGTAGATAGGGTTTGTTTTACAGGTACATATGTGATACAAGAACCCTACAATGAAGTGGATGCGATAAACAATGAAAGGAAGAAGCTAAGTTCGACACTTTAAAAGAACAAAAGAAGATCTATTTCTGGGACACTAGCACTCGGATCGGACATTATTTCTTAGAGTGGTCTTGTCCTACTATGTACACTCCTGTCTAAATAAATCCCAGATCTTGGTTTTCTAGATAAAGCCACCATAGTCCATATCTAATATGTTATAGATAATTTCCATCCCAAGATCAATCCAAATCTCCCAAAATAAGATAACTCACTCTAATCTCCTATATTACATACTTACTTGAAATTTTCATGCTAGGTCTTATTTTTATTGTTATATTCATATGATCTCACCCTCTAATAAATATTTAAATTTAATTAAATCACTATTACTATAAATGAGGAACCTTTTTAATATTGTAAAATTGGCAATTCTTCTTCTAAATTACATATTATTATTCCTTTGGAATAATCATTTTATAAGGATAAGTTACACACATATGTAGTTGGTGAATCAAGTAACACTCATGATACTAAGCCTCTTATGCCGAAACTCATTGAGCATATGACCAATTGATTTACACAAATTTATACTTGTAATGATGAGGTTAAACACGAGAACTCTAAGTTTTTATATCTAGTACACGACCACTACCTAAGTCTATAGTTATTCTCAAGATACCATCATTAGTTAATATAGAGAAACATGATGGTTTGGTTACTGATTACTAGATAGTGATGATGATACCATAGACCTATCTAATGCATATTTATGCAAGCTCAAATTTAACTCGGATGAAGACAAGTTGACATTTCATACTCTATTTATATCTACTAGCCATGGGCATATTAACTTAAATATCTTATGGAAACTACTAGAAATATTTCTCCTAAAAGTATTTCTCTTCTTGAAAAATAATTCCCTTTTAGCCACTTGTAATATTATTCATTTTGCATCCTTTTCTCCACTTTGTTGATTCCAATATGTGGAAAACCGATCATAAGTACATGACTCACTACTACATAAAGTGTAAATAATGTCATGATTTGTGTTGAATTCACATTATTTTTTTAATTTTTAGGGTGGCATAAAAAGTGACACAATAAAGTGGCAAAAATATTTGTCCCTTTTGTTCCACGTTTGCACAACCTAAAAAAATTAAAAATAAATATTTTATTCATTATATTTTATAATGTATAAAATTAAAATATTTGGTGATAAAGAGTGGGTGTTTCCAAATGTACAAAAGGATATTGCACCTTTGCAGTCATATTTTGAAAGATATAAGCTTATATTATATGCAATCACATGTGGATCCACCCTACTCAAAGACTGTAGAACTACTCCAAATCCCACCATACTAATGATTTTTCATTACCCAAGCCCTCCTTCACCATAGTATTATTAATCGATTAATATATCATAAATATATGAGCTTATGTTTATAAGTTAATTGATGTGATTTAATTTGTTATCTTATAACTTAAAAATATACTTTTTTTTTAAAACATAAATTTTATAAAATTCATGTTTTAAAAAATTGATTACAAAATAGAGTGAAAATATCATTTATGTATTCCTAAATTTGGAGATAAAGGTTGCCTTTATTCCACATGGTTTCCAATAAAGTTGATAGACACTTTTAAATAGTGATATAAAGGGACACATCAAATGGCTCGACCACAAGAAAATGCCAAATTGAATAAACCCTTATGATTTATTTGTCAAACTTTACAAAAATGAACTACAAGTTTGCTAATTTCGATTTGTTTTTTCAAATTATAATCACTTTACTCGATGTGAAACATGATTTCAATATACTTTTAATTACTTGATAACAACACATGGACAAATAAAAGTCACAATTTTGGTACAATCTTTGCATTTACAATGTCGAGATACACAATGTGTATATGTAATCTCACATAAAAATAAAAATAAAAATAAAAATATCATAATGCTATATAATCAATTCCTATAGAAAAAGTTGAAGTTTTTGTAAGAAAAACTAAACACCTAACAAATGGTTATAATATATCACAAACACAATGCTCTTTGAGGGAGACTCCACAAATAAAGAATCTCATGATTCTTTCAACGTTGTGTTTATGTTTTCTTCTTATGAGATTGAAGGCAAATTATTAGGTGGTTGGTAAATGAAAGCTTACGTGGAATTACATTGCATACTCTAAAACTTCACACCATATTCCTTTGTAATAAATTTGTTATAATTTTGAGGTAAGTGATGTTTATCTAGATAAAATTCATATGAAGTGAAACATGAATGCAAATTAATTCAATGCAATAACAAGATACATTCCCCCATAACTCTCCCATTTTAATTTTGTGAGGTAAATATTTCAAACACACTCACATCTGCCCACTTTTAAAAATACTTTCGATTCCTTCCATATCATAATCCCCACTAGCACTCTATTCAAAATAACTTCCCATACTTAAAAATTAAACTTTTAAATGTAATTGTGGATTATTCAAAGTTTAAAACTTTTATACTATGAAAATTTATTATTAATGCCTAATATATGTTCAAAATTTATTTAAATGCATTCATATAGTTAATAAGTAAATATAACATGCCACTTAATCGCCATATTCAAATTAATATTAAAAATTTATAGGGTGACACTAATGTGGTGCTAACTTGGCACAAGTTTGACGCATATTGAGACATAATTATGGCATAAATTTGACACATGTTGAGACATAATTATGGCATAAATTTGATGTTATTTAGCATCACATTTGCACTACATCAATTCCTCAATTTAAGAAAACATAAAATGAAAAAGAAAAATGCCCTACCACTTTGTTCCATTTCATTTTAAAAGTGACGAGATGAAAAGAGAAAGGGAAAGAAGAAAGAAAAAGGAAGAGGAGAGGAGAAATAGAATAAAAGAAAAAAAGGATAACAAAAAGGTAGATGAAAAAAAAAAAAGACAACAAAAAGGAAGAGGAGAAATGAAGAGGATAAACCAAAAATAAAGAGTACAAAGGATGGTAGGGAAAAAAATAGCACACCTTTGAAAAGTCATGGAACAAAACTGAAACCTCGAATGAAAGAAAGCCCTTTATTAGAAGAAGAAGAGTATGTGAAAAATCCTAGATTACATGTATGCATATTTTCATCTAAATTTGATTATAAATTAATGTAAACCCTAGGAAGTAAAATGCAAATATTAGCATAAATTTTGCAGGTGGCATTATTGACCCCACATTTGAGGAACAAAAAAGGGCTGATTTCATCCTTCCTATTGTATTAGTAAGAAGACAAGTTACTGGAGATCCTCTTGAAGGTCATACTGAAGAACCAGTTATAGAACCAATAGTCTTCATTCCACAAGTAGAAGAAAGAGAGGAACTTGGAATGGTAGCACAAACACTTGTACCATGGGGAAAAAACACTGGTCTGTTGGATTTATCTCCACCACTCCATGAACTTCCATAAGGATCAAGAAAGAAATTTTAATTTTTTTATGGAGATGGAATTCAACTTCCTGATGATTAAGAAAGAAATTTTAATTTTTATGGAGATGGAATTCAGCTTCTTGATGATCATATCACAATCTTCATCAAAACCTGTGACATCCTTGGAGTGCAATATGAATATTTTGCAGTGTAGTTGTTTCTCGAAAAATTGCAAGATGTTGTTGCAAAATATTTTTACAATTTACATCCACGCTCAATTACTAATTGGGGTCATATGAAAAATAATTTTGAAGAAATATTCAAGACCACCAAAGATGTTCATGCCCTCCTTTCTCAACTTACTCAAATGAAGAAAGAACCACAAGAGTCCATGAGAGACTTCATGGAAAAGTTAAACAAGATTCCAACCGATGCCCTTCCTATTACAAATAATCTAAAGATGTTCTTTGTGAATGATTAATATCTTGAAATGAGTTTATTTCCACGAAGAGTTCAACCACAAGATTTGGACAATGCTCAAGAAATTGTCTTTGTTGAGGTGGAAGATGACCTCATCTTGTTGGGAAAGATCAAGAATCTTTCAATGAAGGATAAATCCCATAGTTCCAATGATGATAGATCTGATCAATTGTTTCAAAAGTTATCTAATAAATTAAATATGTTGAAGAAATAAGTTTCTCAATGAGCACCTTATCCAAACCATAATAGGATTTTTTTTTTTAGGATCACCCCAAAGTCTTGCCTTGGAGGCTCTGTTGGTCAATGCAATATGTGAGATCAATAAAGATGAAGAAAAAGATATTTTTAAATCATATGTTTAAAATAAAAGAGAATAAGAATGTGCTCGAGATCATATTTTGTGAATGCACACTTGATGAAGAGATTGAATAAAATACATATAATTACTCCTATGCAAAGATTCACACAATCTCAAAAGGAGAAAGTAGGCTCTTCTTATTCTTCCCAAGAAAAGAAATTGAATCATCAAATTGTTACTCCATGAAAAACAACAACTAAAGGAGGATCATCAAATTCCACTTCCACAAGGTCAAATGAGAATATGCATGAGATCGCTTTAGCTCAATCCTTTTGCCTCTTCGTGCAAGTCTTCTTCAAATTCCCTTGAATAATAAGTTTCTATTGATCATAATAAAATCCATGTCAAGGATATCATAACCTCCAATATGCCTACCACTCTCTCATGCTTTGATATCAATGACCATTTACAAAAATCCAAAGTTAAAATTTCTGAATATGAGTACTTGAGAACTCATCCCAAGTAATTTGAGAAACTCATTTAATATATTAAAAGAAGTAGTTCTTGTTTCATGTTTAAAAGATGCTACCACCAAAGAACGACCTCATGTATCTCAATCCACTTTATCTCTAAACTGTTTCACCTCTACACCCTCCACCTCTAGGAGGATATAACCTTTCTCAATAACATTGTTGGTCAATGGGTATGGACTCAATAATTGCATCATTAAATCTAGTGATTCCGGCAACATCATGCCTAAAATAGTTGTTAGATCCCTCATACTCTCTCTCTCTCTCTCTCTCTCTCTTTCTATACATTTCCTCTCAAGGAAATGAAGGAGCTAACTCTTGTTTGTTAGATCAAGGATGTTGAGGTAGAATTGGTGGACTTCCTTGAAAATAAAATCATAATGAGAATACTTTTAGCAAACATTCCCACCTCATATGGTATGTTGTTAGGATGAAGCTTCACAAGATGTTAGTGGAGATATGAAACTTTATTGGCCACATGCTATCATCCCGGTCAATGGTAAAGAAAATTAAATTCTTCCCATTAGGAAAATGAAGTATACTATTCAAAGAACAGATGACCTAATGACAAATATCCCATTTCAAAATTCAAAATATTACAATTTTTTCATGAATTTTGAAGATGATCTTTGATAAGGCGTGCAATGAGGGGCTAAATACCCTTGAGGCTTACCTCAAGTGTTTCTTTCATGGCCTTAATTAAATATCTCTTCTCCATGACTTTGGTCATGAACTTCTCACACTTGGCCTTATTTTCCTTCATATTTTATTGTATCTTCTTTAGATCTATTTCTTCCTTGGTGGTATGCCTTCTAAGGATGGGGTCGAATATTGACAATTGTTGAAAGCATGCTCTTCCTTATTTATGTCCTACTTGATCTCCACGATCAATGCCTCATATTATACTACCTTTTTCTCCACTTCTTCCTTATTCTTCTTCTTTAGTTCTTCTAATTTCTCTACTATTGGAACTTTCCCACTCTTCCTCCCCATTATAATAATGTACACCAGGTCTTCTAAATAATACAACTCCATGGAATAGAAATCGTGGGCCTACTCTACTAGTTCAAGACATGCACTCGTGATGCTATTTATTATATTACCTGATTTATCATACGTATCCAATGTGAGCTTCTTTTGATCCCTTATATCCTCCCCGAGATTCTATATTTATTCATATTTTTGTTCCTTATCACCCTTCATCACTCATATAGAATCTCCTTTATCTATGTTTCTACATGTAATTTCAACTTCCATTTTATTCAACGCATTGGAGGCTTGCTCATTAGTAAGCTTAGTAGGATCAATGGTCGTAAGGACTACATTCAAATCCTTCTTCAGGTGCATCTTGAGTATGATTTCCTACTTATTTAAAATGAAGGATCCTCTATGTGTGTCTGCATGCTCCAAGATAACATCTTCTTTATGCGTGAGTAAGCTCCAACTTGATTAATCAACTCCCGACCGAAGAGTTCCTTCATTTGGAAATGTGCTCTGGAATATTTATTGCAACACTTTGGAGGGATCATCAATAAGAGACATTTGAGGTGCCTGTAGAGGTTCCTTCTTCTTTCTCCCACCACTCTATTTTCCCTTTGACATATCTTGTGTAATGTTTAGTTCCACACCGCCTCCATCACCTTCTTCAAGACCCGCATCTTCCTTAATTGACTCCCCATTTCCTTCTTATTCTTCTCCACCCCCTTGGACTCCTCTTCATCATGTGTGTCACACATCTCTTCATCATTATTGATGGTCTTGTTAGGTTCTTCTTCATCCTCATATAAGTTATGGATGACCAAGGGTTCCTTTTCTCGCACCACTTCCTCTTCAGTATCCTTCTTCTCCAAGTACCATTCATCTTCTTCAATAGAAACCATCCTTGGTTTCTTTGTCTTGAATGGAATTGTATTCTTCTTTACTACGACCGATGGTGACTATTTGGGTGATTTTGAAGTACTTGCACCTTTACTCTATTCTTTACATTACCACTATATTTTTTTGTCTTTGGCTCTAGTCAAACGTGATATATTCCTCCTCCTCATCTTCTCCATCATCTTCCTCTTTCTATTATTAATGAGGATTCTCCTCATGCCTTCTCTTTGTCATTCCCACAAATTTATTCCTCTGTGGGGGCTCCGAAGATGAAGATTGCATTCATTGAGATACTTCTTGTCCTTCGGTTTGGGCCTTAGAGAAATGAATATCCTCATTTCTTGCTTACCTACCATGACAAATCATATAGGCTCAGGTACATGTTGTAAAACTCTATTATCTCCACATATGTTGACCTCGAAGGATAAACAAAGGTATAACACGATGTAAAATAAGCCGAGTCAACATTATTCACATCAAAATTCAGATTGTGCATTTCCTTAATGTGGTTTACTACAATATAGAAGTATTTTTCCATAAAGGACAAATGTAACTTGTGCCATGACCCAAATTATCCATTGCTGAGCATGAACCTATCAAGGAAGAAGTGTTGGTGCACCATGAATTATTCCTTTTAGTCAAGTAGTAAGGAAAATTATGTGGGCACTCGCCACTCAATTTTGAATGCTTTTCACATTCATTTTTACCATTTTTCCACCCGTAATTTATAAGGGTGTGTTATGGCCCCATCACATGTGAATTATGTATACCTTTCTATGGGTGAGTTGTGATCTTCTAGATAGATCCACATTTTGTTCTCTCGGGCCATCTGGTACCCCGATCTTCCAAAAGATAATCAATTGTAATATTGTGCCCTAGGTTATCTTCTCACCTTTTCTTACTTGGACCTTTTCTTCTTCCACTATCCCTTCAACAATGTAAATCAAAATTTTATACAAGGTCTTTTATGCCATCTTATGTGCAACATGTAGCCATTTATTGTTTACTATGACTTTCTCTCAAACGCACCGAGTTTAAAACTTATAAGGCTTACTGCAACTCTTGTACCATAGATGCAGTCATAATTGTGATGAAAAATGTGTGATTTCACCATTAATAGTAGATTTTTTGGTAGTGGCCTCTACTACGTCATCATCCTCCAAGTCTTACGCAATTTAAAATCTTGAGCTATGTAAACCGATTACTCTTCCAATCAACTACGGGGTGATGCACATTCGCCATCTTACGAAATAGAATAAGTATTAATTTACTTTGGACATCAACCATTAGTAGAGGCACTCTGGTTCCCAAAATTATGGAAATTCATACAACAGTAATAACACCCTATACTTTCTAGGTCCTTCTTCATTATATTGTCAATCACCAATTATCCCTTAGCTATTCTCTAGGCCAAATCTTTCATAACATCCTTCTTTATCTCTCCTTCGTGGGCTTCGTGTGATGGTTGTAATAGCTGATTTTTCATTTTTTAGGTGTGAAACCCATAATTTTCCTAGTATCACCTATGGGGTAATATATCTCAAAAAACCAATCCTTTGGTGTGTCATCAACAAAAGTATTCTTTCCCTTATTATTGTTTGATGGTGGATGATTTCTTTGGTGTTATGTTTCACTTTTCAAATACTCAACAAACTCAACTTAAACTTTAATAAATTATGTGCCCTAGGTGCTTAGATTCACTTACTCAAGTTTTGTAATTTAGTCTTGAGATTCCAAATCTTCAATCAATCCCTTACTCAAATCCTTACTTTTTTCTATCTCGATTATGTGCCCTAGCTTTAATATGAAAAATAACTTTCCCTAACTTATCGAATTCAAAATATGTGAACTCACACTCTTCAAACCCTTGCTCAAACCCTAATATTTGACCATTCTTATCTCTAAACCTTTAATTTATACTTCCTCTTCCAATAAATGAGATATCACACTCAAGGTCATGTACACTCTACTCTAGTTCATCTCAATCCTCTAGTTCATTATTTGAACTTAAACATAATTTTTCAATTCAATCACTCAAACACACAAGTTCTCAAAGGAAAAGAAAGAATTAAATTTACTCGCACACCATTTATTATTTTCCCCAAATTTTCCACATTTATTTCTCCTCACCTACTACCAATTTTTTTCTTTAAAAGTTCTTTTTTCTTTCTCCCACGATTTCCTCTCCCATGCACGATAGTCATAATATTTTCGCACACTACTACTTCCCACGCCACAGTCCTCCTTACGTGCATTTTCTCGTGCCACACACAATATTCCTCTACACCAATTGCCAAGTATTCTAACTTACTGTTTCCTCCCTCACATTATATTGTGCAGCCATATCTGTCATATGGTTTCTAATCTAACAATATCCATTATACTTGAGTAATTTACTACACCTTCAAGAAAGAACATCCTTAAACACCTATGCACCAAAAGTTTTCTGACATTGTCTCGACTCATACCATCATGTGTTCCCGTACCAAGCTCATAAGACATAACCATATCACATATTACCTTGTGTGCACTCATACATGATTCACCCCACACTAAAAACATGCACAATCCTCTACACATAAACTTAACATATAGTAATCATCTCATGCATGCGAACACACTTATTACAATAAAACAAGGAAAACAAAGCATGAAAGGAAAATCTAATCTAAGTGGAAATATTGACTTATTAAAAACACAAAGAAGGATTATTTATAGTAGGGATTCAATGTACTCCCATTGAAGTAATCGGAAAACATAGTTCCATCCAACACCTGTAATTGACATGCACCTAATTCCAATATCTTAGTTACTAAAAATGGTCCCAACCAATACACTTTCAACTTCTTAGGATAACACATAAATTTGGATTCCTACTAGAGGAACATTTTCCCTATTGAAAATTACTTTTTCTTAATGTGCATGTCATGCCAAAAATTCTGTCTTTCTTTCTCCATCTTTTGACTCTAATGCACAATGGTGCACTGCTCATCTAGCTGCATCAATTTATCAATGCGATCCTCTATTGCTTTCTCATCATCCAATCCACTTGCACACACAATACATAGGGAGGGTAACATGAACTCAACAGTTAAAAATACCTCTATTCCAAACACCAAATAAAAGGGTGTGGCCTTATTCAACTGCTTGTATGTTTTTATATATGCCCATAGAATGAATGATACCTTATCTTCCGAATCTTTCCTTCTAACATCACATATCTTCATTAGTGTTTGTCCCAGAATCTTGTTGAAGGCCTCAATAGTTCCATTAACCTATGGGTGATAGGGGTAGTATTATGGTGAGTCACCATAAAATCTAATAATAGAATTATAATAGCCTCATTAAGAATCTCGAGTCCCTCTATCACTTGTAAGACTCAACAGGCATCCGTACCTTCTTATAATACTTTCCTATAAAAACCTAGCTATGTTACTATGGTGTAATTCTTTGTAGATGCAACCTATGACCACCTTGTTAGGTAATCTATGCATATTATGATATAGTGCACACTTTTCCTACATGTGAGTGGTATAATGGGACCTACAAAGTCAATTTACCATTTCTCAAAAGGTTCTGCACTTGCTATAGGTCGTAATGTCATCTCATCTCTATTTCTAGGATTTCCTATTTTTTGAAAATGATAAAATTCCTTGAAAAATCCTTAGTATACTTGTATAATGTTTGCCATCATAGACCTACCAACAAGATCTCGCATGCAGTCACTTCTCTTGCATAGTGGCCTCTAACTATCCCACCATGTGCTTCCTCCATGATACCATCATGCTTATGATCTAGAACACATATACTTAAGTCCTCATCTCTACCCATATTGTACATGTCTCCTCCAATAAGCTGATATGATGCTACATAGATAGAAACTTACTTATTTTCTAGGGTCTTCATTCCTTATGGAGAAATTCTAGTGTGCAAGAAACATGAGAATATCCTCTAAATCAGCTAGCACGTGATTCAATATAAAAATTGTGTATCTAACATATTATCTTCGATGATTTGTGCATCCTCTCTAGATTAAATCTTTGACAAGTGATCAAGTCCCAAGTTTCTCTTACTAGGCTTTACTACGATTGTGAAGAAAAATTCTTGAAAGAGGAGGATCGAATGAAAAATGTGCCCTTGTAAAACCAGCTTATTGACCAAGTAATTCAAATTCATAGGATCCGTATAGAAGATAATGGTGTGGCTAATAAAAATGCTTGAAATTATGAAGCACATAAATCATTGATAAGGCTTCGCACTCCATAGTGTTATAGTTTTTGTCAACCGGTGTCAACTTCCTACTTGTAAATCATATAGGATGATCAACATTCCCTTTTCATGGTTGCGCCAACACTGATCCAATTTCCATACTAGAAGAATATACATGTACATTTAAAGGTTTGTTCCAACAAGGGAAACATATGATATACATGGTGGTTAATTTATCCTTCAAGGTTTCAAAATCCTATTGTTGTGTGTCACCCCAGTAAAACTTGCCTTTGGATTTTAGTAATTCTTCTAAGGGCGTGGTGATCTTTGCATACCCCTTGATAAATTTTTGTAGTAGCTAGTGTGACCCAAGAAACCATGCAGCTCAATCTTATTAATTGGTTCCTCTAACCCCAAAATAACCATAATCTTAGCTTGGTCTACCAATAATCCTTATTTGTAAATAATATGCCGAAGTAGTGTGCCAAAGTGGGTGGAAAAAATGTACTTCTTAATGCTTAATTTATTGAATCTTTCAAATATTAATCTCAAATATTCATAATGATATTTTACCAATCCATACATGGTCCAAAGAATCAAATTATACCTACAATAACTTGTGAATAAAGTCTTGGAATTCTTGAAACACTATGCATGAAAACATTACTTGGTGCATTATTCAATCCAAAGGGCATGACAGTGTAGGAAAAACTTCCCAATTAGTTAGAAAGGTGGTCTTCTCCCGATCTTTACATGCAATCCTCACTTGATGGTATCTAGATAATTAATTTGTGAATGAATAGATTTTACACCTGTCACCCCTTCTAAGACCTCTCCAGTGAATGGTGTAGGAAGGGATTTATGACACATAAAGCATTGAGAACCCAAAGAGTCCACACAGTTATTATTCGGGCATATTTATTGATGTTGATCACCACATGTATCATTCAGACTTCTCAATAGGCTCAATAACACCATAATTGAGAATATTTTCAATTTCCTCTTTTACCTTCAAGCATAGGTTTGGATTAATGTGATAAGGTATCTTTTGAACCGGACATGCACCATATTTGAACTTGATTTTCATCTCTCCCAATAATGGATGTATGCCCTTCAATTCATGATACAACCTCGGAAAAAAATCTTGAAATCCATGCAATAACTCAATTATATTCATAACTTTAGGTTCAAACTAGTAATCCCCAATAGTATCCTCTTTAGGTGCATCTTTTATCCCAATTTTTACCTTTTTAGTCTTGAAAGGCACATGGTATATGGGTGCTTTCTCATCCACTGAGTCCATTACCTCACACACACTTTGTGTGTGCTCAAAATCTAAAGATTCCACCACCTTTTCATTTATTAGGAAACCATCTTTCCTTTTCTTTTTCCTTCCATGCGCACCCCAACTATATCTCTTCCGATTCGACTAAGTCCTTGAGAACTTCACCATAAACTTCACCAAATAGTTGAACCATAAGCTCCTCAAATATCACATTATCTCCCAATGTGATGAAACTCATAATATAGAAAGCTTCATGTACCAAAGGCTTAGTAGAAAAATAATCAAAACTATGAACAATACCTTCAGTCAGGTCACACTAACTCCCAGTCTCTTGCTTTAACTTAGTATGCACATACCAGGCACACACACATTTGTGTGAATTAGAATAAAAATGTGTACCCAGATATATGGTGTTAAATGTTCTATCCTTGTGCCCAATGTCTCTCACACTATTAGACATGTAACAAGGGATATTTATTTCCATCATAACCCTGTACTTAGGAAGGAACATTGCTTTGAGTTAACCTTGTTAAGAAGGATAATATGACCTCACAAAAACTATGTAAACTATCTTTTTGTGTCGCCCACCAATGCATTAAAATACAACGTAATGTGTATACCATCAGTTTTCTCCTATTATCTTCATTACACCATTATTCTTCCATTGCGTGCAAGAATTAATTTGGCTTTGCCTCCCTGGTATACTTCAGAAATCTTGTCTTATCCAATCGCTTGACTATTATTGGCCTTATCATCCATGTAATTCATCCTTGTACCTCATGACCCACCATTTTTTATGTTCCATGGGCCCAATTTTCACAAGCCACACTAGTAGTATCATTGATTGGATTTGCGTATTGCCAATGAAGCACACCTTCCTTTGATGGTTCCACATTTTTTGGGTCACACACCATATGCCCATAGATTATGTTAAGATCCTATTCACTAATGGGATAAATATAAGGTGCAACCTTCACATCATCCAAAGGTATTACAATGCGCTCATACTTGTTCTCAAAAGTGATATATATTTTGTTGAAGTGTAAATTTTCATTATTAGCATAAAAAAAGTATGTCCAAGTAGCATGGGGAAATTATCTGCCTTAACAAGCTCTAACACTTTAAAATCACCTATAAATTTAGATCCATGAATGGTGATGGAAGTATTATTAATACCCCAATGGGCATGTCCCTTGTTTTATAGCCATATACAACACATTTGAGGATAGATGCAATGGTGGCCTCGTCATCTTGTTCCAAGCATCCAAGGTGAGAACATTGACTTCTGTACAATGTCATTAAGAATATTACTCTCTAAGAAACCATTAATCATTACATCCATTATAATATCCTTGTCATATTCATGGTCTTGTGGTGGAAAATTTGCATGAAGGATCTGACGCTCTCTTTCAACACAGGTGGGAAGTACCTTATCTCACAACCATTCTCCCAACAAAGGGATGATGTTCTCTTACCTCAACATCTTTCAAACTTCCTAAAGGTCATTAACATCATTCGAAGGGAGATAAATACCCTCTCAGTTCCCTCTACGTGATTTATCTTTCAAAAATTGAATATCACATTATATCTCCTTGATGACACCCATGGTCTCCTGGTAAACCTCCTTGTTATCACCGAATCACAACACCCCTATGTTTATACAAGTGCATATACTTGAACTCACGGTGTGATTGGATAACATGGGTACTATCTCCAAGTTGTGGGACTTGCTACTTGAGATAGACCTCCAGAGAAAGCTGGTTCTTGCTCCTAAACTACCTACCACATTCTACTCTAATGCAAGGGAAAATAACTATTCTAATTTAAATTTCCAAGGGACCAGGGAGAGAGAATGCATAAAATGAAATCCTACACTAAAGCGGTGATACACCAGAAAAGGAGGGTGTGAGAGTAGTCTTCAAATGTGTGAGATACAGAAGAAAAGTGCACACTAGAAGGGGTGATGAAAGTTCTCCACAATCTAGCAAAATGCATTCACAAAAATATTTCAAACATACACAATGATAATGGATCCCTGCAAGAGCATAATAATAGACACAATATTCTTGTAATCAAGGTTGAAGGGGAAAGAAGAATGCAGAAAACACAACAGGGGAAGATGCATCCACAAACTTATATTTTATTTCTTCCTGATATGCACCTTCAATCGGTTACAAGATAAGGGCCCGGATCACTATGCAAAGAGTCCACAACAAGGGCCTGCAACACATTGGCTTCAAAAATTAATTTTAGTAGATCTTTGCTACAAAAACTACCTCCCTTTACAATGAGCCCAACACTTCAATTTATAAAAAAATGAGAAGAGAAAGAGAAGGGAAAATGGAAGTACCGAAATCTGTCCTTAAACCACTTGTAAGAGGCATTAAATAGAGTAAAATGATTATATATTACTTGTAAAAGGCTCCCCATATTGTCCCAGGTGCTGCAGCAGAGAAAGAATGATGACCATGCCTCTTAATTGCACTCCCAACCACCAAATAAAACACCGTTATGAACCCAGCCACATTTTGTAAAAATCCCCACCAATATCTCATCAAATATGGAATTTATTTATTGTTGTGTGTTGGTATTGGAGCCATGATTCCAATGGTACCAATTTTGTGTGATTTCATTGAGAAATGCAAAAGTTATGGCCTTCTAAGTGCGGGCAGCTATTTTGGGTCCGCAGCATTTTTTGTCATTTGACAGGAATGAGCATTAATCGATCAAGCCGAATATGTTTATTTTATTTAAATATATATAACCTCATTAAAAATAATAAATCCAGTTTTTGTGGTGTAGAGGACATCGTGCTCATTCCAGAAAGTCCAATTTTGTTAAAATTGGAACTCGAGTCAAAAGTTATGGTCAATTTGAAGTTCGCGAGTCAAACATTGACTTTTCTTCTTTGCCTTCGGCCGTTTCAGCTTTTTGCATCCCGCGCGTACTTTTTTCCCAGCTGTCCTGGACACATTCTCCCACATCGGCCAATTTGAGCTTCCTTGTCTCTCTTTTGTGGCCTTTTCACTTTTTCACGTCCCTCGCGTCCCACGCGTTTCTTTGTCCGGATGTCCCGGACAAAAATCTCCGAACTACCCGCTATAGACCGTCTTGTGAAAAATTGGCTGATTCACGTCCCATGCGTACTTTTGTCCTGGCTGTCCCAAACCACGCGAAACAAAAACTTGATGATTTTTCTTGCTTTCGGCCGTTTCGCTTTTCGGCCCCTCACGTCCCGACGTCCCAATTGTCCTCCGCGGACTGCCTGGGACAAAAATATCTGACTTAGTTGATTTTCTTTGTATTTTGGCCCCAAACTTGGTATGACGAACCTTGGTACGACCCGCACTAGTATGATCCACACCCTTCAGACCTGAAATGCTTTAAAATAGTTCTCTGAACCTTATTTTCACATTTTTTCCATTTTTTCTAACTCGTTGGGGTTTTTTCTTGGATGGGAGAGTTAGAAGGAAGCCGAGGGGGCCCCAAAACATGATTTTGGGCCTTGAATCAATCTACTTGCTCGGGACTAAATAATTTGATGCATGTTATCAAAATTACCTTGAGGGGTGAATTTTGGATAACACTTCTACTAGGTTACGTCTCGAATAATTCACATGTACCATGTCTTCCCTTATGATGAGAGGTCATGCCTTCTCTTTCTTACACGTGCGCGCTACTTTTGTGCATGTAGTGAGTAACATAGGTTGAAGTTTAGGATCAATTATCTTCTTAGGTTCCCATTGCTCATGCGGCACACACTTTACCTTAATCATCACCTAGCTAGGTGCGTCCGACACTTCACCATCGCCTAACTAGGCACGCCGACACTTCATCTAAAAAAGTATTGAAGATCACCTGAAGCAAGCATATCCACCAGGTCCCTCATTTATTTGATTATCAAGATGTTAAACATGTATATTCATTATTACCATACATACAAAAAGATACATGATAGCATAGTAATTGGAAACACATATAATAAGGAATTCGTTCTACATACAAAATTAATAAAAGTATTTGAATTCCCATAGCTCCAAATTCGATACACAAGAATATTTTCTACCTAAACACAATTATCCATGGAAAAACACATTTGATTACATAATAAGAATGTTGATTAAATCACAACTACTTACAACCAGTGTGATGGACCATGCGCACATTCCAAGCTTAGCTACAAACTCCAAAGGATAGATACTACTCAATCATAACTCAAAACTAGTAAATTAAAGGGCACATTACCTATATACGCATGGTGGGGATGTTCCCTTCACTATTATATACACCTCCTAATAATAGGTGTGCTCTAATAATAATCCGCATGATTTTTTAACTTGTCTTAACAATAGATTGAGATATAAATAGCTCCATTATCCTACTTTAATCCTATTAATATCCCGACTTCACACGTCATCTTGATCCTTGTTTGTATGCACTTTCTTATTTATAACCTTCAGTGCATGCTAGGATGTCTTTTCTTTTTTGTCTATTTTTAACACTTCTTCTAAAATTGGTTAAGTCCCAAATTTTCTCGTATACATGCATGTTGGGCCTCAAAATATTGACTAAGTGCCAAAGGGTGCATGGGCATGTGGAACCAATATGAAGAAGGGTACGTAGGGTAAAGGAACACATGAAAGGGGTTTTATAAGAGTTTAGTAAAACCCATGGCGCACCCACTCGACAAAGAAAAGGGTTTCGTGGACTTATCCACATTCGACATTCCAGAAGCACATAAGAAAAGTGTGAATTGACTATGCATGCAAAGTGGATAAGGTGCTTGACTTGGCAACTTGGTGGTCAAGAAAGGAATATTCCATGTGATGGAAGGATCCATAAAGACACCATTGCAGAGAGTGAATAACTTGGATGAGAAGAAACATGCTCCATTATAGAACCACCTTTACACTTGGTGAACAATCTTTTACTTTAGAAAGACATGGCGGTGAGCAATGCAACTATATATAGAGATGCTTGGGTAGAAGAAGAGATAATGAATATAGAGAGAATGAAAGGTGAAGCTCTGCAGGAATGATAAGAAGGTTCCAGAGAGATCGAGGTTCTCATTTAGAGGACTATAGGGGTAATAACTTATCTAGAGGGATGGGTTTGTGAAAATATTTTTGTAATATGGGAGCATAGTTTGGGTTTCTGATGCATAAGTCTGATCTCAGTATTGTTACATTAGCCTTGTCATGGCTTGGTGAATGTTAATTACTCGAACTTTGACTAATATGAATATAATATTCATTTCTAAGTATAAATTGTTCATGGGTGTAAATCCTAGTATATTTCCTTTCTATTATGGATCAGATCTGTTATTCATATAATGTTTCTTCGATTACCTTAATGGGTATATTAATATAATACCTCATCTTAAGCTCTCAGAATGAATGGATGGTTCTTTACCTTTTTGCATCTAAGTTTCTATCATTGATCAATTTATTCTCATAAGACTCACGTAAAGTAGGGGCTCGACACCACGCGTGCATTGGGTGAGCACCCAAAGTGCCCACTAGGTGATAGGCCAACACACATGGGATTAGACTATTGTTCTAAGGGCATAAAAATGACTATATCTTGGTTCCGTTGCTAGGACCTCTTTTCGAAGTTGTTGTGAGAAATGGATACATCTACATATTGGTTCCATTGATGTGTGATGACTAAGCACCTAACCTTAGAGAGTGTTGAAGCATGGTTTAGGAACATGGAGGATGAGTTTTCTCAAAGATTCAAGGTGCTAGACCCGAGTTTGATGCATGTAAATGGGTAGAAGAGAACCCGTACCATGAGTTGAATAAAGCTTTTTTCTCGTTACTTTCTAGAGAATTATATGAATGGATTTCAACATATGTATCCAGATCAAGATAGTACTATAGATCACACGTGTGGACCCAAGGTGATTACCAAAAGTTGTAAGATGTAGATTTGACTTAGACGCATGTTGTTGACCACTTTGGTGGAAAGGATTACCGACTAGTTATACTCTAGAATACACCATTTCTACATATTATTGTCAAGAGGTTATTGAATTCAAGTTCCTAAGGTAACCCAGAAGATCATTTTTACATGTTGTCCCTTTGGCTATGAAGATCTTGATCATTACCCTAAGTTTAGAGGCATTACCTATGGCCAGTTAAGCTTCTCTGAGTGCTAGGTGAGGAAGCTAGGGTGGAGGAAGATGGTAGTCATTCCAATTGAAAAGGAGAGGTAAGATAGATGACTCAAGTATAGTGAAGCTCATGAAAGGGAGATGGCTAGACAACGCGAGGTTGTAGGTATGATGAATCTATAAAGGCAAAAATTATGAGAAGGAGTTGAGGTTCACGCAGAGGACATGGAACCTAATTAGTCTATCCTACCATGCCATGCTAGACGTGTAAAGTATCGAAGATACCATGCCAAAAAAACAAATGTTTACATTATGGTGCATGCCCTTAGACTTAGAATATATTACTTGTTCCTTAAAATAAGCCCGACGCTAGACGAGATGAAGGATTTGGACATAAAAAATTAGAAATATGTGCCATGCCCTACATATTGATTAGTGGAGATCTCAATGCTAGGCCATGATGAGGTTCTCATGTGTATTAGAACATGAGCACGTGATATGGAGGAAGCACATGGTGGGATTATAGAACATGAGCACGTGATAAAATTATGGAGGAAGTACATTTTCGGTCTAAAGATTATAGTTTAAAATTTCTAAATAGTCAAAACTCGATCTACGAACAATGAGGATAAAAAACTCAGTGAACTAAAGGTTAGTAAGCTGATTTTCGATCTAAAGAAAATTTTTGATTCATAGCACTTTTCAAAAATTTTGGAATTTTGACAAAAAGAGTTTGAAAATTTTTCTGATTTTTTTCGATTTTCTATCCTACCACCATCAAAAAGATCTCGTTCGATCTACGGAAAAAATAAATATTTTTATAAAAACTATGGATAGACAAGTCAAGCAGAACTAAAGCCCTCTTTGAGTCATAGGCCAGATTGCTATTCTACTAGGATCTCAAGAAGTCTTACAATATTCTACCTTTGGGGTTTGGGATCTCATCCCGCACTTTTCGATTGCATGAAAGAAAGGAATGGAAGAGAGGATGAAGAAAGATCAGATCCGAAGAAAGAAAAGAAATGAATTCCAAAGCAGAAAGGTCAGAGGGTTTATGTTTTGGGATTGGTAGTAAACAGAGCCAAACCTACTTGCATAAATGAACAAAGCAATACTGATGAATAAATGACAATAAAACAGAAGTAGATCCAACAGAATAAACACACAGATCTGACATAAGAAAGATCTAATGCAAATAACACATGTATTCAGCACAAAGTCTAAATATTGTATTAATATTTCCTTCTGTTACAAAAATCTCAAAGTCTTTTCTTCTCACTTCTATTTTTCATCTAAAAGATATCCACCACCCAAATACAACAAGTATTTGAGTATTTATAGAAGAAGGAGAAGAAGGAAGGCAAAAAGGAACCAACCACCTATTTACATAAAATATACAAAATATCTACAACAATATCTCAAAGTCATGTTGACTTTTGACAACTTGATGGATGACATCATCCCATGGTGCAACATGGATGATGTCATCATTCGTGCCAACATATTTTAGACATTTTACAAAAAGAAATTCAAAGGAGAGAGAGAGAGAAGAGAAAGAATTCATTCATCGTCGCCATCATATCCGCGCCCAAAAGGGGGTATCTTGCTTTGCTCCGCCGCTAGGTGACGAGATGTGGAATTGGGCACGGTATTCCATGAACTTGTTAATCATGGGCTCTAGTTGATCCTGGGAAGGATCCTTGTGTCACTCGCTGATCGCCTCGCAAGTCTCCCACTCGTCTATGAGCTTCTCTGGGAGTTTGGAATATTCTTTCTCTGCTTCTATTAGGAACCCGATGAAGTCCCGATAGGCCAGCAGGTTATTGATGGATTCCGTCAAAAGTGACCTCTGGCCCTAGCCCTTGTGAAACGATCTCCTTGAAGATCTGGATGGTTTCATCAACTTTCCTTAAGGCGAAAGAAGGAGTAAGTAACCCTGGAGACATGTTGAGAACGATTTGTTCCATTTGGTGCATCGCATCTAGGGCTTCTTCCTTTACCTTATCGATCTTTTCAAGGACGAATTCCAGTTGATCCATCCGGTAATCCAGAGTGGAAAGGATTTTATTGAGGGCCCTGGGATGACCGAAAATGCCAAACTTGACCAGATCTTTGACTGAACAGTCGAACATTCTTTGAAAGGTCTCACGCTGCAGCCTAGCATGGTCCAGCTCTTCCGATATGCGCCCCGCTAACACCGGATTTCTTTGTTTGCCTTGTTGATGTTCGGTATAAATCGATGAATTTGGCAATCACTTTTCACCGCCCTTGAGGATTTGGCTCCTCCGGAGGAAACAAATACACCTCTTCGCCGATCTTTGCATATTCATTAATTTTATCCTGGCTCAGAGGCTCAGGAGTCTCGGCGCAGTTGTGGGAGGTGCACTGCCCATCTTCTGTAAGGCTTGGAGTAGATGTTTATTTTGCTCTTTCAGTAGCCTTTTCTCTTCTTTTTCTTCTTGAAGCTTCTTGCAGAGGGCGTCAACTGCAGATAGGGCCTCTCCCTGAAGGCTTTCAGAAGACGTACCCATTGTGACTTGAGTCACTATATAATCTGTCAGAGACAGATCCTTTTTATCCTTCAGAGGATTGGGGTACGTGATTTCCATTACCCTCTCTCCCGAAGCACTCTGAGAGAAGCGTGTGATGGGCTTCTGCTTCTTTACCCCTTTTGACGGGATCACGGAGAAGTCCATCGGTGCGATGGGAACTTTTCTTTTCTCGCGACTCTGTGCACTGGGAGATCCAAGCCGGACTTATGGGAGAAGGGCCGGACACGAGAGAGAAGGGGCAGCTGCAGAGTTGAAGGGAAAAAGTGGAGACACTTGGAGGCGGCATCGAGAGGGAGGCCGAGGAAGTGCTCACGGGAGGAAGAGATACTGCAGGAGAGGAAGACATAGGAAGGGAAGGGAGCTCAGAGATGAGGGAAGAAATGGAGGGGATAGGTCCGCGAGAGAAGAGAAGATAGATGAAGAAGCAGGAGGAACAGTAGAAGAAGGGGGAGAGGACACGACCAAAGGAATGGTCGCTTGGGTCACCTGAGGAGGGGAAGGAGGGGAAGGAGAAGGAACAGAAGGGACCTCAGTTATTATAGCAGTGGCGACATCCTGAGTGGATGGGCCTATTGGGACATCTTCCACTATTTCTTTCTCTGGGGAAGCCAGAGTTACAACTTGTTCGGGTGCAGTGGAAGGAGGACTTACAGGAGCTTCCTCTTGGGTGGAGCTAGATTCACCCTCTTTGCCTTTCCCTGTTCCCTTTGGGTGTCGTTTTAGCGTGAGGAGGTACGTTGCCCAACGGAGAGGTTACGAAATCGACTCCAAGGTAGATGAGCCCGTTCATTCGGCACCAATGCTCTGTTTTGCACAGAGTTTCTTTGACCCTTTCCTCAATTGTCTGAGGTGCTTTGGTTCTATCAATTAACGCAAAAGGCCAATCGTCCCCACCTGTGTCAAGATACACTTGATCCACTTCGTCCTCAGTAATTTGGTAGCCTTTGGGGATGATGGCTACCCCATACTGGATGATTTCTACTTAGGCCAAGCGAGAATGATCCTTCCTCTAGAGATCAACCTCGTGATATATGTCAATGTAGATATCTTTGATCTGAGGGATGTGGATCGGGTCAAGCTTAGCCCTAGGTAGACAATTTTTGGGTCGAAGGTGGGCCTTGCCGGAAGTCATGTTTCAGATTTAGCAGCTCCAGTTCTGCAAACATGTCTTTTACCTTGTGGTGAGTGGGACATGTATACCTACCCACTGTGAGGGGGAAAGGAGTTCCACCCTTCTTTCTCTTTAGGCACTTTTCATGGTAAGTAACAAGCTGCCTCGATAGCTCCAATAGGATTAATTTGGGACCAAGATACCTTGGCGCCTAGTCGGTTCCCAAAGAAATTGATCGCCCTTAGATAGGTAAACATGGGGAATTGAGTGAACAGGGCCCCCAATTCTCGAAGAATGCTACTATGCTCTTGGTCATGCGATCGTGAGTCATATTCGACCTCAACAGGTAGATGATGAAGTAGAAGAATGCATCTTTGATTTTTGTGAATTGGGAGATGCTATTTTCCAGCTTCAGCTCTAGATAGTATTCATAGATTTTAACTTGGGGCCAAACCCCGCATCGCATCAGAGCTGGATAGTCCCTTTCAAGCTGCAGCATAGACCACATAGGATTTCATATAGAACCTCCCCATTGTGTTGAGTTGTTGTAGCTACTCAGAGATTGTGCTTCGCTTATAATTTCTGCCCATTCAAAGCGTTGATCGGGCACATTTTTGTTCATTGTGTCAAGGTACCGTAGCATCCACTTGAGAAAATAATGGGCATCAGGAAGCCCAAATACTCTGCTCAAGAATGTAATGGTGTCACTGAGTTCCTCTTAAAAAGTCACCGCGATGAATGACTTATGGCCACCGAGTAATTATTTTTTGTTCTTGAGATAAACTTCATTCATCGCCACATGCACCGATCTTCATTGTCGTCCCCAGCCTTAATGCACTTTCTTCTGACGGCGGCCACAAAGTTCTAATGGTGAGGAATGCCGAGCATCATCTCAAAGTGGTGGGCGTGGAGGTTAATTATAACCTCACCCTTCTCACCATGGACACATCTTGTGTCTTTGTTGTAGCATCGGGCTACCACCATCATAAATTCATTGTTTACGGCACTGACTGGGATCCCACCAGCAAGGTGCAGGGCACTGCCTATCAGCTTGTCCATCCATGGACTTCTCGTGACCCTTTGGGTTCTGGCCCAGAATTCCTCCATATCAATATGACCCAGCTCTGAGTCTCTGATGTCTAGGTCACACTCTGCTTGGGACTCGGGCATTCTGACCCTCTGATACTTATACTTCATTTCTTCTTCTGTGAGCTTGGCCTTTCCTTTAGATTTGATAGGTTTCTTGCTTGATGTTGACATATGTTCTTCTGAACTTAGTTGCTGATCTGCAAGAATAAGAAGTGAAACCCAATTGAAGAAAGCCATGTCAGCTGTTTGATTTTCCATTGAAATGCTTGACAGAAGAAAGAGTTAGCAATTTAAAGGCCTCAGGGCGAGGCACATGAATACTATAGGCTACAGGGCTAAATAGTAAGGCGCGTAGAAAAGGGCTATTGCAGGGGATAAATCAGTGCCAAAGGGTGCATGGCACATGGACACTGCAGGGTGCATTCTTTGTTGTTGTAAGCACAAGTGCGCCTGCGCAATGTCGATGTGTTTTATAAAGGGCACATGGATTCTTTATGTTACATGGGAACAAGATGCACCTGTGGCACATATATCTTTCATGTTGCATGGAACTTCGGTGCACCAAAGGCGCATCTAAGGTTTGTGTAACATATGCTTTTTGTGCGCTTAAGGCAACTTGGTGCGTGGTGCATGGATACTGCATGTTGCATTTTGTTGTTGTAATGAGGGACGCGCCTGCGCCGTTTATAGCTTTGCACTTGGCGCATAGGAAAGGATTGTTACATGGATGCTGGGTGCGCCAATGGTGTGAATTTTATCAATGCAACACACGAGTGTGGTGCGCCAAGCAGGACGCAAGGAAAGCATTTGCAACAAGCGCGGGAAGTGTGCCATGAGGGCGCAACTTTTCATTATGCAGCAGGCAGGGAATGTGCGCCATTGGCGCGGATGTTTGTCATGTTGTAGGGTGTGCCAATGCGCCAAAGGAGAAAAAATACAGTTCATTTTTAAGGTTTGATTCTCTCTGTGAGGGATTTCACATATGGTTTAGCTTCTTCTGCAGGGTACCTTGGGGTGATGAAGGGGCTTAAACAAAGGGTTTCAAACCATCATTTCAGGACAGAGCTTCCTCTACCAGCAGATCTAGAAAGAGGGGGAAGATCATGGGGGAGAAAGGAAAAGACAACAAGGAAGGTGGGGAGTCCATGTTTTCAGTCTTTCCAATTTAGATCCGAGACAACAAGCAAACAAAACACCAAAGCAAAAACATACAAAAGAAATGAGGGCCTCTTACCTGGATGAATAGCGAAGAAACGTGTAAATGGGTCCACGATGTGATTGAAAACGACAGGAAGGTGCGTTGACAGGCTCATCGTGAGAAAATAATAAAAATAATCACGTGATTTGCTCTGGTGACAATGACATTGTAGGCGTGCTTATATATAGGCGAGGTAGTAATAAATGCACCACCAACTTTTTAAGTGGCGCACCAAAAGAGCTGTCGAAACAAGAAAACATGCACCCTTTGGTGCACCAAAATGCTTGTCAACATGATAATATGTGCGTCTATGGTGCACCAAAATTTGTGTCGATAGAGGAATATGTGCGCCCTTGGCACACCAAAAAGGGGCGCAACAAAAGATATGTTGAAAGGAAGGCGCATGCACCTTGGCGCATGCAAGAAAGACTCAACATAGAGAGGCACACCAAAACGCCTGTTGACACAAGAAAACATGTGCCAAAGGCTTTAAAGGGGGCACATGAACATTTGATGTTGCATAGTGATTATATGTGCCCGCCCAAAAAGACCAAAAACGGCTAAGTTCGAAAACTAGATTTCCCGAGAAGGGATTTTGCAACATTTCGAACGCAAGAAATCCCCGATGAGGGATCGAACAAAATTTTTGGTAGTGTTATCTCAAAATTTCCTTGCCAATTTTACGGATAACAAACTTTTTCTGGGACTATCCCCGAGCAAACCTCTCGGGGTTAGAGAATCCCAGATCTCATGTGCCTATCCATTGGGTAACAGAGTCAAAAACAAGGGCGACCGGAGGGCGAAAAAGGGAACACACAACAAACAGAAAGAAAACACATGACAAAAACAAACACACAACTAAAGTAAATTGTACAAAGAAGAGAGAAAGCTCTACTTCCTGAAGATTTTCAGATGCTACCCGCTATAAGGAAGCGGGATCTCGGTTCCATCTAGATATGAGAGATAGAAGCTATTCTCTCCGTTGAGCTACTTGATCTTGAAAGGCCCTGTCCACAGGGAATCAAATTTCATGTGCATGCCCTTTGGCTCTCTTTGATTGTCCCACAGAAGGACGATGTCCCCTACCCGAAAATTTCTTTGCTTAGCTTTTTTATCGAATGCCTTGACTTGATTCTGATGCTTGGTGATCTTGTCGATCACTCTTACTCTCTTTTCTTCGAGCTCTGTCAGATACATGATCCTCTTTTCAAGAGAATTTTGGAAAGTTTCATCTTCAATAGCTCGTGCCAAGCGCAGAGCAGGGATTTCAGCGAAATGGGAAGCTCAGCATCAGTGCCATATAACACTTGAAAAGGTGACATGCCGAGAGACCTCTTGGGAGTAATGTGATCTACCCACAAAGCGTCGTATAAGGACTTGTGCCACATTCATTGATTCTCATCCACCAGCTTTCGTATGATGGTCACCAAGTTTTTGTTACTGGATTTTTCCTGACCATTTCCTTGAGGGTAATAATTTGAGGCGTGAGCCAAAGTTATCCCATATTCATAGCAAAAACTAATAACTTCCCATGAAGAGAAGTTAGAAGCATTATCAGCAACAATCTTGTTGGGAACGCCAAACCTGACAATGATATTTTCTTTGATAAAACTGCAAACAACCTCGGAAGTGGCATGTTTGATAGGTATGGCTTCCACCCACTTGGTGAAGTAATCATTGTTGTTAGGACATAACTATGTCCGGCACTCGATTGGGGATTGAGTGCACTGATAAAATCAATTCCCCACTGCTTGAATGGTTCATTGACAATGACCGGCCTGAGGGGAAAAGCAACCAACTTGGGCTTGCCGAAAAACTGCTAGCAAGGTTCACACTTTGCTACCTAGGTGGCTATATCTTGGAAAAGCGTTGGCCAATAGTACCTGGCCCGGATAATCTTGTGTGATGTCACAGAAGAGGAGAAATGGCCTCCACATGCTGAATTATGAAAACTTTCAAGTAACTTCACCTGCTGTGGCTTGTTGACACACCGTAAGAAGACACCATCTATCCCGTTTGTATAAACCGTCATCCCGTATGACAAATTTGGCTACTCGAGCTTTATAGTGTGTTTCTCCTTTGTAGTTAGGTGAGCTGGGCATTCTTCATAGGTGAGGAAGAAAGCAATGTCGGAATACCACTCATCGCTGGTTGTGACAAATAGGACCAGAGGCAGAGAATGGGCTTTCTCTGGGCTTTGCGCTTCATCGGGTACAATAAGCCTTTTCCTTAGGTTTTCTAGAATCTTTGTTTTCAGCCATAAGCTGACATAGGCCCTTGCCTCTTACTAGCTTGGTTGGTTTTATATCTAGGTCGTACTCCTGGACCTTTGCAATCCAATTTCCTTGCAAGCTTCCTAACTCCTGTTGAGTTAGAATTGATTTGACTACCATGTCAGGGACCAACACTACTGTATGAGAATTTAAAATGTAATACCTGAATTTTTTTACTGCTTTGACAATGGTGAAGGCATGCTTTTCCAATTGAGACATTTTTAATTCGTGAGGTTTGAGGGGAGAGCTCATGAATGCAATCGGAGATTCAACATCCTCAGAATTCTTTTGCTTCAAGATGGCAGACACAGTATGCTCAGATGCATAACTATACATGATAAAATCTTTGGAGAAATCAAGACATACCAGGACTAGCGTGAGCGATGGAAGATTTTATCTCCTCGAACGACCTCTTCCCTTCCTTGCTCCACTGGAAAGTTGGTGACCCTTTCATCATGTCTAATATATGACGTGTCTTCTCAAAGAAAGTCGGGAACAAAGCGCCTAAGAAAATTCACCTTTCAAAAGAAAGAGTGAACGCCGGTCTTACTTTCTAGGAAGAGTAAGGCTCAATAGCCTTAACTCTTTCAAATCTATCTATCTTCATCCCTTCTTTGCTAACCATATGTCCAAGAAACTTTCCTTCCGTGACTCCAAAACAGACTTTTTCGGGTTCAGGAAATCCCATGCTCTCGGATCCGGCCAATACTTGCTCCAGATGATCACTATGATGACTTCGTCATTTAGAGAACACAAAGTCATCTAGATAAACCACAATGACCTTCCCCATAATACCTTTGAATGCAAGGTCCATGGCCCGCTAAAAATGGCACCAACATTGGTCGACTCAAAAGGCATCCCGCTCAGTAGGCAAACGTACCCAGTGGAGTAGTGAATGCTATTTTAAATTGATCTTCAGTGAAAATTCAATCTAATTCTAGCCTCGAAAACCATCAAGCATGGACAAGATCTCCGATCCGATTCATCGATTGCAGAACTTGATCCATTATGGGAAGTGGGTAGTTGTCTTTTAAGGATGCCCGATTCAAATTTCAAAATCTACGCATATGTGTATTTCCCGCTTTTTCTTGTGCACTCGGCACAATATTCACCACCCAAGTACTGTGATGGATAGGAAAATGATTCTCGCATCCAAAGATTTTTGAATTTCAGCCTGGATTATACCTAGATCTTAGGGTTATAATGCCTTTACTTCTAGCGAAAGGCTTTAACGTCTTCTTTCAACGGGTTGTCATGTTGGACGTCCTTTGGCTTAAAATACTTTATATCAGCATAGGACCATGCCAACACGTCCATGTATTTCTTTAGTATTTTGACAAACTTCTACTTTTCTTCGGGCATGCAACATTTTCCAATGTTCACAAACTACGGGTGTTCTACCGAACCTAAATTAACTGGTTCGGTTTCTGGGGATGAGTTAGCATCATCTCACCTTTTCTTTTTTACAAAATGGTCATGCCTATCGAACAACCGTTCTAAAGAAACCAGGCCCTTCGAATTTTATTTCCTTTGAGCTGACATATGCCATCGTTCCCTTTGGATTCATCCTTTTGATCGGTGACTGATTCGCGGCACATAGAAGTGGATCCTTCAAAATGCAATCCTTTGAAATTTTCCACCTTTTCTAGAAAGGAAATGAGTTGATTGTCATCGTTGAATACTTGCCAATGCTAAGAATTGTCTGGCAAACTTGGGCGGAAAACCATTTCAATGGTATATTTGTCTATTTTCAAACCTGGGTGCGGGAGCATGAGGGATACTGAAACGGCCAATGAATCAGCCATGTCATTTTGAGCTCTTGGAATGGATTTTATCGAAAAGGTGTCAAATTCTTCGATGCTGTCCCACACCGCATTACGGTAGTGCCTGAGCCTCTCATTATTCACTTGATATATCCTTTTAACTTGATTCATGAATAGCTCGCATCACCTTATACTTTCAGATTTTTGATCCCTCTCTCTCTTGCGGCTTGCATGCCAAGTAATGTAGATTCATATTCAGCAGATTATTTGTATTGAAGAACTACAACTTGAAAGAGAGAAGAATGACCTCCCCTTCGAGAGATATTAGCACGGCTCCAACGCCACATCCACCGGTTACGCAGCCTGCCATCGAATCAAAGTCTAGATCTTATTAAGATCTTATTCTTGATGAGAACAACCATTTTGTCGGACTCGGTAGACAAAGAAATAGTTCCCATTCCCGATGATTCGAAAAGAATTTGAGCTTTGGGGTCTTTAGAGTTAGTAACCAGTACTTCTTTTGTGATTCTGGCTCCAAAGTCTGCATTACACCTTTGATGGGGATCCTAGCCTATGACCAGTACATATGAATTTCTCCTCCAACCTCACTATAAAAACTCCTTCCCAGCAGTATTCCATAGGCTGCTGGAATATCGACAACGAGGACGGTCATTTTTACCCTTTTCTCGGGGAATGCCGCAAATGTGAATTGCGTGTTTTTGATTTGACCAATCAACGGAACCTGCTTGGTTTCCAAGGAATAACATCTGCCAAAAGGCTTGGTAAGGGTGAGGCCCAGAGCATGAGCAAATTTTACCGGCATGACGTTATCAGAAGCCCCAAAATCAATTATGCAGTTACTTAACTTGTGGCCATTGATTAGGAGGGAGAGATAGAAAGGTTCTATCTTTCCTGATGCAGATGTTGAGGCAACATTTATGCGGGATGCAGGAGGAGTGGCAAGGATTCCTTTTGGGGAAACCTGATTAGTTATGACAGCTTGACTTTGAATATACTTGGTCAATCTTACAAGTCGCTCAGATTTGACTGAAAATACTCGGCTTTCGTACATTTGGATCTTAGTCTTTTTAGCATGGTCAATTATGTCAAATGTGGCCAAGGGTTGTGCTGGTGAAGAAATGAGCCCCTCACTTCGTGATGGTAGGGTAGGATTACTGGTCTTTATGGGAATAGAAGAAGGCTGATTTGGAGGAGAAATGAGGGGAAAATATTTCCTTGTAAAAGACTTAACAGGGAGTTGAGTGGGAAGAGGATTACCTCTTTTAGCAATGGTTGGTGGTGCGTTTGACACGGCCTTCTCCTTCTGCACATGGGCAGCGACCTCTTCTTCTTTTCCTTGTGAGCGGGTAAAAACAGCACATGATTGTCCACTTGCATAGCCTTGTGTACCCTCCTCTTCATCGGATTCTTCCTCCTTTAATTCCATATACCTGATAGTAGAGTTGCCACCGGCTCACCGACCTCTTGATCATCTTTTTCCTTGAGACAAAGGTTCTTCATAATCTTGTTCCTCTTCTTCAATTTCGCTAGAGCGTTGACCGGAGGAGCCTCAAGCGCCAACCGCGGAGTAGTTGCAGGTAAGCGCGGCCTTTGAGGAACATTGTTGGAAGTGAAATTCCTCCATGGGATATCCCGATATGAAGGACCGGGAGAAGCTTGGGTTAATTTCTTCTTTAATGCAAGCAAATCGCTCACCATCTTTTGAAATGCCGATCGTGACGAAGTAGTGGGCGAAGGGCCCGAAGATTTAGGCTTAGAGGATTCCCTTTTCAATTCGCCAGATATTATCAAATTATCTTCAATTTGGATGGCGGTAGCCTGGGTAAGAATCAAGGTAGCCACTTGCTCTTGCAGGAGTAAGAAACTTACTTTCGAACTCATAGCATTCACGAAGAAACACTTCTGATTTTCTGGTGTTGGAAGCATGGTGACAGGGACGCGGTTGATTAATGCATTGAACCTGGCGATAAAATCACGCATGGTCTCATTGGCCTCCTTCTTCAGGTGAGTGATCTGTGATAACAATGCAAATGCATCTTCCGAAGGCTTGTACCTGTCTTCAAAAGCATCCCGCAAGGTGGCCCAACTGGTAATAGATCCGGCCGGTAAATGCTGAAACCATTCTGCTGCGGGCCCTTGTAAAGTTTCCAGAAAAAGGTGAACCGACACATCTTCATGAGTTACATCTAGGATACTGCATGACATGATGAATGTAGATATGTGTGAATCCATGCTTTGGTTCCCGCTCCCGTCAAATTTGGGAAAATTCTTTCGGTTTCCATGTGGGAGCGCGTGAACAGGATGTGGTAAAGCCAAGGGGCCCATAGCATTTCCCCATGGTACCGCCATCTGGACAGCTGAAAAAGAACACGGGCTGGAAACACAGTCCACCGAGCAAAGAAGGCGCTACAAAGGGATGAAGAGGCTCCTTTATGAAAACCGGTTCTTCCATGGGGTGAGACGCTTCGCCGACCGATCGATTGAACTTAGTGATGAAAAGCGTGCGGTGTTACACTAAAATTGTGCCTTTGAAGCAGATCAAAAGTAGGATCAACTTCTCCACAGCTTGCCTCGCTACACGTAAATGGCTCACTCCGCCAAAGCCGTACCTTCCGGATCTCGTGATGTTGTGTCGTAGATTTAAAATTTCTTTTTGGTTGTACTTGCTGATTTTCTGGTTTTTTTGACAAAACCAGCAACATGTACTTTTCTCAATATTTAAAATTATCCTCTTCTAAAAACCGATTGCGGTTTAATGAAAAAGAACAATGAGGATAAAATGTCGTGAAGATTAGTAAGCTGATTTTCGGATCTAAAGCTGACTTTTTTCAAAGAGTTTGAAAATTTCGTAAATAAAAAAATCTCGATCTACGGAAAAATACATATTTTTATAAAAACTCAAGTGAACTAAAGGTCTCAACTAGGCCGAGATCTATGGATCTCGTAAGAAAATTTTCGATTCGAGCACTTTTGCAATTTTTTTTAATTTTTGACAAAAAGTTAAAGTTTGCAAACAGATAGTGATTTTCCGATTTTTTTCCGATTTTCTATCCTACCACCATTATAGATCGGCTAGATCTGTTCGATCCCTAGTGGAGTCGCCAAAAACTATTGGCTCGAAAATCTATCGCTTGGGTAGATTTATGGATAGACGAGTCAATAGTGTGTAGGGCATAGCCCCTCTTTGAGTCAGCAAAGTGAAACTGGTTTATTGCTATTCTACCAACAGGAATCTGTGCAAGTCTCACAATATTCTGCCTTCGGGGTTTGGGATCTCATCCCAGTAGGGTTATTTCTAACTGCGGAAAGAAAGGAATGGAAGAGAGGATGAAGAAATATCAGATCCGAAGAAAGAAAAGAAATGAATTCCAAAGCAGAAAGGTCAGAGGGTTTATGTTTTGGGATTGGTAGTAAATAGAGCCAAACCTACTTGCATAAACGAACAAAGCAATACTGATGAATAAATGACAATAAAACAGAAGTAGATCCAACAGAATAAACACACAGATCTGACATAAGAAAGATCTAATGCAAATAACACATGTATTCAGCACAAAGTCTAAATATTGTATTAATATTTCCTTCTGTTACAAAAAGCTCAAAGTCTTTTCTTCTCACTTCTATTTTTCATCTAAAAGATATCCACCACCCAAATACAACAAGTATTTGAGTATTTATAGAAGAAGGAGAAGAAGGAAGGAAAAAAGGAGCCAACCACCTATTTACATAAAATATACAAAATATCTACAACAATATCTCAAAGTCATGTTGACTTTTGACAACTTGATGGATGACATCATCCCATGGTGCAACATGGATGATGTCATCATTCGTGCCAACATACTTTAGACATTTTACAAAAATAAAGTCGAAGGAGAGAGAGAGAAGAGAAAGAATTCATTCATCGTCGTCATCGTGCGGCCGAAAGGGGGTATCTTGCTTCTGCTGCTGCTCAGGTGACGAGATGTGGAATTGGGCATGGTATTCCATGAACTTGCTGATCATGGGCTCTAGTTGATCTTGGGAAGGATCCTTGTGTCACTCGCTGATTTCCTCGCAAGTCTCTCGCTCGTCTATGAGCTTCTCTCGGGAGTTTGGAATATAATTTCTTTGCTTCTATTAGGAACCCGATGAAGTCCCGACAGCCGCCAGTTATTTATTGATGGATTCCATGTCAAAAGTGACCTCTGGCCCCAGCCCTTGTGAAATGATCTCCTCGAAGATCTGGATGGTTTCATCAACTTTCCTTAAGGTGAAAGAAGGAGTAAGTAACCCTAGAGACATGTTGAGAACGATTTGTTCCATTTGGTGCATCGCGTCCAAGGCTTCTTCCTTTACCTTATCAATCTTTTCAAGGACAAATTCCAGTTGATCCATCCGTAATCCAGAGTGGAAAGGATTTTATTGAGGGCCCCGGATGACCAAAATGCCAAACTTGACTGCATCTTTGACCAACAAATAACATTCTTTGAAAGGTCTCACGCCGCACCTGGCATGGTCCAGCTCTTCTCGATATGGGTCCTCGCTAACGCTGGATTTCTTTGTTTGCCTTGTTGATGTTCGTAGTATAAATCGATGAATTTGGCAATCACTTTTCACTGCCCTTGAGGATTTGGCTCCTCCAGAGGAAACAACCATACCCTCGGCCTTCGCGATCTTTGCATATTCATTAATTTTATCCTGGCTCGAGGCTCAGGAGTCTCGGCGCAGCTTGTGGGAGGTGCACCGCCCATCTTCCGTAAGGCTTGGAGTAGATGTTTATTTTGCTCTTTCGTAGCCTTTTCTTCTTTTTTCTTCTTGAAGCTTCTTGCAGAGGGCGTCAACTGCAGATAGGGCCTCACCCTGAAGGCTTTCAGAAGACGTACCCATTGTGACTTGAGTCACTATATAATCTGTCAGAGACAGCTCCTTTTTATCCTTCAGAGGATTGGGGTACGTGATCTCCATTACCCTCTCTCCCGAAGCACTCTGAGAGAAGCGTGTGATGGGCTTCTGCTTCTTTACCCCTTTTGACGGGATCACGGAGAAGTCCATCGGTGCGATGGGAACTTTTCTTTTCTGCTGACTCAGGTGCTGGGAGATCCAAGCTGGACTTATGGGAGAAGGGCCAGAAATAGAGAAGGGGGCAGCTGCAGTAGTAGAAGGGAAAAAGTGGAGACACTTGGAGGCGGCATCGAGAGGGAGGATGAGGAAGTGCTCACGGAGGAAGAGATACTTTGCATGAGAGGAAGACATAGGACCAAAGGAATGGTCGCTTGGGTCACCTGAGGAGGGGAAGGAGGGGAAGGAGAAGGAACAGAAGGGACCTCAGTTGTTACAGCAGTGGCGACATCCTGAGTGGATGGGCCTATTGGGACATCTTCCGTTGTTTCTTTCTCTAGGGAAGCCAGAGTTACAACTTGTTCGGGTGCAGCGGAAGGAGGACTTACAGGAGCTTCCTCTTGGGTGGAGCTGGATTCACCCTCTTTGCCTTTTCCTTTTCCCTTTGGCTATTTTTTAGCTCGAGGAGGTGCGTTGCCCAACGGAGAGGTTGTGAAATCGACTCCGAGGTAGATGAGCCCGTTCATTCGGCACCAATGCTCTGTTCTATGGAGAGTTTCTTTGACACTTTCCTCAATTGTCTGAGGTGCTTTGGTTCTATAAATTAACACAAAAGGCCAATCGTCCCCACCTGTGTCAAGATACACTTGATCCACTTCCTCCTTAGTAGTTTGGTAGCCTTTGGGGATGATGGCTACCCCGTGCTGGATGATTTCTATTAAGGCCAAGCGAGAATAATCCTTCCTTCGGAGCTCAACCTCGTGATATATGTCAATGTAGATATCTTTGATCCGAGGGATATGGATTGGGTCGAGCTTAGCCCTAAAGTGCAAATTTCTCGTGTCAAGGTGGGCCTTGCAAGGAAGTCATGTTTCGATTTAGCAGCTCCAGCTTCCGCAAACATGTCTTTTACCTTGTGGTGAGTGGGACATGTATACCTACCCACTTTGAGGGGGAAAGGAGTTCCACCCTTCTTTCTCTTTAGGCACTTTTCATGGTAAGTAACAAGTCGCCTCGAAAGCTCCAACAGATCAATTTGGGCCTGGCATACCTTGGCAGTCTAGTCAGTTTCCCCAAGAAATTGACTGCCCTTAGATAGGTAAACGTGGGGAATTGAGTGAACAGAGCCCCCCACTTCTCAGAAGCTGCTACTATGCTCTTGGTCGTGTGACCGTGAGTCATATTCAACCTCAACAGGCAGATGATGAAGTAGAAGAATGCATCTTTGATCTTTATGAATTGGGAGATGCTATTTTCCATCTTCAGCTCTGGATAGTATTCATAGATTTTAACTTGGGGCCAAACCCCGCACCGCATCGAGCTAGATAGTCCCTTTCAAGTCAGCAAAGATAAACCACGTAGGAGTTCATAGAGAACCTCCCGTTGTGTTGAGTTGTTATAGCCGCTTTCGTGAGATTGTGCTTGCTTATAATTTCTACCCATTCAAAGCGTTGATCGGGCACATTTTTGTTCATTGTCTCAAGGTACCGCAACATCCACTTGTGAAAATAATGGGCGTCAGAAGCCCAAATACTCGCTTCAGAACGTAATGGTGTCGTTGAGTTCCTCCGAAAAGTCACTGCGATGAATGACTTATGGCCACCGAGTCACTACTTTTTTGTTCTTGAGATAAACTTCATTCATCACCGTGCATGCACTGATCTTCATTGTCATCCCGTGCCTTAATGCGGTCTTCTCGGCTGACGGCCACAAATCACGGTGGTGAGGAATGCCGAGCATCATCTCAAAGTGGCGGTAGTGAGGTTAATTATAACCTCGCCCCTCTCACCATGGACACATCTTATGTCTTTGTTGTAGCATCGGGTTACCACCATCATAAATTCATTATTTACGGCATTGATCGGGATCCCACCAAAGAAGGTGCAGGGCACCGCCTATCGCCTTTTCCATCCATGGACTTCTCGTGACCCTCTCGGGTTCCGGCCCCGAATTCCTCCATATCAATATGACCTAACTCGAGTCTCTGATGTCTAGGTCACACTCGCTTGGGACTCGAGCATTCGACCCTCGATACTTATACTTCATTTCTTCTTCTGTGAGCTTGGCCTTGCCTTTAGATTTGATAGGTTTCTTGCTTGATGTTGACATATGTTCTTCTGAACTTAGTTGCTGATCTGCAAGAATAAGAAGTGAAACCCAATTGAAGAAAGCCGTGTCAACTGCTTGATTTTCCATTGAAATGCTTGATAGAAGAAAGAGTTAGCAATTTAAAGGCCTCAGGTGCAGGCGCATGAATAATGTAGGCTATAGGGCTAAATAGTAAGGCACACATAAAAGGGCTGTTGCAGAGGATAAATTAGTGCCAAAGGGTGCATGGCGCATGGACACTGCAGGGTGCATTCTTTGTTGTTGTAAGCACAAGTGCACCTGCGCAATGTGGATGCATTTTATAAAGGGCGCATGGATTCATTATGTTATAAGGGAACAGGATGCGCCCGTGGCGCATATATCTTTCATGTTGCATGGAACTTCGGTGCACCAAAGGCGCATCTAAGGTTTGTGTAACATATGCTTTTTGTGCGCTTAAGGCAACTTGGTGTGTGGTGCATGGATACTGCATGTTGCATTTTGTTGTTGCAATGAGGGATGCGCCTGTGTTGTTTATAGCTTTGCACTTGGCGCATAGGAAAGGATTGTTACATGGATGCTGGGTGCGCCAATGGCGTGAATTTTATCAATGCAACACATGAGTGTGGTGTGCCAAGCAGGACGTAAGGAAAGCGTTTGCAACAAGCGCGGGAAGTGCGCCATGAGGGTGCAACTTTTCATTATGTAGCAGGAAGAATGTGCGCCATTGACGCGCCGGTTTGTTTCTCATGTTGCAGGGTGTGCCAATGCGCCAAAGGAGAACAAAAATATAGTTCATTTTAAGGTTTGATTCTCTCTGTGAGGGATTTCACATATGGTTTAGCTTCTTCTGCAGGGTACCTAGGGGTGATGAAGGGGCTTAAACAAAGGGTTTCAAACCATCATTTCGAAACAAAGCTTCTTCTACCGTAAAATCTAGAAAGAGGGGGAAGATCATGGGGGAGAAAGGAAAAGACAACAAGGAAGGTGGGGAGTCCATGTTTTCAGTCTTTCCAATCCAGATCCAGACCAACAAGCAAACAAAGCACCAAAGCACAAAACATACAAAAGAAATGAGGACCTCTTACCCGGATAAATAGCGAAGAAACGTGCAAACGGGTCCACGACATGATTGAAAATGACAGGGCAGGTGCGCTGACAGGCTCAGAGAAAATAATAAAAATAATCACGTGATTTTCTCTGGTGACAATGACATTGCAGGTACGCCTATATATAGGCGAGGTGGTAATAAATGTGCCACCAAATTTTTAAGTGGCGCACCAAAAGAGTTGTCAACACAAGAAAACATGCGCCCTTTGGCACACCAAAACGCTTGTCAACACGATAATATGTGTGTCTATGGCACACCGAAAGTGGTGTCGACAGAGGAATATGTGCGCCCTTGGTTCACCAAAAAGGGGCGCAACAAAATATATGTTGACAGGAAGGCGCACGCGCCTTAGCGCATGCAAGAAAGACTCAACATAGAGAGGTGCACCAAAATGCCTGTCGACACAAGAAAACATGTGCCAAAGGCTTTAAAGGGGGTGCATGAACATTTGATGTTGCATAGTGATTATATGCGCTCGCCCAAAAAGACCAAAAATGGGTAAGTTCGAAAAATAGATTTCCCGGGAAGGGATTTTGCAACGTTCCGAACGTGAGAAATCCCTGACGAGGGATTGGAACAAAATTTTTGGTAGGGTTATCTGTAAAATTGCCCTTGCTAATTTTATGGGATAACAAACTAGTGATAGGGGTACACATCTTCTCAATGAAGCGGTCAAGATTCTATTAGCAGAATTTATGGTGGCCTATCACAAGACTAGCCCTTATCACCTTCAAGTGAATGGAACTCATGCTGGAAGCATTTAACAAGATACTAAATCACACTCCACCAAAATTTTGATGTTGGAAGAAAATATTGAGATGAAAATGTATTGACATTCTATGGGCATACAAGATAACCTATAAAAGGTTGAATAAGGCCACATCATTTCAATTGGTGTTTGGTGTGGTGGTTTTTTTCCTATTTAATTCATGTTACCATTGCTACATATAGTGCATGTAGGAGGATTATCGATGAAAAAGCACTCGAGGAAAGGATTGAAAAGTTAATGTAGTTTGACAAAAGGTGATCACTTACTAGATGGAGTCAAAAGACTAAAAAGGCAAGAATAAAGGCATGACATGATTACCATATCAAGAATAAATAGTTTAAGGTTTATCGGATGGTGATGTTGTATGATTCCAAGTTTCTACGCCATCTAGGGAAGTTGAAATTCCATTGGTTTGGCCCTTACATCATCTCATACATCCTTGAATCAGGAACCTACCAATTACAAGTGTTGGATGGGACAAGGCTACTTGGCCATTTCAATGGAAGTAGGTTGAAGCCCTACTATAAATAAGTCTTCATTGTGTTTGTAAATAAGGAAGTATTTCTAGTAGCTTAGGATTTCCCTTTATGCATTTCCTTTCCTTGTGTTTCCCTTTCTCGTTGCTTGTTCCTTTCTTTTTGTTCTTTTTTTCGCACCCTATGCACTGGTAACCACTTATTACTTTCAAAAAGTTTGTGTATGTGTAGAGGACCTCACATCCGATTTTAGTGTGGGGTGAAGTAATGCAAAGTGAAGGATTATCTAGTAGTAAAAGTTGTATGGCCTGGATGAAAGGATTAAAGGCGCGAAAGATAGAAGAACACACGTGGAAATGGTGGATAATAATTTTGGTGTCAAGATAGCTTAACAAAGACCACATTCAAAGGATGAGAAGTGTAGGAACAACACGAGGTAGGTGAGGGAAAAATTGGGTTGATAGAAGAAGTGCCTTCGACACTACGAGACAAGCGTGTAAGAGTCTTCGGTTGGTAAGGAATTTTTGTGCGCGAAGAAGATTGTAGAAGGTTTCGTGTAGGATTGGACACGTGGGTAAGGGAACTTACAAGAAGATTTAGGGGAAAATCCACATTTAATGCTAAGTACATTGGTTGGTGGTGTAGCATTTATTTTTGGAAAGGGGAAAAAGATATAAGTATGAAGTTAGGCACATTATTATTTACCTTGCGATTACAAAATTGAAGAGCTCTTGTGAACTAGGGAATCCATGAAGAGATATTTATGTGAAGAGAGAATCATAGAGATATGAGTATGTGACTAGGGTTGATCTGTAAGCCAGAGTGGAAGGAGTACACGGGTGTAGGGAAGATAATTTTAGAGGAGTACACTGTCTTGTGGAAGAGTTTTTCCAAGTTAGGGTTTTACAGCTAGGGCATGGGAGGAGAAGGATTATTCTGTGGAGTTGAGCCACAAGATCAATTAGAGAAAGGAAGAGGAGTAAGAAGAGTTTAGGTAGTAACCCGACAAGTAAAAATGGCACCAAAGAAGGTGACCATTTCACCGAAGAAGAAGGGCAAAGGGAAATAAACTATCGCAACTAGTTTTAATGAGGAGTGGTATGCAGAGATGTAGTACCCAGATGGAGTATTACTAGGGAAATAATGTGTATCACACATTAGGAAGATGGCTATGAGAAACTACAACCATCGCATGAGTACCAAAAAGAGGGAGATGGTGTTGGAACTGGTTTTTCCAACTGATACAATGACACCGGAAGGGTTGCTAATCTACAACGATGAGGTGAAGGTGAAGTTGGCTAAGGCTAGGTTGCTGCAACTATATGAGTTGCCCTATTTTGGAAAACCCAAGCGGTTATACCAGTGGTTGATGTCACACATACATGAATACAACTTCTATTTTGTAGGCCACAAAATTTGCATAACCCCTCAACTCATATCAAAGTTTATTGGCCTGTTATGAAGGGGAATATATAGATGACAACTTGATGATAAGGAGGCCATCAAGGATACTTTGAGGCCTATGACTACAAGAAAGGTTCACGCTACTTCGATATCACAGATATCCCTAACCTTGTAATGAGGATGGTGGCATGCTTGGTTACCACACTGAATGGTCAAGAAAGGTGGACACAAGTAAATAAGGCATGGTTGAATGTATGCCGAAAGATTTTAGAAGGAACCATCTACAACTTGTTTTCCTTTATTGCAGATGAAATCATTAGCAACATGCAAGAGGGGGACAAGATAATGTTCAGAAATTTTCTCCTCACCATCATTTTATCAGAAATTAGAGTGCTCGATGGGCCAAAGAAGTTCATATTGGAGTATCCAGAAGAAGATCCCTCACCCGTAAAATGTTTTGAGAAGTATACCTGCGATACCATGATTGCCACCCATAAGGCGATCTAGGAAAAATGGTACAAGTGAATGTGCAACACATTTAGGGAAAAGGTGAGGATACCTGAGAAACTACCTGTGTTTGTAGGTGAAGAGGCTGAGTTTGTTGTGTATTAACATTTATGCATTGGAAGATTCACTCTGATGGATGGGACTCAAAGTCCATGGTGCAAATTTCCATTCTCTTTCACTCGCACAATATTTCCAAAAAGGGGTAAACCGTTTCAAGCAGGCCAAAAGGTTAAGGTTCAACCTGAGTGAAGTGGACCAAGACCACTTTAAGTCAGATCAAAATCTTGTATATTTGAAGAAGCGCACATATGTGCGTAAGTATGTCTCCCAAGAATTACGATGATGATGAAGCCTTTAACACTACCAATTGTCAGAAGGAATGCATCAAGAGTATACTTCCACATCAGACCAAAGTTTGAAAAGGAAAACTACCTAGAGAATGATGTCTCCATTCCTGAGGACCCCAAAGGGAGGAAGAAGGATGTGCCAAAGAAAATGGATAGAGAATCGAATGAGAAGAAGGCACCAAGTGTGCAAACAACACAAACTATGGGCACGCTGAAGCAAGTGCTAAGCCAAGCACTTATGCATGTAGGAAGAAGTCCCTAGTTAGGGAGAAGACCCTAGAAGAAGAGTTGCTAGAGAAAGAGGAGCCTCCCATATAAGAAGATTCTCCAAGGAAGGAGTCACCTACTAGAGAGAGAGAGAAGGAAGAGTCTCCTATACTGGAATCACTAGTTAGGAAAAAATAGAAGGTGGAGAGAGGGAAGACTCAAAGGAGATGGTGGGCTTGGAGGCCTATAGGGGTGAGAAGGTTGATGATGAGGATGAAGAAGTTTAGAATCATCTATTGTATGATATATAAGATTTATAAGAAAAAAGAATAAAAGATAAGAATGCTAAGGAGAAAGAGGATGCTCAAGGAAAAGGGGTGAGTAAAGAAGTGAAAACAAGAGATTAGAGGACCCCAAGTCTCACTAAGGAACAAATAGAAGAGGCCATGGAGAGAGAAGTGGCAAGAATTATCAAAAGTTAGTTTAACAAGAGGTAGAGCCCAAATGAGAATGAAGTTCTTAAGGAGATAGAATATGAGAGCTTTGGAAAAGATTATGGCAGCATTGGCAGAGACCCCAACCTAGTAGTAATATTTCAAAAGGTTGCATGAACATGTGGGAAGAGCTTAGGGGTAACACAGGGGCAAGGAATGGGTTATATAAATGATCAAAGTAAGGTGCTATGTGTGTAATTCAAGAACACCGTGCCAACAAAATAACTCCTAGCCATGCCCTCATTTCACATAGAAGGTGCATACCTACGAACCACGAAAATGTTATCTTGGGCATTCGAATCCCATATCTATGAACCTAAGTTTGAAGTAATCCAAGGGGTGCTAATGAAGATGCCGAAGAAAAAAGGGATAAACCCCTTGGTAAATGCTCAATAGTTGTTAGATGAGCAAGTTTGTAATGCACTCAAAAAGGTTTCAGTTGAGGTTGAGGCTAGAATTTTTGGAAGAAATGATAGGGTGAAATTCCTAGAGGTGGAATTGGAGGAGGAGGAGGAGGAGATTCTCGAGAAAATAAAGGATCTGAAATAAGAAGAACTAATCAACACACAAATAAGTCACGAAATGAAAGAGGAGAAGGCAAGGGTGCACAAAGTATATAATAAAATTGAGATGATTACAAATGCTATTGTCTTAAAGCATCCCAACCTAACACTTCCCAAGAAAAAATATGAATCAACCTTGCAATTCCCTGGAGGATCGACTCACATCCTCATAAATGAGAAGTAACCACTTGCCTTAGAATCCATAGAAGATATGCTAACGCACCAAGAAACAGAGGAGAAGCCGAAGGTGGTAGACATTATTTCTTGGTATACCAAACTCCCGGCCGTTGTAAGGGCCACCGTGTAAGTTGTTGAGGCTGCTTGTGATAATTGTGATGATAGGGATAGGGTAGAAAGCATTTTAGTTATTACACATGAAGCAGAGCTCAAGGAATTTCAAGAGAAGAATAAGGGGAAAAAGAAGAGAGGGATAAGATCCTAGCTGAAGTTGAGAAGAAATCAAAAGCTATCGAGAATTTTTGGAGCTTGATCAAAAACTGGCTAAAGGAGTTATATCCCTAGATCACCCGCAGAATGGACACACTCGATGACCTTGGAAATAAACTGGAGGGTATTATTGATACGATGAGTGCCAAGGGGGAGGAGCTAAGTTTTGAGGAGGTGAGCGCCCTATTAGGTGATCTCTTTAAGAAAGCGCAAAATGAGGTAGATGCCTGGAGAAGCTTGAGGTAGATATTAGAAAGGATTTCCCACTCCTCCTTCAAGGCAATAAAAAAATTCTTCCACGTCCCCCATACTTTAATTCATCCATTCCTTAATTATTTATTCTAAGTATTTAGAGTCCGCCATTCTTAATTCATTGAAGAAGGTGTTCCCGAGGATGGAGAACAAGCTTAGTGTGGGGTGATGTTGGGCCTCGAATATTGGCTAAGTTCCAAAGGGCGCATGGGCATGTGGAACCAATATGAATAAGGGCATACAGGGTAAAGGCACACAGATAGGGATAGGGGTTTTAGAAGGGTTTAGTAAAACCCACAACGTGCGCACTCGGAAAATAAAAATGTTTCATGACTTAGCCACATTCGGTGTTCCAGGAAGCACGTGAGAAAAGTGTGACCCAACTATGCATGCAGAGTGGATAAGGTGCCAATGTGGCAACTTTTTGGTCAAGAAAGGAATATTCCATGTGATGGAAGGATCCAAAAAGACATCTTTACGTAGAGATCTCGATGAGAAAAACATGCTCCATTAGAGGACCACCTTGACACTTGGTGACCGATCTGTTACTTCTGGAAAGGCATGGTGGTGGGCAATACAACTATATATAGAGATGCTTGGGTAGAAGAAGAGACAATAGATATAGAGAGAATGAAAGGTGAAGCTCTACAGGAATGATAAGAAGGTTCCAGAGAGTTGAGGTTCTCATTTAGAGGATTGTAGGGGTAATAGATTTTCTAGAGGGATGGGTTTGTGAAAATATTTTTGTAATATGGGAGCATAGTTAGGGTTTCTAATGCATAAGTCTAATCTGCATTGTTACATTGGCCTATCATGGCTTGGTGAATGTAATATGGTTACTGAACTTTGACTAATATGAATATAAGATTCTGTTCTAAGTATAAATTGTTCATGGGTGTGAATCCTAGTATATTTCCTTTCTAGTATGGATTAGATATGTTATTCATATAATGTTTCTCTAGTTACCTTAATGGGTATATTAATATAATACCTCATCTTAAGCTCTCATAATGAATGCATGGTTCTTTACCTTTTTGTATCTAAGTTTATATCATTAATCAATGTATTCTCACAAGATTAATATAAAAGAGGGGCTCGAATCCCACACGTGCCTTGGGTGAGTGCCCGATTCTCGTTGGGTGAGAGGATGGTGTGCATGGGATTAGATTGTTTTTCTAAGGGCATAAAAATGACTACAATGTGCACAAGCTTTGACCGATTTTTTACCCCGTATCACACACAATTTCATGCATTTTCATGTTTATTCTTCCTCCTTATGCACACAAATTCCAACTCTTACGCATGGCTATTACTCATATTTTCTCCAACCAATAATAAATAGTAAATTCATGAGTTTGAGGAAGAAGGAATAGAAGGAAAATCAAATTTAGGAATTTGAGCTTCAAAACATGTAGCCAAAATTTGATAAATTTAGTTGATATCTATGTATCTTTAGGTATAATGGTATTGGAGATATTTTTCAACTAGCTTCCAAGAGAGGATTCCATTTTTTTGTTCCACCATACTAAGCAAGTCCTTTTGCTACCTCTATGATGGTATTGTTGAGCTCTAACAATTCTCTCATATTTTCCTTGTTGAGATGAGTACATTAAAATCTCCCTTTATTTGATTAATTTTTTTATCTCTCATGAATTGTCTTTGAACAAATGATAACAAAGGGCTTACAAATATGTAAAATTTACAGCCTTGAGAGACTTTCCTTTAAGAACCATATTTTGTAATTCAGTCAAGGCTTCTTCAAGGACCCTTATCCTCCACTCTATACTCAAGTTCCAAGTCCCAAATGAATTGATTTGGGAATCATTAAATTTTTCTCGAAATAAGGATTTTCTCATTTGTGAGAGTCATGATTTGGAGATATTGAATGACATCAGCCCAAAATTTTATTTCCTTATTAATGTTGTCAATCCCTGAGTTGATTTGTTCTTGAGCTGAAATGATATTATCATAAATCTTACATGCTTCATCGATAAATTCAATCCCGTGACAATAATTTTAACCACCTAAGATTCTCGATGCTTTTCCAAAAGTGGCATGTTTGTGAATTTTGGTTATTGAATTCAATTCAATATTAGTAGTGGCAACAATTGGTGGAAGTGCAGATAGAGGAGTTGAATCTAAGGGAGTTTTGTCGATGAAAGGAAAATTTAGTGAAGCTTGCAAGTACTTATACTTATTCCTCCACCCATTCTTGAGTTTTATTTCCTTTCTCAACCCTCTCAATAACCTTAAAAATAATTTCTCTAAGATTTTTCACTTCTCCTTTGGGGTTTGATTCTCTTGATGATATTATTTTCAATTCAAAATATGATATTGAAATGTCCTTCTCACTCTTATATTCTTTGGGTCTAGCAATCTCAAAATATTAATTTCCTATAGAATTAGAGATAAGACAAGAGGAAGTCTTGGATCTCTCAAGAAGAGGAGGAAGTGCCAAAAAGGGAAGCTACTGCATCAAACTTTGGAACCTTAATCCTAGATAGAGCCTTTTTCTTTCTACTGTCCACCATGGGTTTAACATAGGTGAATGAATATCTTGATGATGTTTTTAGAGGAGGAAATGCAAGGAAAATATGAGAATTGGGAGGTTGGGAGACTGAAACCTAAATAGTGGAAGTCACAAGAGAAGAAGAAGAAGGTATTATTACATCAATTTTTGTTCTCGAAGAACTAGTTTTCCTTGGATTAGGAAAGCTACTTTAACTCTTCTTATTCACCACTTTCCACACTTTCCTCTTCTTCCCCATCTTTAACATGTTTATTTTCACTAAATTATTCATCACCTTATTGTTTTTCTCAAGGTTTGTCCCACCTATTGGCTCCAATGTTTCTTTTTTATCACCACCTTGTCCAGGTGTTTCCACTTTCTTCTCTCCCTCTTTGGCCTTATCCTTCTTAGTATAAAATTTGGTTCCGGAATCAAGAGGAGAGGAAGGAGTTTTCGAGCTAGAGTTTCATTTTGTGAATAAGAGGCCTCCTTTCGTGGATCATTGAATTCTTAGATATTTTTTTTTCAACAAATACCTTGATCTTAGGAGAACAGAGTGTTAGAATCATCTAGATTTTCCTTCTCCTTCTGTGACCAATCAATGGTGGGAAGAGGAGTGTATTGAATATAATTTATGAATTCTATAGTGAATAAGTATAAACCATCATCAATCATTCCTTCGGTATTGCATATAGCTTAAAATATTGGATTTGTTGCAAGGATAATCTACCATAAGCTCTCTTCTTGACCTCATAGTCATCAATACAGTCCTCCCAAAGAGTCTTCAAATTTTTACAAATGGTGATATGTTAGCCATAGATTCTTCCCAATGAATTTATTACTATCAAAATAAGCCCTCTTTTAGTATGGATGTAAATTAAATGGGGAAATGGTTCTTTCAACATTTTGTACATCCAAGGTTGATCTACATGTGTAATTTCCCAAAGTTATGAGAAATTGTATACTAGAGATATTTTTATCTTTGTAATTCATGTAAAGAAGATCTAAATGTCTGCAAAACTCAACCAGAATGATCTTATCACTAAAATGTATAAGAATATTATATGGGGCTCCCTCAAACCCATCTATTTAGATGTAAGAAAACTTCTGAACTCGTATGAACAAGCTGCCATAAACTAAAATCAATTACCTTGCCTCTTGAGATACTCTGCTTGTCACATTTCCTTCTAGAAACCTCACCAAAAACATTGTGAAGGAATAATTATCCCTACTATAATGAATTTTTCCATTTTCATGAGTTAATTGTGTATAGAAATCATATATGGAATTTTTTTGTCCTTTTCTCACTTTGACAAACCAATCCATATTCTATAGCAGCTATAGTATACATCAAGTAGGAGGTCATATAGAATGTTTTTGTCTAATGAACCTAGGTGAGTTTCGAGACAAGTTTTCACGTGATGATTTCCCCGAGTTCAATGGATATGATCCTTCATAAATTAGGTTAATATAGATACTCATCCAATTATGAAACTCCTAAGTTGAGGGAAAACCCATCACCCTTGCCAATAATGTTATCATGTCTAATAATTCCTCTAAGAATTCAATTCTGTAGAGGGTCTTGGGAATTAAGATGGTCTTTTTATTTTTAATCTTAGAAAATATTTGGTAATCATTATCTGATAATTGATGGGAGTGAGATCATATTCCCTTTGGGCATCAACCATGGTTAGAACTTTGAAAGTTTCAAAAGTTGGAATAATGAGTGCCATGTTCATATGGTGAGAATCCAATTATGTGATAACTTGCCCTTGAGGATCCTTTAGTTCTTTGGTTTGAGGATCAAAATTATAAGCACATGCTAGGAATATATGAGTACACTAGACTAATCTAGGAAAACCAATTGTATAAGATAACCAACTATTTATAATGCTTTTGGATAATAGGGTTGGGTTGTCATATTTTTCTCTAGTGAAAAAAATCATCTAAATTCATGTGTTTTATATCATTGTCTCCTATCTCAGGGACATAGGTCTCAAGTGAGAAGCTATTCTCATATCCAACATATTAAAAATTCAGTATGGAAAAATGGGTAGGAATCAAGGAAAGACAATGGTTATGCAATGGATTTTAAAGAGGATTTGAAGAGAATAATACAAAAACATACAAAATTGCTATAGTGGGTGAAACAAGGATGAAAGTACTCACATTTTGAATGAAAATTAAGGCAAACTTATCACACTCATAATCCAACCCGAAAGTTTTGAATTTGGTTGAGGGATAAGGAATATATGAATAAAATAACTCCTTTGCACATGGGAGAGCACAAAATGACAATAAGGGGTGGGTTTAACACAAGTGTGAGGTAATGAAAAGGGTGGGAGGATTTTTATATATAACAAGGCAATCCCCCATTTCTCTCCATAATGATAAATTAGTGTATCAGGTGAAATGAGGCACAACAGAACACATTTAAACATAAAATCCTTCCTAATTTGATTTTAAAACAGATATGTTGGTGCCGACGGGAACCAAAAAAATATTTACACAATTCCCCTTCTTGTTTTATTTGGAAAATTCAGAGTCATGGAGAAGTTAGGGAAGTGAGGAACACTTCCTTAGGTTCTGAAGTGCCCGACTTATCCGACTTAGCCAATGGAAGTTGCGATGACAGGACATGTGGAGAATAGAGGGCTGGAAGGAACATGAAATTTTTATTAGGGTACCTAATAATAGAAACATGATAAATGAGGTGGCAAAGGGTGGAAAAATTGAGATGTCATGGAAGAGGTGAAAAAGGGAAGTGAGGAACAATTCTACCTATTTTCAAAGTGCACGATACACCCTACATATCCGATTAAAGCAAGGAAATCATAAAAAGTGGCAATATTGGGAACAAGAGGAACAAGGAAATAGTTCATACTATTCCTCAAATGACCGATTCACCCAAAAAGATCAAAATCAACCCAAAAATTGGCCAACTGTTGAAATTTTCTCCTTCGACTTGACAAACATAAGGCAAAACAAACAAGAGGAGAAAAAATAATTCAATTTTTTAAAAAGTTCACATTCGTGTCTCATGAAAATAGACATGAAATGGTAAATTCCACGAAGGGAAGCATAATATTTGTGGTTTTCCAAGTTCCTTTAAGGTTTCAAATGCTTCTTATTGCACATCTTTCCAATAGAATTTCCCTTGATTTCAACAAATCCTCTAATGGCACAACAATCTTGGCATACCCTTTTATTAATTTCCTACAGTATCTTGTATGCCCAATAAATATGTGCACTTCACTTTGATTAGTTGGCTCCTCCAACCCCAAGTCTACCAAGTAGCCTTCCTTTCATATGAAGTTTCCTAACAAAGTTTTGAAAGGTGTCACACAAATGAATTTCTTAATGTTCATGGATATACTAAGCTTTATGCATATTTCAAACATTAGCCTTATAAAATCATAGTGATCCTAAACCAATCCATATACAGTCCAATAATCTAGATACACTTGAAATACTTTATGGATGAAATCTTGAAATTCATGTATAATAATGCATGAGAATACTACACTGCACGTTCTTTAATCCAAAAGAATGACCGTGTATTCAAAACCTCCCTATTTTATTAAAAATGTCATATTCTCTTAGTCCTCGTGCATAATTCTCACCGATGCTACCCAAAAATCCATCGGTGAAGGAATATATCTCACACTTATAACACCCTCTAGTATATCTTTAGTGAATGGCATGGGAAAAGGATCAATGACACAAAAAAATTTAAAACTATATAGTCAACATAAATTCTTATTCTATCATACTTATTAATTCTTATGAACATTAGAATAATCCATTCTAATTCTTCAATAGGTTCAATAATTCCTTCTTTTCATATATTATCGAATTCACCCTTCACTTGATGTGTAATTTGGGATTCATCCAGTAAGGCCTCTTAGAACTAATCATGCACCATCTTTGAGATTTATCTTCATATCTCTTAGTGATGGATAGAAACCATTCAAATCATGGTACCCACTTGGAAATAGATCTTGTAAGTCACACATAAGTTCAATTATTTTCACTACCTCTACCTCGAGACAAGTAGTCATCAATCACTACTTCCTTTGGCATGTCAAGAGTCCCGATGTTTAGTTTTTATCTTTAACGACACATGGTAGGAACATGATTGTTCATCTATGGTGTCTAAAACCTCACACTCACCTTATGCATGTTCTATGTTCAGATCCTTGACCTCTTCATCATCAATGAGATAGATGAGCTTCCCTTTTCCTTTTCCTTCCTAGTTCACCCCATGAGTTTCTCATCATAATTCATTAAGTCAAAAAAATCCACACACTCGACCAAAGGAGTCTCACCTTGTAATAGAGTTACAATATCTTCTAATCCTAAATTGTTTCACTTCATTATCTACGGGCTTCATTGATGGGGGTTTATTAGAAAAATAATAAAACACATGTATGATACATGTGGTTAAAGTATTCAATTTTTTTGTCTCTTGCTTCAACTTCACTGTATATACCATACGTACACACATCCGCACAATGTACAATATAACTTATGAACCCACAATGATAGGGTATCACATCAGGAACTTGAATCCAATTCCTCTCACAAACCTATATGTGAACATGTGGAGGTGCCTTCTTATCATACACTAGTATTTGAGAAGGGATATTATCCCCTGAAAAATTCTTATTTTGTGCCATCCGAGCATATTATCCCTGTGCACAACCCACCAGTGCACCACCTTTCCCTTCAAAGAGTAAACTAACATGTTTTTTGTATCTCCTTCATTCTTTAATTGATCCTCCATTGCATGTAAGAAAGGATTAGGTTTCTCTTCCTTGGTATACCTTGGCAACACAATCTTGATTAGCCACATGACTATCTCGTGGTCTAATTACTCTTGTTACTCTGTCATGACACTCTTGACTAACCGTATCCTATGTGACATAAGCCCAATTGTTACAATCAACATTGATAGTATTTCTAATGGAATGCACATCTCCCACTTAAGCACTCCCTCCTTTGTTGGCTCAAAATTCTCTAGATCGTGCACTCTTTGTGCATGAATATGGTTGAGGTCCTCTTCACTTACTTGTTATATATAAAGTGGAATATTTATTTCATCCAATAGGATCATAAATCATTCCTCATTGTTCTCAAATTTTAATTAACACTTGTTAAAGCACATGTATACATTGCTATCATAACACGAAGGATGACACAATAGTACAAGGAAGTTATCTTCTTCACCCAAATCTAGAACCATAAAGTCACCTTTTAATTTTTCCTCCTAATTGTGATAGTGGCATTCTTCATTACACCAATGGAAATGGCTCTTGTTTTGTTTTCCATATACAACACACTTTATGATGGCTGTAATGGGGCCTTCTCATTCAAAGATAAAGCATCAAGTGTAAGGACATTGACCTCTATGCATGTATTAATAAAAATTTTACTTACCATTTAACCATCTATAACTACATTTAAGGTAATTTACTTGTCGTATTCGTGGTCCTATGGTGGAAAATTAACATGTAATATTTTTCTATCCCTCTCTTTTCCTACACTTGAAACTTAATCCCAAAACAATTATCCTAACACGAGGATGATATTTTCTAGTATAATAATTTTGCACACTTCGTGAGGTCATCCAAATCCTTATCAAGCACCTCAAAGTATTTTTGGTGTGCTCTCTATTTTGTTCTTCTTCCTTTAGGAAAAGTATCTCTCCCTACAATTCTCTGATCAATCCCATGATTTCTTGGAAGACTTCCTTTTACCACAATACATCCAGATATTTTATTAGCTATACATTCTCATCCCATTTCATGACTGACTTTTTCCTCCCTTGCTCATGAATGTGTAATGCTTCTACATGCATTATAACCAATAATGGTTAATTTTTTTCTATAGTAAAATTATTTGGTTTCCACTATCCCTACCTAGAGTGGTCTACCCATATCATGACTACACCCCTATCATTATTACTTTTACACATGTGTGTATAAATTTTTTGGCATTCTTATACTTTATGCACCTTTCCACAAAGACGCGCAAGACCGGGTTCTTATGACACTCACACTAATAATGTTATGGTGACCCACATGTATAACATGTCTCAAGGCTAAACCTACCTCCATGATCTCCATGGCCTTGTCTACAATATCCTCTATAACATCCATCGACATTGTTATGCCCATCAATATTTTATCCATCATGTTCTTGTGAGATATTTTTTATGTTTGTCTGGTGTAATCCCATGTGACAAGCCTCATGGATATAGTAAATCAACTTGAAATTAGCTGTATCATGGGTGTGAACTTCAAAAATATTGTAATGTAATGAAACATTATTCTATGTGGTACATTGCAAAAGTGGGAAGTTACGAACATCATGTTTCTTATGGAAAATATCAAAATGTGTAAGTAGTGCACACACATTACTGTACGAATAGATATCATTCATATGCACCTCTATGTTGTAGTCTATATACTTAAGTCCAATGTGAGTTTCATGCCCGAATTGATAGATAATTTTTCTAGATGAGTGGCCATTCACTGAAATTTGGGCTTCAAGAAATGGACTCAGTCTAGTATGCACAATTCTTACTACTTCCACGTGCAAGGTTACGTCCAAATATTTGTGCTAGTTTTTGAATGTTTTATGGGATAATTCCATCCTAAATGGTTTCAAAATCCACCTACGAACCATTGCACATTCGGATCGATGGATGTCATAAGAGAGTTTGGATAATAAAGTCTTAAATATCACATCATACGCTCTAACACTTTTAGATAAGCATTTATTTATGTCTTTGAGTGCAATGATAATTTATAGCTCGAACTCAAGGATGTGAAAATCTACAAAAAGGTAGAAAACAATACATCATAGTCTACCACTATATGATGAGGGGGTCATACTTCACATGTACCCGATATGTGTGTGGACTCACAATGTGGTTGTGAATTGACTTGCCCTCCTATCTCGAGGCTATAATTTCCTTGTCCCTCCACAACAATTCACACTTGTGCATGTGTTTAATGTAATATTTGACTCCCCTATACTTTGGTATATAGAGTGACATCTCATAATATAAATGTAGATACTGAGGTTATTGTGATGGTGTAGGTATTTGTCCTAGTGTGGGCTTGGATCAAGATCCTAAACCCCCACTAGGATTTCCTCCACTGGGGGAGAGCCAAAGCCTTCCAAGATTCCTACTAGTAAATGAGGACCTATAGACATGCTACCTTGATTTCCTATAGTAGTGATAAATTAAACACCAACCTTCTAAATCGATGTTCCCCTATGGGATTACTTCTAATGGGTAGCACACCAATGCTTTGTCCACTATGTTGTGCTTATTGGATTACTCCCAACCAAACCTTGATGTCCAACTAAGGGAACCTATTGTGCTACCATATACGTAGCCTTTATCTATTGTGATTTTGACATTGATAATAACTTGTACCTATCTATATCTCCTTCCCAATGTGGATATCCCTATTACTTTACTATCCTCGATGCCCCGACTATGATTTTCTTCTATGAGAAATTATTCATTAGAAGTACCTAGAGTTCCGGGGTGGGTGATATGCATTCCAAATGGTTCTCAATACTTTTTCGACATGTTATCATCGGATGTCGAAGGGTCCTTTTGCTTTGTGCTTTCCCAATATCGTAGGACATAGTCTTGTGGTCCCTCACCTCTAGAAGGGTTCTTAAAATCACTTCTTGGCCCCACTACTCTCTACCCTATTACCTATTCAACTATTATCTCTTATAAATCATTGTATATGTGTAGTCTTTCTTCTCTATCTATATCCTCCATCTATCTTAGCGAGAATCCTTCCCAATCCTGCCTCCTTGGCCCTATGTGTAACAAGCGTTTAGCTAGTCATGGGTAAGTTTTCTATTCCTAGCTCAATCATAAGGGTATTGGTGGATAATGGTAGTGCACATAGATACGACCCCCTTGGCTCACGGAAAAAATATAATTCTTCTTCCGAGCATAAGTATGTTAAAATTACATATTCTAAGGTATAATTTTACAACACTCCTTCCCACCAATGATCTACAACATGATTCCATGGTTCATCCAAATCAGAGAGTGCTTGGTGCTTGTCCTAACTCTATACTTTTTTATATCCCAATCATCTCCCTCTATTCTATGCATAGGCTACTAGCCAATTGTATAACTCTCTGGGAAGAAATTGAAGAATGTATCATATAGTGCATCATACAAAATATCTTCTACTTATTTTTGTGGATTAAAATTGATACCAGTCTTATAAATATAGGAAAAATAATTACGCCATCATGTACCCAATGCTTAATATTATATGTTGGTTTCTCAAACATGCACCCACGTCTCAGATCTTGGAAGGGCCGAGGTGTTTGAGACCAAAATGGATCTTTCCCCAAGTTGTGGGACCTTACAAGCTTGGGATGGATCTCTGGAGGAGGCCGATTCCTCTATCTATCTCTACTGCTATTGCTACTCCTAGTGCTTTGAAAGGGGAAACTAAGCTAAGAATTCCATGGGACCAGGGGAAAAAAGGATAACATGAAGTAAACTACACTAAAAGGTGATAGCACTATAAAAGAGGGATTAACACTATCTATTCTGAGTGAGAATGAAAGGGAATGTGTGAAAGGAGGCTAGACATGAGTATCATAACGAAATAGGCATTCACCAGATCATTCTCATGGAACACAACTAAATATGGAATTGTAGGGGACCTAAAGTAGTACAACCATTACAAAACGTAAAAGATAAGGTAAGAAGAAGGAATGCAAACACGTTAGGACAAAGAAAATTCACAAAACTATGCTTTTATTACTTCTAAGGATGCACATAGCTATTACAATGATGAAGGAGGCCAATATCCACATGCAGGAGCCAAACATAGAGGTCTGCAACTCAAAATAAAGAAAATATGGCATCCTTAGCAAAATGTGTAAGGATCGAGATTATCCAGCATAAAAAACGAGCCTTGCTCTTACATTTATAGATGAATCCATGGAGGAAGAAGTGAAAAGGAGGGAAAACCTGAATTTGAAACACAACCACCAACAAGATGCATTCAATGTCTATAAATCCGCTTGGAAATCATGAAGTACACTTCCCCATGTTTTTTTGACGTGTTAAAGACAAAGGAGGGTGGATCATATAAAATTGGGTGGTTGGAGCAATCAAATATTCTCATCAATGTTCAGAGAGACGTTTTCCCATTTATTACCTACCAGATTTTCCAAAATTTAAATTTTGAATTTCTAGCTTTGTAGCTAATGTCATGCTCTCTAAAAATTCTAGGCACACGTCGATCTAAGCTCTATTGTAGAAGATATGGCTGTCGTCGAATATGTCGAGTTTTCAATGCATGTGAAACACATGGTGCATGCGGATTAGCCGAGATGATGGCCAATCTGCAATGCTTTGTCATTTTCGCCACATGTCATCCATTTGTTTGTTCTGAAGGATTCGACGCTCTCATGGCATGCTTTGACTGGTTGCACGCATGATATGGCATAGAAGGGAATGACACATGGAGAAAATAGAGGAAGGCACGAGAGGAGCGCACGCGATGCACGCAGAGGAGATGAGGCAAAATGGTGAGCAGAGAATGTATGGTTAAGGCGAAACTATTAAAAAGTAATGGGTGTGGTGCGCAAAGGGCCAAGGACTTAGTAGTAAGTGCAAGGCACACGGGATGGGAAGAAGCTGACTAGGAAGAAGGTGAATGCATGAAAGGTGGGTGCAAGGGAGAAGTGGAAGGAGAAGAGGAAAGGGGCACGCAGGAGGTTGGGACCAAGGGAATGTGCCAAGTGATTTTGAGCGTGCGTAATTCTTCAATGAATAAATTAGGGCCAAAATGTGTATGCAAGTTATCCAAATTGCTAGGAGAGTTATTTAGATAACATTATCCAATGAAAAATAGAATGCTATGCACCACATCTTGAAGGTTGAAGTAAAAGAAGGTCCCGAAATAGAAGAAAAATGTAGTCTTTCAAAGTTAACACCACTTAGTTAGGCATGCTAACACTTCACATAGAAAAATGTCCAAGTTCTCACCCAAAGTGCATGCAACCTACCAAGTCCCTTCTCCATATGACTTGTCAAGATGTGGGTTATACACTTAATCATTCATAACATATAGTAGAATATATAATGCAAACAAAAAATAATGTAAATAAAAATATAACAAGGGTCTAATCATTCATTCAACATATACAATCAACAACAAGATATGAATGCCAATTACACTATGTTCATCTCTACTAACCTTGGAAATGAAAAATTCACAACAAGTTTACACAATAATAAGTTGTATTATGTATACGCTATTACATTATTACAATGGCTATTATATAGCAATGGAGGTAGGAAAACTACCTCCTACAAATATAGAAACAAATAACTCGTTTATAATATTACGGGTAAAACAATTTAACCAAACAAACTAATGTATGTAAGCACTAACAAATATTATTCCTAACATTCCCCTTTAGTGCGAACATGGTAGAAAAACATCAAAAAATCACATACAATATGATCACCCCTGTGAAACATGTCTTATAATGTCACTCATGATCTTGATCAAAAGAAAGGCTCTCTCCTTCCATGGTTTTAAACAAGTTTACCACAAACCTTGACGTGAATAAGCCCCATCAATCACTGTCGACCTCAAGTGGTTTTTGGATCCCCCAAAACCATTTCAAGATCCATGAATAGAATTACTTTGGTGATTTTTTCACCCCTACAATTTTTCATTAGGCAAGTATATAGGAATCAAAACTCACTTATTACAAAAAAGCTGGATAATAGAACACATAATGGGAATATTTCACATTACTACCTCTAATAATTGCAATGTTCTTAGTTGTAGCCACTGCTATCGATTTCTACCACTCGATCTTGAACAACATAGGAAAATACCACTTGCCACTGAAGTTACCTTTGACTTTATTTATTTTAGGTGAAAAATGGAAATGGAACATTTGTGTCATGTTTCCCGCCACAATGTGAAATTTCCACACACAAACAATAAGAATCAAAATTTATCAAAGTACATACTACTAAACTGGATCTTGTTGCACATGGTCACCATTGCAAGTGAACATATTGAAAAATGGAACATCTTCCAATGAAGTACAATAGTCATAGGATCATTGAAATTCATCTATGCTCCAACACAACTCTTTTTCCAACATCTAGAACCACACAAAATAGGAACTCTGAAAAGAAACACACTACAAAAACTGAAAGAAAATACTCACACCACAATAATGTCACCACAAAAAATGTGGCCCCATCATTGGCGATTGACAAGAGGTCACCAATTAATTAGAATAACCCTCTGTACCTATAATTTACATCCTTAGTGTACTTAAAATAAATAACATTTTTATATTTAATAAGAATAAGGGTATAAAAACCTATATATTTTAGTATAATTCATAGTTACTGATTGCAATCTGTTTAGTTTATAAATAAGGGATATATTATTACTTGTGATATGAAATATATAAAGTGACATCCTTAAGACATGATGTTATAATTCAAGGAAAAAATAATTCAAATACATGCATCCTTGTATAAAAATCATCATTGCTGCACATTATTTCTTAAAATTTCAATCAATTGTTATGTTTGAAATGGACAAGGAATACACGTTATGACCAATTTCAAAAATACAACTCATACTACTATTTTAATTTGGAACCCCGTGATTTGATTTGGACATGGTCCATAATTTTTAGATCTTCAATAAACAAGATGCATGGTACACTCAATGAAAACTAAAAATAATGTAAAAATATGCATGCTAGATGATTTAACAAATATGGGATTTGTAAATCCCTAGATATTTTAGAGTCACATATGATAAATAAACACTAAATTACATATTTGACACAACAAAAAAAATAGATAAAAGTGAAACCCTATGTGCAAGAGAGGGAATAGAAGACTTATCTGATTTTGCAATAGATCCCGAGGTGTTTTAGACTAGAAAATCAAGAATAGGAGGAGGAGACTGCATTGCAACCACACTTAGAAAATTCTCAGTAACTTTTGAATATGCTGGACTAGAGATTCTATATTAGGTTAGGGGCATCTAGGTGCTAGATACCCTTTTTAGGAACCCATGACTATGAAATTGGTCAAAAATGATCCTTCTTGTGTCGTAAGATGGTCGCTAACATTCATTTTTGATCTCCCATGTGTCACTAGTTGATCACAAAAGTCACCTCGTAACCTGAAAAACAAATGGTATCCTATAAAATCCTAAAAATAAACATGCAAATGAGGAGTTAAATTGACCCCAGCAAGAAATCACCCAAGAAACTAAACTTATAATGAGCTCTACACTACATCTCGGACTTCATGTAGTTATTATGTGTGTGTAGGAATCATGCCCTAGGTATCTCTTATGCAAGATGCATTTGATAACGAATGATAACTAGATGAAGCAATGTAAATAGATGTGTGGATGATAAAATGAACTTCCCCTCTTATGCATGTACATAGAAAATACAGTCCCTTGTCCCTTGAGTGAGTGATAGATGGATGCTTTGATTCTCTTAGAATGCCTTTGGATGCAACTTTAGGTGGTGATAATATATGCTTAGATCTTGGTCCTTTATTATGGTTACATAGATTTGTATTTATATGATTCCCTTGTTTGAATTTTTACTTGAAATCTAAAAGGCCAATCCATAAGAAAACAAGATGCCCAAAAGATAAAAGAGGTGAGCAAGATACAAATATGTCGGGGGCACCTAAAGGGGATGAGGCGTCCCGATTGGGTGCTAGTGTCGAGAGTCAATAAATATAAAGAAATGAAAATTAGACTAGGATATGGTGCGTGTAAGACCAAATATGAAATAAGAAAGATAGAAAAGAGGCCAGTGATAGATGTCCATTACTATTTTTTTTCTTAGGAATCATATGAATAGTAATATGTTTTTAGGACCTAGAAATGTACCCAAGTGCATGATTATGTGTCTACATTTGCCCCTACTTTATGTTTTTGAGTGAATACTCAATAAAATAAAGTAGATAAGAGATGTATGTCTGATAACTATGTAGATCGATGACAAAAACATGCTAAGGAGACAAGAAAAATTGTGAAGTGATAAAAATGAAGAGTGGAAGCTAAGAAAGAGGAAGTGACCCTAGGGGTGAAGCGTATGTGTGTTGTGATATGTTTGTACCTATTTTCATTGTCACTTTGTTGATGTGGGGATGCTTCTTTTTATGTATTAAGGACATGTTAGGAAATATATCTTAGTGCTCCATTTGTATGTATGGGTGAATAATAATTACATGTGTAATTATTATTGTGGTAAATTAGTGAAAGTACATTTAATATGTAAATGTAAAATGTGGTTAGTATGTGGTAAGTTAGTAAGTTAGAATAATAAAACAATTAGTGTTGTTTTATTATTATATTGGTGAGAGGTTGAAACCATATGGGTGTATAGTTGTATATGAAGACAAAGGTTGTTGTGAGAATTGTTATTATACATCTCCTATATAATGGAGTGTATTATGAATAGTGAATTAAAATAAAATATAAAATATAATATATAGTTGTTGATTTCAATTATTGTCTGTGGTAGCTATTTCATGGATTCTTTGTATTAGATCGTAGTAATTTCTACAGGACAAACCCGCAAAAAAGAGTGAAAGAGTAGTCAAACTCATGTGTTATGAAAAATCTATAAAAAGTATGTAAATGTATGTAAAAATGTGAAAAAGTAGAAAAATGAACTATACATCTGATCCATGATAAGTGAAAAAGAAAATAAAGTGTCCTAAAATTTTTGTAGAAGATAATTTTTTGGGTGATCTCACGCCAAGTGCGAGTTTTTTGGGTGATCTCACACCACGATATAAGAGTGTTGGGGAGAAATGTCTTATCCATCCCTAATTGTTTCATGAAAATTATACACCACTATAAATGGTGTGATCCTTCTTTGTTCCATGTTTGATCCAATTTGATCTAAGTAAAAAAAAAGAAGATAGAATGCATTCGATTACTATAGGAATGTTCTGTCTTTGTGCAAAATGCTCTATAAACTACTAAAAATGTGACAATATGAGAAAGTAACTTGTAACTTCCCTAGTCATAGGAGCCCGGAAAGGTTAGGATCACCCAAGTTGTAGTGTATGTATCTCGGGTGCTAGTGTTTTTACTTAAAGTAAGGACCCAAGTTAGAATCTTGGTTGTTTCTATAACTATAGTATTTTCTGATTATATATTGAATTGTGCGTACTAAAGCTCGAGCTATTGAATGGGGTGACTGATTCACCCAATATATGCCCCCTCATTTGGGGTACATGCAATGTTACTAGGAGGATGTGGCCCAAAGGAGAGGACTAGATGTTGATATGAAACTGTCACCCTATAGGGGAAGGAATGTGCATGTTAGAAACCAAGGCACATGCAAAAAAAATGTCTAGAAACATGTGTTAATGCAATCAAAAAAATTATGCATATAGAAGACAATGTGTAATCTAGCAATTAAGAAGACAATGTAAATTGTGAAAAGCAGGTTTAAAAAATGAGACATCACTCACAATGTTGCAAGAAAATCAGGGCCAAAATGGAAAAAAAATACAAGCAATGAACATACAAGACATAGGACATAGCTCTAAAAAATGACATATAATAGAAGACAAGAGCAAGCAAAGTGTAACAGAAAACTATGGTGGAAAATAGCTTATGCAAAGAAAATGATGCATAAGAAGAACTCATTAGCATGTTAGAAAGATAAGAAGTATGTCAAGACATGTATATATTGATAAATTAGCATGTTAGTAAGAATAGGAAGTAGTATAAAATAAAACAATAGCACATGTGATATATAAGCGTAGAAATGTAGATGCCCCTAAGAGCCTCAATTGGATTGGTAAGAGGTACAATGCCAAACATCCATGCTTCATTTAAATATCTATGGAAAGTTTGTATTCTCCACTAAAGAATAAGTGAATGCACTTTTGTATATAAAAAATATAATGACATACTGGATATCCGTCTAATATAGTAAGAAAAGTGTACATGTAACTAGTATAAGAAAGAAAGAGTATGTGCAACCAAGATATGCAACATGCTATGATAGTGAGTGGAATGAAATGTAAAGTGAATATGATAGGAGTAACATTCCCCCCGAGTGAATGTGAATGAGTATGAGATGAGGTTCATTTATAAAATACCCCTTGATAGTCAAGAATGAACCATAGAAAAAGAGTGCATCATCGGGAAATGGTTTGAAAATGCGTGGTAGAAATATAGGTCCATGAAGTATAGAGCATGAAGTGTGAAGGAGTGTGGTGAGGTTAATTTCAAATTTAGACCCTCAACAGTCAAGTATGAACCATGGAACTAGAGTGCGTCATAGGGTAGCGTGATGTGTGAGAATGTGATGCCGAGAGAGATGTGTCGTGAATGTGCATAATGTGAAATACATCGTGTGTATGATGAAAAGTTCCTATATGTGGTATTCCCTCAATAGTCAAGTGTAAAACTTTACACAAGAGTGTGTAATAGGGTAATGATGATACAAGATGTGTATTAAGGTGTATAAGATTTCTTAGAAATAGGAAGTATGAAGCACAAAGTGTGATAGTAGAAATGATAAACGCCTAATGATGTTCGGAAGGGGGGAAGTAAGCATGATGCCCCGGTGTATGACATATATCTATTCGGGAATGGAAGAGAAAACATGCCAAGGTGACAAAGATGTGGTAATGTGTTAGAGCAGTAGATTTACCAAAGTAAGTTTTAGCATTAAGAGGAAATGGAAATTTATTTTTATGATGGTGAATATGTGAAATAGTGTAAACCTCAAGAGGAGATGTGGAAGGAATAAAAGGAGTAAGCTTAGGGTGATATCTCGAAGCCGAGTCTGGTGGATTGTGTCGAATGGAAAGAGGTTCTTTGAATCCTTTTGCATATTTTCCTAATCTAGTGCCATTAAAACCGTAGTAAAGCAGATACTGATACCTAGGAACATAAGTTTTGAAATTAGAAGAAGTGGATAAAGTGGGGGATTCAATGGAATGATTGATAGTGTTGCAATAGGAAAATGGAGAGGGATCTGCTAAGGCTTCATAAACCACATCTTGGTATAAAAATTTAATACGTGCATGAAGGGTTGAAGGGACCGCATGCATGGCATGGATCCAAGGCCATCTAAGAAGAAGATTATAGTTAAGATTATTAGGCATGACATGAAATGGAATGTGCAAAGTACATGACTCGAGTGTAATGGGAAGCATGATTGTACCTAAGAATTTTTAAGGGAAATTATCAAAGCCACAAATGTAAATAGATGATGGAGTTAAGGAGGCTTCAGAGAGGCCAAGTTACTTAAGGAATGTGAGATTACAAATGTTAAACCCGGATCCATTATCGACTAAATCTCATTTAACCCCTATGTTATTGATACAAACTTGAATATAAAGGGGGGATCATTACCTAAAAATAGATTGAGAAGCGATTTCATTAGATGTAAAAGTAATATGCTCTTCATTAAATGATAATGTTGTAGTGAATCTATGATACACATAGTCAAGAGAAGTATTAGGATGAAGATAAGTAGTAGATAAAAAAGATTGAATTTGATTGGCACACTCGTGGATTGGCGTAAAAAGAAATTGAGGGAGACACTCATGGTGGAAGGATCCAAAAAATAAGAGTGTTCAAATGTGGGTTCACCAAATGATTTTAAAGATATGGAATTTGTAAAAACCTATATATTTTAGAGTCACATCTGATAAATAAATGCTAAAGTAAAGATATGACACAAGAAATAAGCTAGATAAAAATGAAACCTTATGTGCAAGAGAGGGAATAAAATACTTAGCTGATTTCATAATAGATCTTGAGGTGTTATGGACTGGAAAATTGATGAAGAAGAAGAGGATACTATCATAACCACACTCAAAAAATTATGTAACTATGAATATGCCTAGATTGGGGCACTTGGATTAGGTAACAGAACTGGGAAATGGAGACCCCTATTAGACACTAGGGACCACCGTGGGGTGCCTTTGATTGCGAAAATGGCTAGAAACTAATTCTTCTTGTGTCACAAGATGGTCACTAACCTTATTTTTGATCACCCATGAGTCATTGGTTAATTGCAGAGTTCACATGTAACCTATAAAACAAATGATATCCTCCAAAACTCCAAAACACATCAAATCCTAAAAATAAAGTTACAACTGAGGAGTTGGATTGACCCCAAAAATCACCCGATAGAGTGAACTTACGATTGAGGACTGTAGTAAATCTTAGAATCCATATAGTTCTTGTGTGTGTGTATAGAAATTGTGCCCTAGGTAGCTCTTATGCAATATTCCCTTGATATCAAGCGATAGCTAGATGTAGATATGTAAATAGATGTGTGGATGAAAAAATGAACTTCCCCTCCTATGCATGTACGTATAAAATGCAGTCCCTTATCCCTTGAGTGAGTGCTAGATGGATGCTTTGATGCTCTTAGAATGCTTGTGGATGTAACTTTAGGTGGTGATAATAGATGTTTAGAGCTTGGTCCACTTTTATGGTCACATATATTTGCATTTATATGATTCCCTTGTTTTAGTTTAATAATTGACAAGTAAAAGGCTGACCCATAAGAAAACAAGATGCCTAGAAGATAAAAGAGGTGAGTAAGATAAAAATATATTGGGGGCACCTAGAGGGGACGAGGGTACTGGCATCCCGGTACTTTGGTCTTGGTGTCCAGTAGTAAATAAATATAAAGAAATGAAAATTAGACTAGGCTATGGGGTGTGTAAGACCAAAGAGGAAATATGAAAGACATAAAAGAGTCAAAATATAGATTTCCATTACTAGTTTTCTCTTAGGAATCATATGAATAGTAATATGTTCTTAAGACCTATAAATGTACCAAAGTGCATAATTTTGTATGTACACTAGATATTTTAACTTCATTGGATAATTCCATTAGATTTCATGTCCTGGAAACATCTTTCTAATCTATTTTCACTAGAATGTATTTAATATTTATTTATGTTGGTTTTTTTTTCTTTCAATTTTGATAATTTCAATTATATAACATATAACTAGATAATTAGGCCATTGTCTTTTAAAAGGAATGATAAACAGATCGTACCAAGCCATGAAGAATTCAGATCCTAATTAAATACCACGCTTAATAAGATGAAGGTAATTCACCATAATAACTTTACATAAACCTTTGCAAACAAATGAGAAACAATATCATATATTATTATGAAACTCAATGAATCACATTGAGGATGGGCCTTCCTTATATAGGCAAGGAATATAAATCTAAGAACTAGTCAAGGTCGTAGATCAATCCATAAATCAAGGAAATAAATGTTCATCACGAACTAGTCAAGACCATAGATTTAGGAAAGAACTAGTCATCAAACATCTAGTCAATACTATAGATTAAGGAAATAAATATATCTAAAAACTAGATAATATCTCCCTAATATCTAAATAAAATAAACACAATATCCACACACATAAGTGGGTGATGATAAATACAATAAAGGTAAATAAAGTACCTAGGTGAGCATGAGTTGAGGTAAATACCTACTCTAACTCCCCCTTAAATGAAGCTAGGCGCCTAAAATAGAAGTGGCATATCCATAATATGATTCCCGATAGCTAGGTTTGATCGGTACTCATGTATAATATATCCATGAAGAAATATCAAAAAAAAAAAAGTAGGAAAGAATCTTGTTAGAAGGAAAGAGAAAGAAGAAAAAGGAAGATTCTCTCAAGAACACCCCACAAGAACAAACTTTGAAACCCCAATCATGCCACGAGAACTCAAGGTAGTGAGGAGATACAAAATTCTTTGTAAAGATCTCCACAACTTGAGTCTCAGTCAAAATGTACTCTAAGAAAATAACTCCATCTTTAATGTGCTTACGAATGAATTATATATGTATCTCAATATTCTTGGTCTGCTAGTGCTCAAAATGGTTGTGAGAAATGTGAATTACACTTTGGTTATCACACCAAAGCATGGTCGGTGAATCCCATGGGAATCCAAAATCTATCAAGAAATGTTGAAGCCAAATAATCTGTTGACTCACTATAACTACTATCCCGTACTCTACCTCTAAATATGAAAGTGCAATAGCCTATTAATTTTTGCACACCCAAACAATCGAAGAAGAACTAAGACATAAAAGATATTCGAAAGTGGAATGGCTATCATCAATAGAACTTGCCAATTTTGAATTTGTATATCGAACCAACCGAGTAGAACCCTTAGTGTAGTGTAGGACAAAGTGAGAAGTTCCCTGCGAATAACAGAAAATCCTTTTAGCAATATGTCGCTGACTACTATGAGGAAATGTGCAAACCGAGATACAAGCCATATTGCAAATGAAATATCGGGTGAGTATGGGTCAAGTACATGAGACTTTCAACCAGCTACCTATACAATGTAGGATCACAAAGTAGAGTGGTACATGTGGAAGTAAGAGTAACCCCAGATTGAAAAGGAGATGGACTTAACTTGACTTGACTCAAATGAATCCCGAATTTTTCTCGAAATATGCAATCCAAGGAAATAATGTAATAACCCAAAGTATGTCATGTAAAATTGTGTAGAAAGAGATCTCTGAATACTTTGAATTCATGGGAAGAAGAGCTTCTAGTAAGTAATATATCATCAACACACAAGACAAGTATCACAATATCCTCACCAACATGTTGGAGATATACTATATGATCAGAGTGATAATGAAAAAAAGCAGTAGATAGAAGAAAAGAATCCTTCTTCTCATACCAAGCCCAAGGGGCTTGTTCGATACTATAGAGATACCTTCAGAGTCTTCAAACAAGATAAGAATCCTAAAAAAATCCAACAGTTGCTCCATGTAAGAAGGCACTCTTCACATCCATCTAGTATATGGGCCACCCTTGTGATGCAACAATAAAATGTACAAAGTGTACAAAATCCATCTTGGCAACAGTAAAATTCTCGAGTAATCAATACCTTCAACTTATGAAAAACCCTTTGCAACAAGATGAGCCTTAAACTTGTTAATGGACCCATTAGCTGCGTATTTGGTTTGGTATATCCACTTACACCTAACCATCATTATTCCCTTACGAAGAGATACCAAACCTCAAGTATGATTCTTCATCAAAGAAGAATACTTAGCTGCCATCACATCATCCCACTCCTATATCCCATAAGCTAATGAAAATACCGTAGATCCTCGAAATTGCTTGACACAAAATACTAGATCTGGTAGAATGTGCATGATGATGCATAGTGGGTGGAATATCTTGTATGAAAGATGTTTCCTAAGAAAATATAGTACAATCCCACTTATGCATAGTGACAACATCAGTGGGAATAAGATCCTTGTCAACATCTATAACCTCCTCATCAATCACATCAAAGAAAGGATCCTTAATATTAGATAAAGAAGAATAATTAGGCATGGAAGAAGATGAAGAATCATGAAGTGTGAAGCGCTCATCAAATTTAACATGTCTTCAATAAATAATCTAATGAGTATCAGGATCTAAAATTTGATAAGCTCTCATGTCCTCACAATACCCTAAAAAAGATCAAGGGTTTTCTCTTCTTATCCAAGGCTTTCCTTTTCTTCTTACATACAAAGGCCCAAACATGGCTCCCAAAGACTAAAAAAATGAGACATCTTACTTAGTGTTGGACCAAAATTCCTCACTGAGTCAAATGCTCAAGTGATCTGTGTGGTATGGGATTTTGAATGTAGTTAACACAATTAACTACTTTTGCATAGTAGATAGGAGGTATATCTCAAGAATGCATCACACAGATTAGTAGTTTCCTTCAAAGTTTGATTCTTTCATTCTTCTAAGCCATTATGTTATGGAGTATGAGGAACAAAATGCTAGTGAATAATGCCACGAGTTTCCAAAAATTTAGAAAAATCTTTTTTGAAGTACTCCCCCATTATCAGTGTGAAGGTTTTTATGCAACTAGAAAATTGTTTCTCTACCAAAGCCTTGAAGACTTTGAAGTGTGGAAAAATATCACTATTTTACTTTAGAAAATAAACCCAAATATTCCTCGATAAATTATCAATAAAGGTAAGTACATACTTAGCTCCATTAAAAGAGGGGACAAGAAAAATCATCAAGTCACTATGCACAAACTGAAGTTGTGAAGAAAATGTCTTGGAAAAATACTTAGGAGATTGATCTTGGTGTTGTTTCCCTAATGCAGAGCCAAGAAAAATTGCTTCAAGACAATAAAATGTAGTAAGACCATAAAATATACCATGAGTGCTCAACTCCTTCAAATATCTGTAATTGAGATGTCTAAATCTCTCATGCCAAATCTTACTCTCTAAATCTACATGAGAAACCAATCTTGTCCATATAGAGGAAGTTTCATCAAAAACCTTAAAGTGATATAGTCTAGAAATATGATCAACAATACCTTGAGAAACAAGTGAATGAGGCTCCAATAAAGTTCGTACTTCTACCCCATATGGTGTAAAAGTCACTATTTTTCCTTGACCAAAATGAAAAATTTGATATACAGAAAGAAAATTTGTAGTGATGTTAGGAACATATAGTGCATCTTGGATACTACCACCATCAAGGTGTATGTCACCTTTTCCTTTAACAGAAAGAAAGGAATAATCTCCAACCTCAATTTTGGAAGTAGAACTCAAACCTAGAGATACAAAATACTCCTTGGAAGAAGTCATGTGATGAGAAGCACCATAATCTATAACCTAACTATCCGCAAGTGGTGACTGATATTTTATAACAACATTAAGTGCTTTTCCATGCTTTGACTAGAAGGAGGTTGAGTGGATGATAAAAATTTTGTGTTTCTTGATTGCATTCTCTAAAGATTGCATTCACTTATAACACCTATGATTTTCATGACCAATACCAACAATATGATATATATGAGTTACAGACAGGTAAATTTTATAGTAGTAAGACACGTTCTTTCTTACCGCGTGTTGCAATAATGGACAACGAGTTGTATTATGGTACAAATGATATATCTCACATTCTAGTAACAAGGAACACACCAATATGTAGAGGAAACTATCCTTAGTATGCCCATGTACTTTGTAATCTATGCTCCAAATTCCACTGTGTGTCTCATGTGTTGTATTGGTTGATAGTTTCTCCAACTTATTTTCCATTGCTAAAATATGAGCTTCCAGGAATGGGATCACTCCAGTTTCTATGCTCCTAACTACATCAATACATATAGCTACTTCAAGTGCCTCATGCGGGTCTATGTAAGTATTATGTGTGAGTGCCCTCCTAACAAGTGTAATCAGGCCCTCGAAGAACCACTGTGCATGCTAATTTTCATGGATATCATATGATAGTTTAGACAAGAGTGTTATGAAATGAGCATCATATTCCTAGACAATCTGAGTAGTTCCATGCTTGGTGTTCTTAAACGCACTTATAATTTTCTTCTCGAACTCAGGTATATAAAATTCCTTAATGAAAGCATCCCGTAACGCTATATAATCCACACAAGTCTAATCAGGGTCAAACTTTCTATACCAACTGTGCATGTGTTCCTACAACATAGTTACAAATTAACTGGCCTTGCACTCTGAATTTTTATTCCTTTCTTGCGCCATAGTATCTCACACATATGTACATGCTTAGAACATCTTCTATTCCCTATACTCCTAGATATGAAGTGAAATATCCATGTAAATATTTTGGGGCTAGTGAGGACCATACCCACCAGATCAAGAACTTCATGTATTGCCTCCACCTCCTAATCCACTAGATCTACTAGATCCCAAGTTACCTATTCCTCTTGATGCTCCACCTATGGAAGGAATTGACCCAGTGGATGCACTACCCTGTATCCCAATATTGGTGCTTTGAACTCAACTCCTATAGTATGCAAAGTTGTGCCACTCCCCGATGTGGGTCCAAAGATCTACACACTTGTGTTCTATGCTGATGAGGTACCTGAAAAGATTCCTCAAACAGGACCTCCAAATAATAGGGAAGATGTCTCGTCTCGTCCATAAATGAACTTGATATATGATTCACTCCTAAAATTTCTAATAAGTCAACTCTACATTTTTCTACTCTACTACCCAAACTAGCTTGTTGACTACATGTTGTTAGAAACTATAAAACAAAGCGCAAGGGATATGTTTCTAGGTACATTTAGATGTGCACCCATGACCTAAGTTGTCTATACTAGCACGTTGTCATAAGAGGCCACCGAGGGTTCCTGTCATGCTTTCCCAAATGGGGAGTTTCGGATGCTCGGGATCCATGTCCTCTGCAAGAGCTCCAAATTCTTCACGATCCATCTCTCTCCTCAATTCCATCTACTCTACAATATCACATTACTTCCCTAAATCCCTCTCGCTCACTTCATTGTACTTAATCCACCTTTCTTCTCTTTGCCTCTCTACCGCTAGGTCCTCCATCTGCACCACTTACTCCTTCCCCGCGTGTGGTGGGGTTTAGCTAGCCATCATTTTTTCTTTCAAATTTAGGGTTACATATTTTGATCACTAATGGAATGCATTATAGATAGGTTCCCCAGGATAATGTATAAACTAAAACTCAACTACCTCCGGGCAAGAATAAGTGGAAATTGAGTACTCTAAAATATAGCTATTCAGAACACCACAAAACCAAGTTTCCACCATGCACCTCCAAATCATATCATCATGATAGAGTGCTTGAAATTATTCTTTTTCTAGACAAGTGAGTGAAGCCTCTAATTCCTTTTATACGCATAATAAAATAGCCACTCACATACCTCTATTGGGAAGATAACAAAGAAGCTCTCATATAAGCAGGTCATCTGATTCTACTCCATCCATTCTGTCGTCAAACCTAGATCTAATACTGAATCTCCAAGTGTACTCTTCTTCCGATCTATTTCTCAACACTTTCTAAGGCCAACCAAGATGTATTCATCACACAACATCCTCGAAAATAACTTAGAAAGAGGTCCCTAAATAGAACCAATGATGTAGCCTAGAATTTATTGTTAATAACCTGAGCACACCGAACATCACTCAACCAGAGATGAGTGCTCACCCAAAGCACGCAAAGGCACCAGTCCCTCTTTAGATTTTCTTGAATTTTTTTACCATGATGGTTCATATAGATATCTAGATTCATTAACAATAGTAAACAACACACAATGCATAAACCAGATCTAGCTCTTAGAATAGATCTAGAATGAAATAAATAATTACTATAACAAGATTTACCATGCAATAACTAGATTCAATCATGTTCGATACCATTATCCAAACAATATGAACCATTTTATTAAGTACTCGTAAACCACAAAAGCTTCTTACATCACATAATCTACCATATATCTCTATGAGAAATCATGTGCGGACTTTCCCTTCACTTCCCATGCACTTAAAACCAATAACATAAATCTACCTTTATATAGGATGAAAACATGTTTTCACACTCTAACTTAACGTATAAATCAATACATATATATAGGGGAATGGGGTGTTCTCTGCACTTTCCCTTCACTTCCCATGCACTTATTATAATATATCACATGATAAATAATAGCCACATGCCTTTATAATAGGATGCAAAACATGTAAGAATGTTATAATAAATATTTAAATAAACATTACATCATAACATAAGTAAATAAAGAAATACTTACAGAAATAAATAACACATGTGACACAATATTTATAGTGGAAAACCCCAAAAGGGTAAAAACCACTTTGAAAATAACCTTTTACTTCAGAGAACTTATTTTACATCCAATAAGATCACCTCCTCCTTAAAACCCTATTTACCAAGGGTAAAACCAAATCACTTGATTTGCACACCTTTGATATATTTCCCGAATATATCAAATGAGGACCTAAAGTCCTTTTTATATAAGGTGATCGGGTATGTCTCCCGACCCACCTTTTCAACCTAAATGGTTGACACATATACCTAGGTGAGTGTATTTAATAAATATAAACATAAATGATTCACATTATTAAATACTTACCTAATGTATATTACCTAGGTATGAATATTTAATAATAGAAAAGTATTTCATATTATTAAATATTTAACCTATATAATAGTGATGGACCCATATTAATTAAGGGTTGGCTAGACCACTTAATCATTATGTTCCAACACTCCCCCTTAATGTTAAGTGGGATAACATATGCCAATAGATTACCTTACCCATGGTACACTACAAGATTTACAATCCTTAAACCATAAAGGTTTTAGGCTAGCATATCGGGTGAAGGAATTATAACACCTTCATCATACTCAAGTTACCTTTTGGTACAAAAGGATTTGGAATCCCAAAGATCATCCCATGATCAGTGGCTAAGTATGATTTGTGAGTTTTACATATTCTCACAGGTTCTCATAAAAGGTTATTGAACCCAAGCATATATGAGCCTTTTATAACCAAGGACCTCCTTAATAATATGCTTGTACTAGATGTTTACTAGTAAACTCAATAACACTAAAGAGTTTACTGAAGACCACCTTTAAGATCTTTCTACACTTCTTTCTAAAAAAGAAGCCGAGGAGGTATACATGCCCAAGGTCTTTTTACACTTTCTCAAGTCTTTTTACACTTTCCCAAAGGTCTTTTTTACAAATGCCCAAGGTCTTTTTACAAAAACCAAGTTCCATTAGGAGGTGACATTGTCATGCACACTCCCCCTCAATGGAAACTCCAAAAATCCAAGATTTTCACGAAAGTGACAAAACTTTACAACACTCAGGGGCTTTGTGAAGATATCAACAACCTTCTCTTCTTCAACACATGAACTTGAGATCTATCTCACCACTTAGCACCTTCTCACGGATGAAGTGTATATGTATCTCAATGTGCTTCATCCTCTGATGTTGTACTAGATTATGTGCAAGAGCTATGGTGCTTTGGTTGTCACAGAAACAAAGGAACACTACATGGATCCTTCATCTTTATCTCATCGAACAACCTCTTTAGCCATAGAGCCTCTTTTTAGCTTCCATTGCACTTCTATACTCAAACTTCTTTGAAGAGATAGAAACAGTTGGCTACTTTTTTTTTGCACCAAGTAATGACACCTACACCAAATTTAAACACATAACCAAAAGTAGATTTTCTATCCAATACATCACCAACATGATCAGAATCACAAAATCCATATAAGTTAGCATTTTCATTCTTAGTATAATGCAACCCATAATTGATTGTACCTTTAATATATCTAAGAATCCTTTTTGCAAGATTCCAATGATCTCTATAAGGTTCCTGCATAAACCTAGAAGCAATTCCTACTACATAGGAAATATCTGGTCTGTGATAGTTAGATATATCAAACTACCAACTAACTACCTATATAAAGTAGGATCAAATTTTTCACATGCAGTTTAGGATCAATTTTCAGTCCAACTTCCATAGGAGTAGAAATTGGTTTACAATCAATCATGTTAAACTTTTTTAGTACATTGGTTGCATATTGCATATTGTGCTTGAGAAACAACAATAGAATGTTTATCTTGAAATACAACCATGCCAAGAAAATGATGTAAGAGACCTAAATCAGTCATTTCAAAGTATTGTTTCAATTTTTCTTTAATTCTACAAATTAAAGCAGGATTATCACCAGTCATAAGAAAATCATCAACATATATACAAACAATGATAATATGTGATCCTTCTTTCTTAATGAATAGATCATTGTTAAAAGAACAATTAACAAATCCTAACTATTTAAAGAAAGAATTAATTTTTGCATACCAAGCTCTAGGAGCTTGCTTTAAACCATACAAGGATTTTTTCAATTTACAAACATAGTTTTCTTTACCAGTTTCTTCAAATCCTTTAGGTTGAGACATGTAAAGTTCTTCTTTTAAATCACCATTCAAAAAGGTATTTTTCACATCCATTTGGTGGATTTCCCACCCAAATTGAGTGGAAATTGCAAATAAGGTCCTAACAATACTCATTTTAGCTACAGGGGAAATGTCTCAACATAATCAATACCAGGTTTCTAAGTGAAACCTCTAGCAACAAGTCTAGCTTTATGTTTGTCAATACTACCATCTGTATTATATTTTACTTTGTATAACCACCTAGACCCTATAATACTTCTTTTCTCTGAGAGGTGGAACCAACTCCCAGGTTTGATTTTGAATTAGGGCATTATATTCAGCTTGCATTGCATTGATCCACTTCTCATCCTGAGAAGCTTCTTCAAAACTTTGTGGCTCAGTTCATACAAGGTCATTAATGCATGGTACGTATGATGGCTTTCTGGTCATTTTCCTAAGATCAATAGGATTAGAACTCTCTAACACAGATTGAGCCCATTTTGGTTTCTTAACTAGGGAGTTAGGAGATTCAGAAGCATCTATAGTATCAACACAAGAAACATCATCATGACCATTTACTATATTCTCAATATCAGAATCATAACCATTATTAGAAATATTGATAGAGTTAGGAACATCTTTACCATTATCAGATGAACAAAAGTATTTTTCCAAAACCACCACATTGCGGTTTTCAGTTACTTCCCTTTTTACAGGGTCATAAATCCTTAGACCTACAGTGTTAATACCATATCCAATGAAAACACAAGAGAAAGAAGTCATATCAAGTTTCTTTCTTTTCTTTTTAGGAATGTATAAAGAAGCAGACTACCAAAAAAATTTTAGATGAGAAATATCAGGTTTTTGATTTGACCATTTTTCTAAAGGAGTTGAAAGATGAATAGCTTTGGTGGGAACCCTATTTAGAATGTAGACTATTGTGTTCATTGCTTCTACCCACAAAAATTTGGGAAGACTAGCAGAATGAAGCATAGTGCGAGCCATATCTAAAATAGTCCTATTCTTACGTTCTACAACACCATTAGATTGGGGAGAATGAGGAGAAGTTAATTCCCTTTTAATACCACAATCAATACAAAATTTTTCAAATGCTTTGCTAACATATTCACCCCCATTATCTATTCTAAGTCTCTTAATTTTATAATTTGAAGAGTTTTCAACAGATGCTTTAAATTCCTTAAATTTCCCAAGTACATCAGATTTATTTTTAAGAAAATATGACCAAATCATCCTGTGAAATCATCAATGAAAGTCACAACATATAAAGAACCATTTAATGAAGCTACTTCAAGAGGTCCTCTAACATCACTATGAATAAGTTCTAGTGGGGAAGAGGAACTCTCTTCAAGATGTGAGTGAAAGGGTTTAGCACTTTGTTTTGAGCGTAAACACCCTTCACACGCATCATGAGAAGAAGAAAACACAAGAAAACCTTTCACAAGATTATATCTAGCCATTTCATATAAACTTCTATAATTAACATGTCCTAATCTTTCATGCCATAGTTTTGAATTATTCAAACTTTGAGAAACAAAATAGATGCAAAATGGAAATCATCAAAAATATACAGACCATTTCTTTGAATTCCTTCAACTATTATATTATCATTACTATCCTTGATATACCAAGTATCTTTCAAAATTTGAATAGCCAAACCATCATGAGTTAATTGAGAACATGATAAAAGGTTCTTTTTGAGCTTAGGAACAAATAAAACATTATTCAACACACCATTAGCAAATTTTACTTTCCTTTCTCTATTGCTTCTAAAGATGAGTTATCACCAAGATACACACGTTCATTGATTTTCACAACATCAAATAAAGAATTTGAAACACCAGTCATATGATTTGATGCACCTGAATCTAGAATCCATTCAAAATTAGAGGAAGAATACAACGCAACATATAATGCAATCATTTTTAGGAATATCATTAGAGCTATCCTTTTTCCTTAAATTGTATTTTGAAGAAACAATTTATTTTTTATTTTTATGGATAGGTTTCTTAGTTTTGCAATCTTCCTTTTTATGTCCAAATTTACCACATTTGTGACATTTACCACTAAAGCTAACACACAATTGATCGAAGAAAAAAAAAATTTCTTATCAACAAAAGAAGATTTAGATCTAAATTTTTGATCTGAGAAGGGCTTGCGAGGTTTGAACTTTGAATTCTGAGCAAGAAGTGCTGAGAGGCATTCTCCTTAGAGTCAAAGTTCATCATCACTTGCTCTTCTTGTATCAAAAGTGAACTCAAGGTATTTAAATCAGGTAGATCATTTTCATTTTGATATTTAGAGTTCAAGATAGAAATAAAATTCCTAAATCTTTCATGTATATTTAATCTAACAAATAAAGTAGATTAATTTTTCACCAATTAAATCACAATTGCATCCATCTAATTGTGCTTTAATATTTTTAATTTTGGCTAAGAAATTAACTACTTTTTCATCTCCTTTCATAGGAGTTGTAAGCAATTCTAAAACTAATTTAATAATTTTAGATAAACACGTACCTTCATGCATGGATTCTAGTTGTGTCCATACCTCTTTAGGATGTTCAATATTACCAATGTGTAGAAGGTACTCATCATTCACATTGCAAAAATCATGGAAAGAGCCTCCTGCATTCGTTGTGAGAATGCATTCATGTTATCTATAGTTGTTTGACGACCGATGGGAGCAACCTCAGATCCAAAAAACAATTGTCCAGAGTTTCCTCGCCATAAGTTCTGATTTGACCCTGATCTTCCAAATGTTGTAGTTGGTTCCATTCAGATCTGGGTTTTGTCAAGACAAAAATAGTTGGACGCCATTGTTTTCCTGAACCTATAAAACACACCCCATTATAATATACAATGTACCACAGAAGTTAGATACATATTTATAAAAAAAACTTTTAATAGAAATAGATCTAAATTTTATAGATCTACATAAAATATTTAATCATAACTAATTTTTTCATTACAATGCATATTAATTAACCTCCCATGATCAAAATAATAACCCGCAATATAAAAGGGCTTTGCATTATACCCCAAAATTATATAAAAAATTTCTAACCATATAGAAGTGAAGAAGAAACCCCTAAGAATGCAAAACAACTTCAAATTTCTATGGAAAAAAATAATGTAGAAAAAGATCCAAATTTGAATCTAAATAACTTAAATTTGACGTCTAAATGACCATCATACTGAAAGTTTCTTATGTTTGACGTCTAATGACCATTTTTATGTTTGTCTTGTTGGTCATTTGACCATCAAATTTAATGGAGTCAAAACTTGTTGTGTATTTCCAGAATGTGAAATTCCATAATTTCTTCTTCTGTATAATATTAGGGAGGTTATATTTTAATACATTATATTAACCTATTATAATTTATAATGTAAAAATATATTCACTTTTAAAAAAGAGGTATATAGTTTATATAATGTAAATAAAAAACAACATATAGTCTATAAAAAAATATAAACTATAGTATATATATATATTTTTTAAAAAAAAAACATATAACCCTTATTACGGGGCCCCCTCATGAAAAAAAATTTAAAACATTTACTAGGCCATGTAATTTTAAATTCTACATAAACCTTAGAATTTACAGAGGAGACAACATTTTTCACACATCCAATGGAAAAAATTCAAATCCTATTTTGATGGAGCTTTGTCTCCTCCTTCATTTACCATTGACAAAATTCAACCTACACATATTAAAACTATAGAAAAAAAATTTTCAAATATTTTACCCTTACCTCTACACAAGTTTTCACGGAAGGTAAGAAGTTTCCAAATTTTCCACCTGTGAATTCACCTTGATTCTTCACAAAGTAAAACTTTTAGGTTGCACTTATTTTAAATACCCTTCCGGTTGGTTGAAAAAACCCATACAAATTAAATAAATAAAATATAAAACATTTTCTCTTAATTTATTTAATTTACCTTTCCGGGTTGGTTGAAAAAACCCATACAAATTAAATAAATAAAATATAAAACATTTGCTCTTAATTTATTTAATTTACCTTTCCGGTTGGTTGAAAAAATCCATACAAATTAAATAAATAAAATACAAAACATTTGATCTTAATTTATTTAATTTACCTTTCTAGGTTGGTTAAAAAAAACAAAAATTAAATAAATAAAATACAAAACATTTGATCTTAATTTATTTAATTTACCTTGCTCTGTTACCATGTTAGAATTTGAGGATTCTAATAAATACGGATTTAATCAACTTACATATTATATAATGTTACAATAAATATTTAAATAAACATTACATCATAACATAAGTAAATAAAGAAATACTTACAGGAAATAAATAACACATGTACAGTGACACAATATTTATAGTGGAAAACCCCAAAAGGGTAAAAACCACTTTGAAAATAAATAACCTTTTACTTTAGAGAACTTTTTTATCCATAGTAAGATCACCTCCTCCTTAAAACCCTATTTACCAAGGGTAAAACCAAATCACTTGATTTTCACCTTTGATATATTTCCCAATATATATCAAATGAGGACCTAAAGTCCTTTTTATATAAGGTGATCGGGTATGTCTCCCCCACCCACCTTTTCAACCTAAATGGTTGACACATATACCTAGGTGAGTGTATTTAATAAATATAAACATAAATGATTCACATTATTAAATACTTACCTAATGTATATTACCTAGGTATGAATATTTAAAATTCATTTGAAAGATCCGAATTCACTTTACAAAGAGACGAGACAAGTGAAGGAAAGAGAAGAGTTTGCAGAGAAGGACATCGAGCCCAAGACTGCAACTGAGTAACCAGAGCACAGTGACACTCATCCAAGCATTGGGAGAGAAGATAAGCTCACTTTTGATTGTCGGATCATCCCACCTGAGCCTTGTCTTCGTCATCACAGTCCTTGGAGCTGTATCTTCATCAGGAACTAGTAAGTAGTGTCTTGTACATTTTTAAATACCATTTCTTGAACTTCTGATTCATAGTAATTATAAGCTCACTCCTAGATCTACTACCCGATAGCACCCTACATCTAACTTTCATTCCTCTACCCTTACATTGCCCCAAGAACAGCTCCCACACTCTCTGAGTCTTCTCCATCACCCTATTGCCTACCCCTAATCATTTACCAACCTTATAAACACCATAACCGCCTTACAGCCAACCTTCATTGAAAGCCCCTAAATCACTGCCCCTACCGATATCGGTTATCAACAACCGGTACCGGTGTTATAACCGCAGCATTATACAAAGGACTGCATCGGCCATCTCATGACTCAAACCAAAACCAGCCTTTCCTCTATTGCTTTTTAACGAGGTAACTAAATCGTAATTTCACAATAACTTCTTTGTTATCATTTGTGTTAATTCGTATTAAAAGGGGAACTGACCACCTTCGAAAGGAAGTCTAATATTTCCTGGGCCCAAGGTAGTTCCCTCATTTATTGTCTAACTATAATCTGGTGGTCTTGCATTCTTATTCACAGGTAGTCCTTCCCAGACAAAAAGGAGTTCTTCGCAATCGATCTGATCTCTCTCTACGGTACGCGCACACCCTCCCAACACTCAACAGGTATTCCTCCTAGCCCTAACCCTTTTCTGTTTCTCAAGAGAATGAAAGGATAGAAGCAACTCTATTCTAAGAATGGAAACATTCTACGCGAAACATTTTGGCACACCCGGTGGGACCCTTTCTCGGGTTTCTTTCTTTCTTGCTTGCTTTCATATAGGAGCATACTTGCTATTTTCTTCTTCTAAATATTCACAAGATATTTTGTCATTTTGGTAAAAGAATTTGTCTTTCTTCCTCATCTTTGCATTAGTGAAAGTCATCTTCTTTGCTTCATCGAATATCATTTTCAATTTGGGTTTAAAACACGTGCATCACATTCTTGCTTGTTGTTTTTAATTCTAGTGAACGTAGATTAAGTAATAGGTCATACACGTGGGGGTGATATCCACGGTATTGATAAGAAATTAATCTTACTTTCACTACACAACACATACCAAATCACATCATAATCAACACAACAGCTCAAACATCCCCCCTTTTCCGCGGTATTCCTCCGCCCGATTGAGGTAACCTTATAAGCCAAAACAAACTTGACATCTCCCTTAGGTCTTTTGTTTAGGATTGACATCATCTTACGTCTAAGGCATAAGCCCACAATAATTAAAACTAATCCTAGGGTTAGTCTCTTGATTTGCTTGTGCATCTTGCTTGTTTTTAGTTTTGTTTCTCTATCATACACTGTTTCAGTGATCACTTCAGAATAGTTTGGTGGGTATACTAAGCATTGTTAACCCCAAATCAGCAGCTTCTTACATCTTCTCTTTGCTTTCACAGTGACCGACACCGGTCCTATTCTACCGACATCGCTTTAATCCGACCGACGCCGACGCTACATAGCTGACCGACGACATCGGTTATCGACCGATATCGATTCATTATCTTTTCACAGCTTCCCACAAACCAAAGAACCTACCAATTCCAACATTTTGTTGTTGTTTCTATTCCTGATAGATTGAATCCCTGCTATGTACTCTTGTCCATGGTTGTTATCACTCAGAAACAAGCCGCAACCATGGTTTCACATGCCTGTTCCGTGCCTTTTCCTGAATCACCCCCTTCACATCCTATGGGGAATCCTACGACACCAGTGATGTTCCCAAGATCCCTGTAGGAGATAAGGAATTTGCCAAATTTTTGGATGCTAATCCTAGTGCCGTATAATATTATTTGTCTCATACCCCTGACCGTACACCCGACGGTCAACTTCTCGTTGGTATGCCCATTAGTATAGCTGCTCACTTAGCTCCTTCCCCACCTAATAACTCCACCTTACCTTCTTCATCCTTAGCCCCATCTCCCAACTCAGTGGCTTCGGGGGTTCATACGGCACAGATTGGCTTTCCTTTGGTTAATCTGGGGCCCCACATATCATTACCGCCGACTGCTCCTACCTCGTCTCTCTCGCAGACTGCCCTTTCATAACTTGCTCTCTAGCCACCTATCCACACGAGCTTTCCTTCTCAAGCTCCGCCCACCTTTTCATTTCCACAAACTTATCCGGTGGCTTCAACATCTTATATAGGACATCCCTATTCGGTCACCTCAACATATTCGTCATCAATACCTTATCAACATTTAACCCCACCATTGTCTAGTAGTGGCTCTTGGCCCAATCCTCCTCCGTTTACAACAACCGCACCATCATCTTACCCAACCACTGATTTAATCAAACAAATGATGGACAAGATGCAAAATTTGGAGGCTTCTGTTTCAGGAAGCCGTAGCACCCTGACATACGAGCAAGTTTGTCGAGAGCCTATTCATCCTTCTGTCCCCCTTCATTCATATCCTCCTCAATGGGAATTACCAAAATTTACTCATTTTAATAGTAAGGAGGATCCTCAACAACACTTGTGATCATTTAGACATGCCTGCTATCTGATTGCTCATGACGATGCCTTACTACTCCGCACCTTTCCCATGTCCTTATCAGACCCGCTTGAGTGGTACAAAGGTTGCTTTAACCCAAAGACTCAATCTTCTCTTTTTAACCAATTAGCCCAATCTTTCTTGGATCATTTCTCCATTAATATTGCCAAGAAAGTATCCATCACCGACCTCTATGCCATCCGACAATTTGAAGATGAATCTATCGCAGATTTCATTGGACGATGGCGGGCCTCATCAACCAACTCACTTATGCCTTACCTCAGCCGAACTCATCGAACTCTTTACGCGGGCCTGCGCTAAGCACATTTCTCCCACCCTCCAAATTCAAACTTTCCGCACCTTTGATGAGGCCTTTACTATGGCTCAGAAACTAGAGATTCGAGCCTTAGAGGAGGAAAAATTGAGGTCACACGCAACAAAACCCCAATTTCCAACCCAAGACTCCACCAACAAACCCAACACCACCAATTCTCACGCATCGACTGCTTCAAAATCAAAAGGAGCTGTACACGCAGTGATGGTCAAATCCCAAGCACCGTCTAGTACCCCACCAAAAACCACCTATAAGTATAAAGCCGAGCCCATCAATTACACTCCTCGGGAGAAACTTATGGTGTGATCTTGGGAAATTGCTCAAAGCAGGAGCTATCACCTTGCCTCCTATTAAACCTCACTCCGGTTTGATTCCACCCATGCTATACCTTCTTGGTACAAAGAAAATGACTTCTGTAACTTCCACCACGTGAAGGGACACAGTCACGAAAACTGCAAGATGTTGAAAAACATAGTGCAGGAAATGGTTGATGCAGGGGATATAACCCTCGATAATCCTAATGCCCCTGCTAACCAAAATTTGAAAATCTTCAACAAACCATTCCCAAACCACTCATCTAACAGTAACATAAACCAAGATATCTTAGCCGAGGAGAGTGTTCATGAAATCCATGCAGTTTTCGACTCCCAACCAAAAGCTTCTATCGAGGAAATTCTGAATCAAGCCTCGTCACTAACGCAGGGATCCGCACCCGCTTCACCACCATCAAGACAAGATGATAACCTTGCCATTCCTTTACCCATAAAGGAATTAACCACCCAGAGTTCTCTTCTCACGAATGAGTCTTCTTACACCACATCCCTGCAAGATTGTGAGCGGATGTTATCTAACTTATCTATTTCCCAAACATCTCCTTCCGTCACTCTTGCTGTAAAAGAAGAAGGCTCGCCACTATTTCTGTCATCCTTAGAAGAGAAACCTCTCGAACCGACATCACCAAACTCCTTAATCATGACGGATCCCCTCAAACATGCTCTCCTACCTATTAGTTCTTCATCACCTAAATCTTTTCAGCTGACCGATTGACCTCTTAACACCCATTGATACAGTGCCTCATTTACCCCCTGTATCACACCCACAGTGGACCGGAATCACAACCCACCTCTCTTCCATACAAAATTTCTTCTTCACACGTGAAGATTGTCATCCCTCAGAAGATAGATGAGTCCTATGGGAGCGTTTGAGTACACCATGCTCTACTCAAATGCAGATGACCGATCCAGACACCTCTACCATATACCCGAGGTGTTTACAAAAGCTCAAAATGCCTATGTCCTCATCTTCACCCCTCTCATCTCTACCGAATACCTCATCCACCTCTATTAACCTAACCAAACCTTCCCCTACGCTTGGGACTTCACCAATACCTAGCCTAACACACCCACCTAAACGGTTAGATTTATCCAAAAATAAAGCCATCCATCCACCTAGGAGACAAACCCAATCCCTCAAGTCCAATCTATGCCTCTATCACAACTAAAACCCTCGCCATCACACCTACCTTCTATATTGGGACCTCACCCCTCCACCTTGCCTCAATACATCATACCTCCTGCGTTTTCTTTAAAACGACCTGCACCTTCTCTACACCCATACAGAGATCCATGGGTGTATCAACACCGTCACCCCAAGTATCCTGTCCACCTATCAACCCTAAACAAACTCCATCATCAAAGGATTTGTTTGTTGTCACTCCTCTTTCTCCGTGGTTGTTTCCTGCCACCACGCCATCTGTGGCCTCATCATCTAACCAGCTAAACATGACTTTTGCGCCAAAGAAGCCACGTTTAGTTAAATCCAATTATCAAAACCCCTTGTCTAAACCACCACCCGTATGAACCAACCATACCCAACCATTACCAAAACCCACCCAATCAATAGCCTCATCTTCCTCTGACTTTGACCCACTCAAAGGATCTTACGCCAAGATCCTTGATATGTTGGTGGAGAATGCGACCATTTACCTACCCCCACTTAGACCCTATGATCCATCTAAACCTCGACCTATAGGTTATGATGAGTCTAAAATCTGTGCTTACCACCGCACACCAGGACATGATGTAGAGGGATGCAAAGCTTTGAAAGCCATCCTTCGTCACCTCTCTCGATAGAAAGGTTAAGAAAGACAACTTACGAAGGGAGAAACCTTTAGCTTCAATCCCCTCTCCTATACCACCTATCCCCACCTCACCAAGATCTATCATTATTACAACCCCACCTCTCGAAGACAATGACTTATCCCTACCATCTTCCTCCTCTCGTGTTCACGAGATCAACATGATTAGTATTGCTACTCGAGGGCAGAAAAACAATGGGAAAGCTAAAGAAAGCACACCTGCGGCCTCTCTTCCTCCGTCCGCCATCCCATCGCACCACCACCTAAAGTGGTTATTCGTGGACCTGCCTACCCCATCTCTGATGGAGTTTCCCACCGTACCATGATCAAACAGCTTCACCAATCACCTATAAAAATGACACTGTATGATCTCATTCAAACCTCTGAATCTCATCGACAAGCTCTCATTGAGATCCTTCAAGGGATAGAGGTCCTACCTAACGAAACCTTTCCCGTTGCCTCCATCTTAACACCCAACCACGTTGCTTCTCTCACCAAACAACCTACCTCCCCACTTTCCATCCCCTCGTACAAAGAAGCCACTACTGTCAGTTTCTCCGAAGATGAAATTGTCGACTTTGGTGCAGAAGATCCTGACCCCGCTCTTTTCATCTCGGCTTACGTCCGGGACATCCGAGTACGTCGTGTTATGATTGACGGGGTGCTAGCCTAAACATCATCTCTTCCAAAGCCTTCCAACAAATGAATATCCCTTCTAGCTGCATGTGTGCCAACCCCACCATGTTGCATTCATTCAATGATGCTATTACTTCTACTTTAGGCACCGTGATCCTTAACATTCGTGTAGGGCCACGTACCTTACCCGAACTCTTCTATGTCCTTGAGGGAGAATTCCAATACAACATGTTGTTAGGCCGCCTCGATCCGGCTATGGGATGCGTTCCCTCCACCTTACATAGATGCATAAAATTCGAGTATGAGGGGAAGTCCTACACCGTAAAAGCTGACGCTCCCCCTTCAAAACCTGCAATATGTTATATCGCCCTAATGATGTGCTTGTACCAGTCAAGGCACCCATTCATCCAACCCAACCATCTACTTCGACCACACCTCAACCATCCACCTCAACCGCACTTACACCTTCAACCAATGAAACCGCCACCGCAAATACCACTTCCTTCCCAGCGGATAACATCCCAACCTCAGATCCCTTGGTAGATGTTTTTCAACGCCTTACGCTGGGGAGTATCACCTATATAACGTTAGCACTTTCCATACCCCACAGGAGTACGGATAGTTACATGCGCATCCTACCTACGACCGTCATGTGGGGGAAGTAATCTCCTATGGACCACCTAATTGCCGCACCAACCTAACGTATGGGGGTGTCGACGCATCCTCTGTCACCCCTGAACCTCCCCTTGGTGTGGTTCCCTTCCAATCTGATTTTCAATATCTAACTAATCGTCGTTTTTCCCTCACCTTCCTGACGCGCTGTGCTTGGAAGGGCTTCGGTTTCGGTCTTTATGAACAAGGCCGACATACGATCATTCCCGTGACTACACGCAAACACAAAGATCGTCATGGTCTTGGATTCTCTGAACCACCTACACCAAAGAAACCGCATATCCATTGTATCCAGGAAGATGACGAAGTCACCCTTTCTGAACCATCATCACCCATTTTGCCATCGTCACCCACAGAGTCGATAGACCCGGAATCTATCCCTCCTAACTTTTTTTTTTTTTTTTCAGTAAACGCTATCTTCCTGGGTCCTCTCACTTATCAACGCGATAATGAAGACCCATCTTCTTTTCCCCTTCTGTATCCAGACATGATTGAAGAAGACTCACCTTCAATTAATGTTGTTGAGTGCCAGGATGATGACTCCATCCTCACTTATCTTGGTGCGGATGACTCTTATATTCAACGCGCCTTACCATCTGAAACTCAAACCATGTTGAATGAGTCACTATAGAAATCAACATCCACACAGAGGATGATCCTCACATTGTGAAGATCAGACAATCTCTTAACGCATCAGAACAAACTACCTTCACTACCTTCCTCCGTGCCCGCAACCAAGCTTTCGCTTGGTCCTACGCTGACATGCCAGGAATTGATCCTGACATCGCTGTCCATAACATTACTCTGAAACCCGACTCCAAACCAGTTAAACAAAAACTGAGAAAAATGCATCCACGCATTGCCCTCTTGGTCAAAGAAGAGCTTCAACGACTCCTTTCTGTTTCCTTCATCTTACCTATTGACTATCCTCAATGGATTTCTAACATCGTACCTGTCACTAAAGCAACGGGGGACTTCGATATGTACGGATTTCCGGGACCTTAACCTCGCTTGCCCAAAGGATGACTTCCCCCTACCTAGTATTGATCAACTTGTTGATCTCACTGCGGCCATGAGATGCTTTCTCTCATGGATGGCTTCTCGATACAATCAAATTTTGGTAGCCCCGGCCGATCAACATAAAACCACCTTCATAACTCCTTGGGGAACCTTCTACTATCGTGTCATGCCGTTTGGCCTTAAGAATGCTGGTGCAACCTATCAACGGGCTATGACTTACATTTTTCATGACATTATGCACACTATCCTTGAGGATTATGTCGATGATCTTCTTGGCAAATCTAAACATCGCAGTGAACATCTCGATGTTTTAACCATTATTTTCGATCACCTATTACAATATTATGTTCGTCTTCAACCAAAGAAATGTGTCTTTGGTGTCCTTTCGGGAAAAATCCTTGGTTTTATTGTCTCTTTGCATGGCATCGAGGTCGATCCAGCTAAAGTCAAAGCTATCCTAGAAATGCCCCCACCCACTAACCTCAAACAATTACGTAGTTTGTAGGGAAAACTCCAATCTATCCGGCATTTCATTTCACAACTCTCGATCGATGTCAACCTTTTCATCATCTCCTTAAAAAGGACATTGTCTTTCAATGGAGCAAAGAGTGCCACCAAGCCTTTGAGGCTCTTAAAGCCTATCTCTTGCAGCCACCCGTGCTTATCCCACCTCAGGACGATCGCCCTTTCTACCTTTACCTTTCTACCACCGACCATGCTGTAGGAGCCATGCTCGCACACATCGTGACTCCGAGCATCGAGAACAAGCCATTTATTACATAAGTCGTACTCTTGTGGATTACGAGACTAGGTATACACATGTAGAAAAGTTGTGCCTAGCCCTATCATTCGTGGCCACCAAACTCCGACATTACCTCCTGAATCACAAAACTTTTGTCATCACCAACGCGACCCCATCCATTATATGTACGCCAAACCTCATCTAAACCAACGCATCGCCCGATGGCTTATGCTCCTCGCCGACCTCGACCTTGAGTTTGTACACCAGAAATCAGTCAAAGGACAAACTATCGCAGACCAACTCGCGGAAGCCCCTTTACCTAGGGAACAATTTACCAATTTTACTTTCCCTGACGAACTCATCGCCACTCTTTCACTCAGTGAGGAGTCGTATCCAATGACCCTCTTCTTCGATGGATCCAAATGCCAATGCGGAGGGGGGCCGGCGTTGTTCTCATTCCTCTTGACGCTGAACCTATGCCTCTTTCATTCCGGCTCGATTTCCCCTGCACTAATAATACAACTGGAATACGAGGCCCTTGTTTTGGGTCTCCAGTTATTACACTTAGGTGTAAAGTCTATTAACATTTTCGGTGACTCTCAACTGGTAGTCAATCAAGTTATGGGCATCTACCAATGTAAAAATGAGGAACTTCAAAAGTACAAACATTACGTGGACTCACTTTTGACCTTATTTACTCATTATTCTATCCAAACCATTCCCCGCTCAACTAATAAATTTGTGGATACTATGGCTTGCTTGGCCTCACAAATTCCTACCTCACCAACTGACTCTGACATATTTGTCTTGGTCCAACAACTCTTTGCCCCATCTTACTCAGTCCCGGATGTTTGTATGGTAAATAATGTATCTGCTAATTCATAGGATACCTGGTATCACCAATTTCACGACTACCTTACAACCTCTGTTCTCCCACCTGACCTTACTAGTAACGGAAAACGTGCTTTTCTTAAAAGTGTTTCTCATTATGTCATCATGGGGGGACTCCTCTATAAACGTGGCTTTGATGGCATCCTCCTTCGATGTCTAACCGGCGCGAGGTCACCTATACCATCCAACAAGTCCATGACGGAATTTGTGGTGGACATTTTAGTGGCCTTGCTGTGGCCAAACGGATCCTTCGCCTAGGCTATTATTGGCCTACTCTTAATAACGACTGCTACGAATATGTTAAGCGTTGTGTTATGTGTCAACAACATGCCAACCTTCAACATACTCCTAGCCATCCGCTACAGGTCGCACGAGATCTTTGGCCTTTCTCACAATGGGGTTTAGACCTTATTGGTGAGATTCACCCGCCCTCTTCGCAACGTCACCGTTGGATAATCACAGCAATCGAATATTACACTAAATGGGTGGAGGCCATTCCACTCATTTCAACCAAAAAGAAAAAATCGTAGAGTTCATTAACCATCACATTATCTGTCGTTTTGGTGTTCCTCATCGCCTGATAATAGATAATGGAAAATATTTCAAAAATAAGTTGTTACAAGACCTTTGTGACAACTTTGGTATCAAACTTAGCTTCTCATCACCTTACTATCCACAAGCAAATGGTCAAGCCGAATCTTCTAACAAAACCCTGACCAAAATTCTCATGAAAGTCGTTAACGATTTTGGGAAAAATTGGCCTGATCACATCCCCTTTGCCCTTTGGGCTTATCGTACCAGCATTCATACCTCCACTAATGCCACACCATTTTCTTTGGTATATGGTACCGAGGTGTCTTGCCTCTCGAAATACAAATACCCTCCCTAAGAATATCTCTCCAGGATATTCTCACCAATGATGATTTCCGCCAAGAGCGGTTAGCCCAATTGGAGCTTCTTGACGAGCGCGCCTTACAGCTCTTCTTGACCACCTTCAAATCTATCAAAAGCGCATCAAGCGTGCTTATGATAAGTGAATTCATGAGCGTACCTTTAAGATTGGTGATCTTGTCCTCAAAGAGAATCAACATGTAACCAAACTAGAAAAGAGCAAGCGTGGAAAATTTGCTCCAAATTGGATTGGGCCTTACATTATCACTCACACTTACGGATCAGGCACTTACCGTTTAGCTTCACTCAATGGTAAACCTGAGCCTGAACCCCTTAATGCCTTGCATCTTCGACCATTCTACTATTGAATTTAGTATTATATCACTTCTTATCTACCTTGCGCTCATCCCTTGAGCTCATTTACCACCTCATACACCTTGTTTCATGCATCTCAAAATAGAATCACGCTCACATGGTTTGGTCATCATCTCCTCTTAAAGATGCCTTCCCCTTTTTAGTCTGGTCCATGACTTAAAAGTATCAAAATAACACGTTCTCAATTATACAATTATGGGATATTCTTGAGTCAAACTTCCTACAAAACTAGATGCTTCATGCCAAACGGACATCTAGACCTCAAAGTTATACATAGACTGCTCCCTCGAAGGACAACTATGTGCAAAGCCACATCTACTACTATAAATAGACTGCCCCTCAAGGACAAATATACAAAAAGCCGTATCAATAAATAGACTACTCCTCTATCAAAGCTTCTCGCATTGATCAAGCTTCTCGTGAAGAGCTTCAAGAGCTCAAGAACAACAAAATGCATATCCCATATAGACTTCCCACATCGATCAGTCTATATTCAAAAAAAAAAAAATAAAAATAAAAGCAGTATTCAAAAGCACTTTTGAGTCATGGACTTGTCTATTTAGGTTTGGTTCTCTTTCATCAGAATAATCACCTTATAACAAGTTCTCTCGCACCCCAGCTATACCATCCACCTCATCTCACCATTCTTCAAAACAACAAAACTCAAGGGACGTGACGTATATCCGATATATTGTGATTATACAACTCTTTTCACCTATCGACTTCTCGCCTATGCAAGGTACCTAGGGATTCAAGTTCATCCTCCGATAATACGTGGTTTGTTTAGCTCTTTCCAACTATGGGACACTTTTTCCTCTTTTACCCGAATCTAGGATTATGTGTTGACCTTAATCAGGACATGGTTTCCTATGCTTGGGTAAGCTAACCTTCGCTTCACCTATACCTACACCAATACCGCCAATACCTTACCAACACCAACAACATTACCCTACCAATATCAATATTTTTACCAACCAACAAATTGCCTAACCACAACCAAATTCTCGAATTCACCTCTCCCTGGTCCTAAGGGAGAACTACATCGGTCTGAGGCCCCTCCTTGCTTTGTGCAATGGGCTATGTAGGCAACACTTAGGAGACATGGGGTCTCCGAAGGTTAGCTCGACCATCCCCTACCATAACCTATCATGTGTTGTAAATATAAATATTTTTGGGTATTTCTATTTGATAACACTCATCTTTATCCTTTTTCAAAACAAACATTCAAAACACAAACATTCTTATTATTATCATAACTCAAATCAACATACATATTCAGTTTTATTTAGATGTTAAACAAATACATTTTCTATATCATCGACGTGTAGGTCGGCATCCTTATTTATTCTTCTACCCCTATGAAATTCACTTAGACCCTTGCGCCTCATCCCGAACTAGGTGATGATCGTGATCGTCGACGCCACTCACCTGGCCTCTCCATCCTCAAAGGTGCCACTGCTATTGGTTCCTCCCACTGATCTACCAATCTCTCCTAGTAACATATGAATACGCCCTCTCGCATGGAGGAATCTCACCTCTAGTCTCTCCACTCACTGTGACTCGCACAAACCGCTAACAATCGTTTTGTCTCATTCACATCGCTCCTTTGAAGCCGTGAACTAAACCTCGCAGTGATCTTCCACCGTAATCATTAGCTTATGTAATGATCGCCCTTCTCTCACGTGAACCTCGCAAACCTCACTACCCACCATAATCTATAAGCCTTCATCGCTCCCGCATCCATTACCCCGCGATCGGCCGCTATCTCTCTCTTCTCGTCCTTCTCGAGGGTGTCTACCGGGAGGTGAGAATGATGCCTCACACGCCATCGTGGTGGGTCTATAAGCCATGGGTATATCCCGAACAAATCCAAATTGTCGCCTCGTGATCTAGAGGAATCCTCTCATACTCACTCTCCTCGTGTGCCCCCCATATGCCACCTTAATCACTCTACACCCTCAAATCTCCTCAATCTATCTCTCGGCCAATCAAACTCTCGCCTCCCGATCACTAGGCCTACTAATAAGGCCTCCACTCCACTAGTGCCACCTCAACCCACAAACTCAACACAATCAATTAACACCTCAGACAAGACAAAAATAAGCACTCAACTTCACAAAGTGACAATGACATGCCATATTTTTCTTTTTATAGGTTTTGACCTATAACCGATACCTAGGTTATTCCATGCCCTAGAATACACACACACATCGGTCTTTTAACTAATATATGGTCACACATAACCGATATGTATCCTGCTTTCACCTACTTCCTTAACCTAACTCCCCCTAATCCACCAATCTCTACTTTTTCCCATCACCTACCCCTTTCTACTTTCCTCAAATACTAGCCTTATTTTGACTTCAATCGCCCGACCCAAGGCCGCCCAACCAATGCAATCGCCCCACCCAAGGCCATGCAATACCAACCAATTTCCCGACCCAAGGCCGCAAACCAATCGGCCCGACCAAAGGCCGCAACCAACCAAACCCCATGCCACAACCAACCAATCGGCCAAACCCCAAGGCCACAACCAACCAATCAGGCCCCACCCAAGGTGAACCAACCAATCAACCAATTCCGTGAACTAACCCAATCGCCCGACCAAACCAATCGCCCGGCCAACCAACCAACCAACCAATCAGGCCCGACCCAAGGCCGCAACCAACCAATCCGGCCCGACCCAAGGCCGCACCCAACCAATCAGCCCGACCCACGGCCACAACTAATCAATCGCCCGACCCAAGGCCGCACCCAACCAATCAGGCCCGACCCAAGGCCCTCACCAATCAATCGGCCCGACCCAAGGCCGCACCAATTAAGTACCTCACCAAGACCCGCAAATTACGATTTTATCCACCCATCATGTAGCTTTTTGTTCAATCGCGCTCACCTGTTCGTGTTTTTAGCATGATTAGGATACTTGAATTGATCAGCCGACCAACTTTGCCTAGACCGAGACCGTGACGTTTATCTCAACCAAACCAACCATTTGGTACTACCGAACATGCCTAAACGTTCCTGTACCTTACCCGTTATATCCCCTGGAGCTACTTCCTATGCCTTGGATACTAGGATTATATCACCCTTGTTTGGATAAACTATCGACCTTTGCCTATGAATTGCTTGTTTGCTCTTCAAATCATGTACCCTGGTCGCACTACTGCATTTCAACGTGCGTCTGCTTCCTTGAACTTACCCCACCATCTTACCATCATCTCAACACCATTCACCCTTTATCAACCCTATCCCTGATTTCACGTCGCCTCAATCTGTGATAGATTTGAGGGGGATTACCTATACCCTTAACGGGAGTAACCACTTCTTATTATTGTCAGTGCAGCTTTACAAGACAAGCTACACGACAACAAGGGGCTAATGTAGACACCAAATTTGTGTCTTACGACACCCTGTGCCCCGCATCTCATTTCGCAACCTAACCTCACCACCTAAACCTTACACAATTATTTATTAATTACCTTATAATTAATAAATCCACATCTCCAAACCTGCCACCTCATTTTTCCACCTCATCATGACCTAGCCCTAACCCTAAACTAACCTAATTAAGACCTATAACTTGGTCTACATCCACACCCATGACTAATTACTCCTCACCCGCACCAAAACCAACCTAATAATGACTTGACCAAGCCCACAACTAATCCCTCGGAGAAAAGGAGGGAAAGTTGGCTATTTTACTAAAAATAGCCCACTTTGACTTAACCGACATCGGTTCCTACTCGACCACCGTCGGTTACGTAACCGCCATCGGTTCCCTGTAAATGACCTTCCCCAACCAAAAACAAGGGATCAGAATTCATTTGAAAGATCCGAATTCACTTTGCAAGACAGAGACAAGTGAAGGAAAGAGAAGAGTTTGCAGAGAAGGACATCGAGCCCAAGACTGCAACTGAGTAACCAGAGCACAACGACACTCATCCAAGCATTGGGAGAGAAGATAAGCTCACTTTTGATTGTCGATCATCCCACCTGAGCCTTGTCTTCGTCATCACAGTCCTTGGAGCTGTACCTTCATCAGGAACTAGTAAGTAGTGTCTTGTACGTTTTTAAATACCATTTCTTGAACTTCTGATTCATAGTAATTATAAGCTCACTCCTAGATCTACTACCCGATAGCACCCTACATCTAACTTTCATTCCTCTACCCTTACATTGCCCCAAGAATAGCTCCCACACTCTCTGAGTCTTCTCCATCACCCTATTACCTACCCCTGATCATTTACCAACCTTATAAACACCATAACCGCCTTACAACCAACCTTCATTGAAAGCCCCTAAATCACTGCCCCTACCGATATCGGTTATCAACAACCGGTACTGGTGTTATAACCACAGTCGGTTATATAGTGACCGACATCGGTCACTGTGACTCAAACCAAAACCAGCCTTTCCTCTATTACTTTTTAACGAGGTAACTAAATCGTAATTTCACAATAACTTCTTTGTTATCATTTGTGTTAATTCGTATTAAAAGGGGAACTGACCACCTTCAAAAGGAAGTCTAATATTTCCTAGGCCCAAGGCAGTTCCCTCATTTATTGTCTAACTATAATCTGGTGGTCTTGCATTCTTATTCACAGTAGTAGTCCGCATAAAAAGGAGTTCTTCACAATCGATCCGATCTCTCTCTCTACGGTACGCGCACACCCTCCCAACACTCAATGGTATTCCTCCTAGCCCTAACCCTTATCTCTGCTTTCTCAAGAGAATGAAAAGATCTATGTCTTCTTCTTGAAGCATACACCCAAGCTCCCACCGACATTTAGAGCTTATACACACCTTCTTACACATGTGTCCTTTTGTATGCACTACCTCTTGAAGCACAAATCATACCTGTATCTTAATAATTTTATCATGAAGTAACACAAGAACACCAAAGATAACTTTTTGAATGGATTCTTGATTTCTCACCACCTTAATGCAAACATAACATCTTCATAAGACCTCAAAGATGTTAAAAGTTTAAAATATCAATATTCTTACCTATAGGAGTTTACTCATGAAGCAAAAATTTAGCATGCCCAGACTTAGTACAAATCACAAGAAACCCTTATGCATCAAATACCTCTTAGAGCTTGAGATCATATTTTTCAATTCCCCTAACATAAGGACACCTTCTTCATTGCATGGACATGTTTCTAAGGCTTAAGATACCACAAAAATGATGTATATCAACATACATACCTATAGAGATCACATTCTCTAACTCTATGTATATCCTTTACCTTGCAATATTTAACACCATTGATCTATTTTAGCATCTCATTTTGGATTTTGTCAACACTTATCTCTTCTCATGACTACATTTCATTCCATATAAAGATCGTCAAACTCTCATAGTTTCTTTTTTGTATCATCAAGTATACCGTCACATTATTACTCTATTTTGGTATAGGTCTTCATTGATTAGTCCTTGATCATCATTTATTTACATAGAATCCTCATAGTGTTCTTCTTATAAACTTATCTCAAGATCATAGCTAAGTCTAACACACCTTATTTGAGGTGAAAAATCATCTTGAAACTACCGACTCAGGACTTAAAAACATATATTTGGAATAGATCACAACAATCTGTCACCTATGAAGCTTCTTTGAAGTAAATACGAGATTATAAATTCATGAATTTATTAATGTTGATGACCCTTACACCTTCATTCATAAACCTTGTACCTGTAATACACCATTTCACTTGAATTTTCACAAATAAAGCCTTCAAAAGTACCCGATCATGTGATGATGTACAATGGAAACATTGGATAACACCTTGATTACATGATGTATAGTTCAAATTCTCTATTCTAGTTCACCATCGGGAAATAAATCTTCTTTTTATATTTAAGATTCATAAAGTACACCCACCGAGATTGTTATAGGGATATATGACTTAGTTTCATGCCAACACACCTAGGAAAATACCACGACAAAGAGATAGAAAACATCTTTTGACCTGGAGGTGACCAAAGATAACTGACAAGTGACATCTTTACATTACATTTTAAAGGGCATGATCATGATAACATTACTTCAAACATCATTCATATGGTTGCAATCACATGAGATCATTATCTTGACTTGTAGAAATATATTTTTACTTCTTCACATCAATTTCTCGCACACATAGACACCAATAATGGCTTCTTGATGAAGGAGAAATGACAACTCACCTTTAACAACTTAGAATCTTTACTTTAGATCTTAAAATACACACACAAATTCTATAGGATCACATTCTCTTCAAGGACTCAAAGGTGACTCAAACTAACACATACGAGATCCTATAAGAATGATAACATAAATTCTTGACACACCTTGAGGTCGAATATCACTAGAGAACCTTGAAATACGCATTTTCATCCTTCATAATTTCATGACATACATTTTATAGCTTCTACTGTAACACTTCTAGAATCTACTTTTATTATTACTGAGATCATTTGTGAACATGTGAATCAACATTCCCTAACTTCTAACTTCTAATATGATATGCTTCTTATTTTATGCTTTCTAAACTATCAAACATCATTGTGCATATTTTTTTTCTTCATTTCATAGAGCCATCAAGGATTGAGAAACTTCCACACACTACTTTGCAGAACCTTCGAGATTGTCTACTTGATTATATGAATCTTCGAGCAATTGAATTCATACTACTATTTGACATGATTGTCAATATTTTAACGTTTTTTGACTATGCATAGAGACCTTCTAGACAACGGCAAAAATTTGAAGACACACATTGTACAAAGACACTTTTGATATCAATATGCTAAGACTTACAACACTTTGGAGACTTCATTCCATACTCACATATGCTCAAATTCATACCTTACGACAATATCCATCATTGACAAGACCTTATAAACTTATGACACTAATTTGATAGTGACACAAACTTCATACATTATTTTGACACTTTGAAACATCATTGTACACAACATGCTCATTAGACCTTGGAAACTAACTTTATGCCTTGTCACACAACACACGAGATAGGCTCATTGACTAAGATCCATACATATTAAATGATATCATAAGTTTTCATACTTGATCAGTAAACATAGTTTATACAGATATACCATTAAAAACATGAAGACACGTACCAAAAATCCCCTTGAGAGTATTATTGACTTCATGATAATGGAATATATACAATTAATACTTCTTGAAGGAAACATGATCAAAGCATTTCATATTGATTTAAGATCACTAAGAAAACTTGAATCAATGCTTTAAGACATGAAGACTCCCCACTATGTACACTTATGAGAACTCGATTTGCTCCTACACCGTTATCAATACACCAATAAACCTAGAAATTTTACTTGATGATAAACATAGGAGAATACATGACTAAGAATTCATTGATCACATGATTAACATAATCCTTGAAACACTAAGATGTCCACAAATACCACTTTTAGAAAAATCACATTCATACCTCTCAAGAATATCATGGGAAATATAATCATGCAAGATCTGACCCATGATGCTATTTTTGTTTCTTTGACTAATGACAAGTCCTTACAACATGATGAGAGCACCCTTCTCACTATTCAAGCCACTCAAAGATAAATAACAAGAAAATATATCAACATGTATTAATAGAAGTACAAAATGACACACTCGTACAAAACTTACAAAAATGATAACAAGACATTTGACAAAAAAGGAAAAAAAAATTTCTTTTTAATTATCTCTCGAAAGATACAAGAACTCATACTAAGACCTCATCATAAACAGATAAAAATTTATGAGTCCATACCCATCATTACTCTGACTCAACATCTTTTACAGTTCACGAGAGTAAAAATTTAGACATCTACAATGACAAGAACTCATAAACACATGTGGAGACTACTCGACATACCTTATTACTCTTGATGTTTCTCATAGAACAAGTTTCTTCAATTTGTCTTTCACACAAACTTTAAAACCATTCAAACACATGTGATCTTCTTCAACAAGTGAAAACATACTCCCTTGAAATGAATTAGACTTTTTGATCTTGTTTTCCAACTTGATAGCATTGAAATATTTCTTGAATGGCTTCATACACTATATAGTAGGCTAAGAAACATTATTCTTGACCTCTTTCACTAGAGAAACCTCATTTTCATCCTTTGGATCAGATATAGTAGTCTTAGAATCATATAAGGGACTGAATTTAATTTTAAAAAACCTTCCATTTGATGCTTGAAAGCTACTAGCATCTCTTGAGTTCCACCTTGGACACAATTTTTTTAATATGCCCTTATTTGTGACACTTATGGAATACAACACCGTTCTTGGTTCTCCTTGGTTAAATTACTCTTAGATTCCATCCTAACTCCTTAGCTTTATACCCATATTCACAACATGAGCAACATTCACCCTTGGAGATACCTACACCATTTTCAAAACACCTTATTTTGTAATCTCTAGCTCTATGACCAAAATCATGACAAAAAAATCAATATCCATTAAATTAAGAGCCATACCTCATAGCATTAGGTTGTCTAACTGAGTTATACCTTCTCAAATCAGTCCTCTTAGTCACCTTCACATCTAATTTGGAGCTTGGACCAGCCTCATGATCATGTTTACCTTAAAACCCTATGCTTGTTTATTCATATGAATATCTTTGGCCTTAAAAACAATCATCAAGAGCCTTGGAGATTCTTTCAAGTCTCTCATACATCTTCATCCTACTAGATGCACTCTCCAAATTTGATTCTAGGGTTTTTAATCTTTCTTCATACTTGGAATAAACATCCTCTTTCTCTTTTAGGGCATTAGATAAAATTTCCACTTGGGATTTAAAAACTTGATAGCTAGATCATGATATTTCTCCATTTCATCCATTTTCTCTTGCAATCCAAATATTAAAGGCTCACCAATCTCATAATTTCTCCTCCAAAGATCAACCGACTTACCCATTTGTGGTTCTACGATCTCCTTTAAGTTGCTAAATGTATTTCACAAGGAACTACTCGATACCAATTGTTAAAAGAAAAATGAACTAAGAGGGGGTCAATTAGTCCTACAATTTTATTAATTCATTTACCATTTATTTCATCATACATTAGGATCCATTCATTCACATACATTCAAACATAGCTTATTAAGTGTGCACAATACAATCAAATAACCATAACACATGCAAGAGAGTTCATAGACACAATATATAAGTGGGAAACCCTCATGGGGAAGAAAACCCATTGAAACTCTACTTATATTACACAAAGAAAATATATTTAGTGAATCACCAACTTCACAAGGAGCACCAACCCCTAATTTATTGAGGCACCAACCCCACAAAGAGCACCAACCCTACAAGGAGCACCAACCCCTAATTTAGTGAAGTACCCAATCCACAAGGGGGAGACAACCCCCAGGATAACAAAGCATCAAATCAGATACCTATATTTATTTTATCTCTTATATTTATGCTACCACAATTGATGGAGATCACATATTCAGCTCACAAACCTTAGCTCAAACCCTAAGGCATCAAACTTTCTCTATCTTCTTCTTTATCTTTATTTGTCTATAATCTCTTGCACACATGATATCAATAATTCCTCAAAATTTAATTATCTTCCTCATCCTTCAAATCATGGTATCATAACTGAAAAACACTCTCCTCTACGTCACACTTCTTCCCTCCAAGAGCACTAGTTCAAAAATAAACCCAAAACATTACTTTTATATGATTTTATTTCTTCTCACCCAAAGGAGGTTGATCATAAACCTTTGGTTTGAAAATTTCATCACTAATAACATCTCATAACTTTTAACAATAGATATAAGTGACCCATATTTATTGGCCTAGAAAAACACACTTTCCATGCACAAAAATGACCAAAACCCATGCATTGGGATGCCAAAATTATCCTCATTCCAAAACCATGCTTAGTAAAGCTCTAATATTCATAAAACATGATTAATATATCATTTAAAAATAAAATATGGTTTAAATTTATCTCAACCAATCATATTATTTCATTTACTGGGCCCAAAGATCTTTGTACTTTGCCAAAACTTCTGCTTCCTACACCCTATAGGATCCTAAAACTTCATTACCCCAAAAATCACATAAAATAAATCGAATCATGTTGTGTAACCACTTGATTTAAATTAAAAAAATTATAACACTTCTAATTAATTTATAATCCTTGAAACACTCACATGCTCAAACCACAACCACTTTTGTCTTCACCAAATCAACCTACCCAAAAATTATTTTCAAAGATTAGATCATAAAATAATTTATAGGAACATTAAATACATATAAATTGATTCATTTCATGAAAATTTCATTCCTCTTCACATTCCATTTGATATCAAACATCAAATAATCCATATCATTCTTCAAACAACTCAAAACTTTCGAAAATCACATCCTGTCTGCATTGGTAAAAACCTTTCTGCTTAAGAATGACCTAGAAACCTTATAAAATATCATAAGCACGAGAAAAACCTCATATAACTATAAATATCTCAAAATAATCTTTCCAATTTTTGTAATCATCTCAAAATTCCACCGTATCTCATGTTATGACCATTTTAATGAACAATTAGTTTTATGGCCTCAAAACTGTCCTTTGACAAGTCAACCTAAATGGAGCTCATTTGACCATATACATTCATGAAAATTTCCTAAAACCTCCATGTAAATAAATATAAACTCACATACATTACATAACATTAATTTAGCATGCAACTCTTTTGGGTAACCTTGTCCCAAAACACTCTTCTTTAGAAACTGACCTTTTTGAGTGGGGCACACTCGTCACCATGACCTCTACCATACATTTTTGGAAATATATAATATTCCTATACATCTTGCAATTATAAATTTTTATTAATCAATCAAAAAAGGCTCACTATACCTCTTCTTTTGTAAACTTCTCTTAGCTAGGGTTTAGCTAGGGTTTCAAACCAACTTAGCTTCTTAATGATCATTCATAAAAACATGACAACCAAAATACCTAATTATTTTTTTGAAATATTAATAAATAAATAAGAATATACCCCAAATTTCTTTGGTCCCCATGAAAATCATACATTTCACAACGAGCATCAAAAGGTCCAACTTTGCTTGAAAATCACACTGAAACTTACCCAGTTTCACCAAAACTTGCATATATATTACAAAATTCTCATCATGGAATTTTTTTTTACCCACATTACAAGGAAAGAAACTAATAATATATCCAATTATCATAATGTCATAGTTACCTCTCAATATTTCCATCCAGTGAGACTTGCATAGCTACCCCTTAGGGTTTTACACTTTGTCAAAACTAGGGTTAAATGGAATAGTACTACAACTCATCATAAAACTAGTCAAAATTACCCAAACATACCTAGTACACCATTATAAACCTTAATACATGAATATGTGAGCTCATATAGCTAAAAATATCAATCTCATACCTCCTAACATCCATACTTACTCCAAATGAGCACCTAAAACATAGCCAATCACCTGTATCTGCACCATGCCACTAATGTGAGTGCCCAAGGACCATCCAAACCTTCTTTCCATCATGATAACATGTTTATAAATAATCCAAGAAGATCCTACTATCATGAAACATCACCTAGGCACCTGAATGGTCTTGTAAGATAAATCCATCCTCACCAAGTCCCACTTTATCATCATGAAATCACAAGAAATATCATGTCCACATCATCCAAAACATCATATGAACCTAATCCATCATCCAATTTGTCATTAATGTGGTTTTTCATCAATGAAAACATATATAAGACCACATGCCAATAATGATGGGATCTCATAGTCATCAAATATATCCAATCATCATAATGTCATAGTTACCTCTCAATATTTCCATCCACTGAGACTTACATAGCTACCCCTTAGGGTTTTACACTTGTACATGCTAGGGTTAAATGGAATAGTACTACAAATCATCATAAAACTAGTCAAAATTACCCAAACATACCTAGTACACCATGATAAACCTTAATACATGAATATCTGAGCTCATATAGCTAAAAATATCAATCTCATGCCTCCTAACATCCATACTTGCTCCAAATGAGCACCTAAAACATAGAAAATCACCTGTATATGCACCATGCCACTAATGTGAGTGACCAAGGACCATCCAAACCTTCTTTCCATCATGATAACATGTTTATAAATAATCCAAGAAGATCCTACTATCATGAAACATCACCTAGGAACCTGAATGGTCTTGTAAGATAAATCCATCCCCACCGAGTCCCACTTTATCATCATGAAATCACAAGAAATATCATTTCCACATCATCCAAAACATCATATGAACGTAATCCATCATCCAATTTGTCATTAATGTGGTTTTTCATCAATGAAAACATATATAGGACCACATGCCAACAATGATGGGATCTCATAGTCATCAAATGCGATGGCTACAAACATTTTTAAGGTGCTAATGAAGTTAGAAAATGGTTGGGGTTCGAATGATTTTACTTGAGATGGATTGGATAGCTTCTATCATAAATTTTTGGTGTTGGGGGAGTTTAGGATGAGTTACTTGAGAGGAAATCTTGATAGGTTCTTGATGCAATTGCTTCATAACATTGTTCTATATAGATGTGGTGGGTTGAGTATGAGGGGATGCAAGGATAAACACCACCCTTTAGAAGAAAAAAATTTAGTGGGGGATGTGGTGATGGATAATTTATACCTATCTTCGATCTAGGATTTTAAGTATTGTGCACGATTTCTCATGGCTATGCAGATAACATCGATTTGATAGAATGGAAAATCATTAGAGGGGACCTCACCTTTTTTGGTAAATTATATGTTGCTGGTTTAAGATCAATGGTTTTAGGGAAATTTTTAATTGGTATTTTGATTTTGTTTATTATATATGGATAGGTGGAGCTAGATGATCTTTGTTTGTTATAAGGTCAACTTTTTAAAAATTATCTTTGATTACGGGTTGAAGGGATTTATAATTCTCAATGTGATGTCCTAGCACCCTATGATAGCATAAAATACATCATATTCATACCAGATAGGTTTCCATCTATGAGGATTGGAAGGTTTGATCAGGGGTAGTAATATGGCTGATGATTGAAGTTTTTACAGGATTGCAGTATGGTATCCTAACAGAGTTTCTTGAGATGGTGATGAGGTTTTGGGGATTTTGGTTTTAAGAGATGGTTTAGGAGTTCTGCAGACACAATAAGTGTATTGTGAATAGTGGTCTTGGATACAATCTTAAGGATGGTCTAGATTTTAAGATTTTGATGATGAGATTTGATAAAGGATGAGGCCCTAGAATAGAGGGAAATGACATGATATTCTTATGTATGTTTGTTTTGTGTTTTTTTATAGAGTTGTAACTTTATACGTTAAGGACTAAGTGATTTTTTCTTAGGATTATTGAAATTTTTAATCTAGTGTTAGGGGGCCTTATCTTTGAAATGGATGATTATAATCTCTACAACAAGATTTTCCTTTTTCCAACTCCATGAGATAAGATCGGGGGTATTTAGGGGATAATTACTTTTGTGGAAATTCTTGTAGGAGATTTTTGATGTGGGCTATTACTAGTAAGGAATTCAAAGAGGTATATCTTTCTAATTAGTTCCTTGATACAAATGTGGGTTATTTAGATGGTGGAAGTTGGTTGATGGTATTGATGACATAAGTTGTATGATTCTAGGGATCAACAATATTAGTTTGGGATACATTATTAGGCCGGGATGATTTGGAAAAGACTTCTTGAATGCATATATGGATTGATTAGAAGGTGCATTAAGGTTTTATAGTTGTAGATCACCTTGATTAATAAGGTCCAAGAGGAAATTTCTAAAAGAACAACATCTATCAATGCCATGGCCATGAACCTGGCGATATTTAAAACAATCTTGTTCTATATACCAGGGTGACTTAGGATTAGATTCATAGATAGGTTGTATAGAGGAAGGTTTATCAAATGAGAAAAAATGAGATTTTTAAAGACATAACTATAAGATTCTCCTAGAGGTATTTATTTTCGTGGAGGTCAAGATCATTTGGATTTAGACTATCCTTTGGATGCATTTTTGTGAAAACTATATTTTCCAAGCCTTTTGACTTGTCGGTGTTAGAAACGGTATTAGAAGAGTCGGGTTTTATATTGTAATTTAACTTTATCATATTTGAGGGCTCGGAGTTCCAATTTTCATGGCCATGGTAAAGGCTTCATCGAATGTCTAAAATTATTGGATTTGAAGAGTGAAAGATATGTGTTTTCTCTGAAGATCGAGTGAATAAATCAATTGATTCAGTTTTGGTAGAGAGAAAGATAATTGATTTATTATTCCATGCTACTAAGAAATGAAATTAGAGATATATTTTTCTTCAATTTTTTTAACGGAATACATATTGATTATGGATATTTTACAGGTGATGTTGATAGAGAAATGTTCTAGGAATATTTAGTATAACTACACAAATGAATATAGAGAGTGTTGAGGTATTTTTTTATACCAAATCAAGAGCAGGGACAACTAGTGATATTGGGAATTTCGTAACATAAGGTATTATTCATGAGCTATGAGATAGAAAGAGTGTCGAATGCCCTAAGATGCTATTGTGGGTATTCCTTACTATAGAATTTGGAAAATTTCAAAAGTTCCCAATGTAGAGGGTATGGTTTGAAAGGTATTTCTGGATTGATAGGTTCATCGAAAATTTGTTTATATGAGAATATAGTTTTGTGTTTCTATATTTTTATTTTTTTCATCAAGGTTTACATGGGATTGTTTTGGTGATTTTGGATACTTGTTGAAGAAATATTATCCCATCCATAGGCTGGGGATTCTATTGGTATTGTTGATATGATTAAAGGGGGTTTTGAAAAGGGGGTAGATTGACTAGTGTATGGTACATTGGTTGGGAAACTAATGGTTGTGAAGAAGAGTGGATATATTGATAAGGTTGAGGAATAAAACTATTGATAAGAGGCTACAAGGGTTCTAGATTTTGTTGAGGAGGATCACATATGAATCATGAGACAATGACTGTAGGTTCTAGTTGGAAAAGATGATGAGAGCTATTGATAACACTTGTATTAGTTGGTGGTAAAAATACAGGGATATATACAACTAGATTATAGATTGTGGATGAATAATAATGAGAGACAATGGGCTAGGATGTGACTATAGGACCCACACAATGAGGTATACCAAAGGAGACCATTGAGGGAGGAGGTGAAGTGGGTACTATGTGACTAACTATAGGAAATGGGGTAGTCATATGAGATTACATTCTAAGAGAGTTAGCTGAAGTGGGAGATAGTAGGGGATCTTCTGGCTAACTATGTTTTTTTATGAAGTAGTATTAAGGTAAAAGATGACCAAAGGGGTTGAAAACATAGATGTGAAAGTTTCTATATGACCAGGGATGGGATAATGAGAAATTTGTTTGATAATCGATTGATATATGGAGTTAATGAGTCCTGAGTGGTCATAAATGTAACAATGAGTGATAAGTGGTTGAGGATCTGGTTAATAATAGGTAATGTGGATGGAATGTGAAGTGAGATAATTACTAAGGGTGATAAGATTGGTTTCTAAAATTTCTTCAAAGGTTGGATATCCACTAGTGAAGAACTTTGGGAGAGGTGGATCAAGGATTTTGGATGTGTCTAATATAATGTTGGGAGAATGAAGTGATTCTTAGCTTATGTCTATGGATTGTTGTAGTGGGTTTGACATATCTAGGATATTTTGGATTTAAAACTATTGTCTAGTCAGAACCATGAGATATCAAGAAAATAATATATGAAAGAGGTTGTTTAAATATAAACCACACAATCAACAAAAAGGTATTTGATTTTCTTGATTATCTTTTAGAAAATGTGTGAAAATAAAAGATGAATTATAAAGGGGTACTAATAATTAGGCCTACTAAGGCTAGTTTCAAGTATGTTTAAGCTAGAGTCCTTGATATACCTAGAGGTGCAAGAGGCCCGAACTCATTTTGGTGTCATTATGAGGCTTGATATTGGGGTATACCCCCTCAGTTCATGATCTTTAAGTGATAAGGTTTTCGGGTGCTTAGCCAATATACTACCCATCAATTATTTATACTCAACTAGAACACCAAGTTGGCTTCCCCCTTGGTGATGAAATCCAAGTAGGTAGGCTTGAGATATAATGTTTAGAGTGAAAATTTGATTCTAAGTGGTTTTGGTAGTGTGTGAGGGGAAGTGATAAATGGAACTTTCAACCCCTATTTATACTAGATGATCACACAAATATAAGAATGAAACTTCATTTTAAGTCCTAAAAAGAACACTTTTTTTTTGATGAGGCAAAAAACCAAAATACAATGCTAAAAGGGATTGAAAGAGAATATAAATGAGAGAAGGGGAAATATCATTGTTCGCTAAATATTCCTTTCTATTATTTCTCTTTTACACCCTTGAGGAAGTCACTAGAGAATTTGAGATAAAAAGGTTAGATAACATGCAAGAAGTAAATAAAAGTATGGTGTACTATAGAAATGTAGAATTTAATCAAAAGGAAAAGGTCTCATCAAGTGTGTCAGATGTTTTAGTAGATTTCAGAATTCAATATTATTACGTGAAAAAAATCACTAAAACTCAAAAATGATAAGGTTTAATGATACCTATGTAGATGATGATGAAAGGTAACATATCCAAATAGGTGCAAGAAACTCCTCTTCTAGAGATCTGGAAGCTTGCACACACGTAGAAAAATTTGACAAGAAATATATTGGATAATAATGAGGAGAATTTTCTTGGAAAAGGTAAATCCCAGGAACCAAAGGGATTCCTTTAATAGGTGTTAAATCACTTTTAGATAATTAAGTTGATGATAATGATAAATTTACAAATAATATCTAAAGATGCAGTAACAAACTTTGAATGTGTAATGTCTGGATTTGAGACTCAATTGACATCCCCGATGATAGGTCGGGAGGGTTGAATACATTATCCTGGTAGAGATTAGATTCATCACTATGTTTGAGGAGAATGTTTAACTATTTAGTGATGACATCCAGTTTAGGTGTGCGATGATGACATAAAGGATAAACTTGTAGTCAATATCGATTGTTTTCACATGAATAATTGGTGCACAATGGATAGGTCAAAAATAGTGTCGGAGTTCATAAGATGCTTTTGGAAGGGCTATCTAACACACGTAGAATCCCGCAAGGAAATGAATGTTATCCGTGATTATAAAATAATATCAAATATACAAAAATGTATTATGAATGTAGAGTAGGGGAATCTTAACAGGATCAACATTGATCCATTAGATTGGCATCGATTTAGGTGATTGTTGTCAATTGTTGTTAAAATTACTTCTAATTAGGGAAATATGTTTTTATGCCTATGGTTATAAATGAGGGATCAGTACATTCTTAAATGAAAACATTTATATTATAATATGATTGAATCAGGGAACAATATTTTATGTGATTAAATAAAATGACACATCTTTAAGGTGGATAGAATTGGGGTGGATAGATGTTGAAAAGTGTTTCTACAAAAGGAGTGCAAGACAACATGAGATTTGGGTTACCTCACGCCTTTTTAACACATGAAGCTAAAGGTATTAAGCCTATCACATACGAGTTCCTCAGTTGGATGTCAAAATTGATTTTAAAATCCTTAAGCAAAGGCATGAGTTGAGTTTTATAGGGTCGATGACGTTTCAAATGATCATCGCTGATCTACACCAATCGATGCTGATTGCATGGGAGAGAACACCAATTTATTTCCATTTCAAGGAAAATGGTTGAATTAGGTTTCAATCATTTCATTTTATTGGGATTTTGGGTTTTATGATTCTCTAGGGTTGTTTTGATATCGTGGGGAGTTTTTTTGGAGGTTTGGTTATTTAGTTATTTATTTATTTATTTTAGTTAGTTAGTTTGTTTTATAGTTATAGGTGGTTACTAATGGTTATAGTTAGTATAATGGTAATGTAAGTTGGTATAAAGGTGAAATGACCATGTGGTATTATGAACTTGTGTCTTAAGGTGCGTATGTATGTGTGATAATCAGGTTGACCTAATTTTAGTGTCTACAAAAGATAAAATTTTCATGTAGGATATTCGAGTACTCATCTAGTACTTGGAAAGATACTTTGGAAAATTCATCACCAATATAATTGGTGGCATCAATTCCATCTTCCCTATATTTTTGCATCTTCTCCTTGGTTTCTTGTAAAATTTTTACTTAGAATCAAATGGATTTGTAAAACTCAAAATGCTTCCCATTTTATTTAGTTATGCCTTCTTGAACAAGGTCATCTCGCATTAGCCTTCTTGAGCCTATTTAGGGCCTCTAGAGTAAGCTCCCAATTGTTGCATTCTTAATCAAAATCATAATTCATCTTCTCAATAGATGAAATTTCTCTGTCAATATCATTATGGACCTGAAAAAATCCTCAATCAACTTATTAACATGGTTTAGGATCCGTTCGATATAACTATCAACAACTCACCCTTTCTTCCCGATCTTCTTGAACTCGAGACATATGATGGATCTTAACTGGTTTAAGAAAGAGAAGATATTGGGGCTGGTTTGGTAACCTTGAGAAGCAAGGTTGTTAGCTGTTCAAATTTTTCCTTAAGTCAATCCTTGGCATCCTTGGTTTCTTTGAGTTTCTTAAATAAGTTATCGAAGGTCGCTTGTAGATCCCGTGGTCCTTTTGTATTGATTTTCCCAGGTTCCACTTTAGTTATATGATAAGCGAAGTAGTGATTTATTCCTTACACTTGTCAGCAATGGGAGAAAAATATTTAAAAACCTCTCCTTTTATGGATCAATGGTGATGTGGGATAGGGTTTTGAGCTTCTTTGATGAAGGAGATGGAGTAGGATTCAACATACTAAATTAAAAGGATTCTAAAAGGGAAACCTTTTTCCTCTTCTTAAGGGTTTCGATTGTTTGTTTTTGGGGACATGTGATCATGAGAGCTATACTTAAATTTTTATAAAATTTGAACACCAAGGGGGAAGGATTAGAGAAGATATCCATGATGATAGTTGAAGAGGGGGGAGGAGAAGAGAGCATGGTAGGAAAAGGTGAATGGAACTAGGTTATTTGAGGAGAAACCAAGGTCATACTTACTCCAGGTTGAAATAGGAGAAAGGGATGAAAAGAGTTGTGCCATGAGTGATACCCGAGGTGATGAGGGTACTAAAGAAGAAATAGAAGTGATAGATGCGGTGGTCGAGAGATCTAAAATTACGAGGATTTAAGAGATGTGTAATGCCTCTAGCATAATAAATACCTAAGATGACTTCTAATTTAGAAGGTACAAACATTGAAAAGTATTTTTTTCTTAAGACGAAGTAATCCTATGAATTTGGTAATAATGTTTGTAGTAGGAAATAATTCATCTATTGGACGGGTACATTTTTTTGTATTTTTCTTAATTAAAAATGAAGCGATCCATTTTCGTTATGTAGAATAAATTCACTACATAGGATTATGAATTTGAGTTTCAGTTTTCATAATTTAAGAGGAATCAAACAACATTACCTTGGATCAATTCCATTGATCCAAGGTATGCTTCTAATTTACATGTCTTGTTGACATGAAGTCCAATTTGGACAGATGGAAGAGTTATGGATCTGGAGTGTGTGAGGGCTGTAAATGACCCTCTTCATGGATCTCTACTTCATATTTAATCCAGTAATGATTCTGGTTCTTCTTTTCTATTATTTTTAGGATGAGATGTCATTGGAGGACCTTGGACCTAATATAACTATGTTTTAAAACTAATGACTCTATCCTAGGGGTTAAACCTAGACTAATACTATGGACCTATGTTGATTTCCTAAACTAAAGTTAACCTAACTTAAAGTATGGCTAACCTAAATGGGGCCTATGGAATGACATGGAAATTGGTCAGTGGCATCGGTTTCTAGATATTAAATGGGATTTAATGCAGTCTTATCTCTTCCTACTTGCCAACTTTGGCATGGGCATTGGAAAAGTTAGGGGAGGCTGAGTTGGCACCTCCACCGAGTTTGGTTGCATGCAAAATTTAAATTTAGTCTTCACCAAATATGGAGATGGTGGTGGCGTGGAAAAATGAGGGAACTGACAATCCTTGGCATTTAATGTTTTTGAACTTGGCAAAAACTACCTAGGAAGATGCATGAGGGGTTTTGGTTGTTTTGATCTTTCGGTTCATTTTCGAGCTCGAGATTTGCATGATGTTGTTCAGTTCTTTGAACCTCCAATTTGATTCTTGCATGACTGTTATTCTTGCATAGCATAGAGCTATTAATGGACACTGTGAAAACTATAAGAAGAAGGGAGAAGTGTTGAAAGTTGGTTGATGTTTTGTGGAGAAGAAGAAGTTGTTGAAGTTCTGCTTGGAAATATTCTACAAATCAGTGAAGGAGAAGCTCTATTAGGCATGATAGGATCTACCCATTAATTTTTTTTTCTTTTACTTAAATGATTCATTAAAAGAAATCTACTCTTGGGAATATATTGGTTTTTTCTTGGATGATAGGATCTTTGCATTTGATTCTTGTGTTATGTATTGTGAATGTTGTTTCGACTCCACTTGTATGGTGGAAATTCTGGTTTGGGGTTTTCATTTTCTCTTGATTTGATTTGTTGGGTTATGATTTTATCCTTTTATATGATCTTGAGATGAAGTTGAAATTGTTGGTGATTTGGTTTAGAACTGTGTAAAATTTTAAGTAGCTCGGTTGCTTAAACTTGTGGGATTGTTGTAGAATATCTTATTTTACCAATGTGGAAAGACTTTAGGTGATAATCTATTAAATGTCTTGATTGATTGTTTGAACTTTCATAAATCCATGTGAGGAATACATTTTTGGGACTCTGGTTTTAACATATTCTACTGAGTTATGATGGAAGGACCAAAAATTTGTGATCGTGTCTGATTCCTTATCACTTCTATGATTGTGATTTTGGGTTCTTGTATTTACCCTCTCCATTGCAATCATTGGTCCCTATGATTTTTGAGGAAAGATAAATTGTTTAGGGTTTTTGCATGGAATGGATTTTTCATCTATTTGGGCTTGCTAGAAATTTTTCGTTCTTTAATTGAGGGTCTAGTAAGTATAATCTTGTTAGCTCCTTGAAAGGAATTATTTCTTACGGAAGTATAATTTTCTTGGAAGCTCCATAAGGGAAGTGTTATTATGTTCTATTCTTTTGAGTATTTGGGTAACCTTTGAAATTGAGGCAACTGTTGCTAAGAAGGAAAATTATCTTGGGTATTGGCATACTATTTTACAATTGTTGTTGTCAACTTGAATGTCTGGATAGTTCTATGGACATTGTTTGATGTGTTTAGTTTACATGATTCTTGACCTTGGCCCATTGAACTCAGTTTTAGTTCATTTATATTTTTGACAATAATGTATTGATGAAAAATAATGGTGACTCCTATTTGGTTAAATCGCATTATATACTTCCTTCCCCTTATGGATCTAAGTTAGGAGGACTGTGTAGACTTACCCTTCAAATAATCCTCTTCCTTTCTCCACTGTGTCTGTTGGGAAATGGTTACTTGTTGTCTTACAGATTTAGGTGTTATATTTACTATCCCCATTGAATGATGAAAGGTAATGGATGTTATGGTTTTTGTTTCTTCCCTTCTTCAGGACTGTTTTCATTCAATTTGATCCCTGATTAGTTATCTATTTAGGATTTTGGTGTGGGGCAGTAGAGACTGATCTTGTCTGTATATGTTCTTGGTTATCTCATGCTCTCTTTCTAATCATGCTTAGAACTATGAGTAAGTAATCTCTCCCTCCCTCCTTTAATTTTATTTCTATTTCAAACTTGGAGAAGGTGTTGTCCTATTTGGTCTACTTCGTTATGCAATCTCCCGAACCTGTATTGTAGAATTAAGTTCAGGTTGTGCTAGGGCAGTATAGTTGAAGAAAAGGTTAATTAGATGGATGATTGAGTTGAAGTTGATTGTTAAACCATTCCATTCCACTCTTTTGAATTAATGTTGGTAATGTTGTATCTCTTTGGGGATTGTGTGTGTAGTCCCAATTGCATGCTAATTTAATCTTACCCTTGATGAGATCTGTTTAGTTCTTTGGACTTCAACTTAAATTGGGTTCTAATTCTGAATTTGAGTATTAGGATACTTAAATCAGTAACACATTTAAGTTATGTGATTTGGTTCATCCTAAACTTATTCTTATGTTTTTAATTTGATTATTGGCATCTCGATTTTAGGATGAATTTAGGTGAATGATATGTCGAGATGGAAGTACTATTGTTTTATCCACTGTTGAACTATGCCTAAAAGATAGTTAGGATAGTTATCTCCTTATGTTAAATAGGTTTAACTGAGAAGGAAACATGTAAAGTAATGTATGAAAATAATATTTGGATTGTAAGGAAAGGTTACTTATTTGAATTATTTTTATGAAAGACAATAGTATCAAAGGTTGAAGTTTTTATATCATGACCTATTCTTACTTTTGTTACAGTATCACCTTTTCTCTCTCTTTTATCTTGGTATGGTAACTCCATTTGGTTGTCTTTCGAATTGCTCAGATGTTTCATATTAGCAAAGTTCTCTTTATGAAACAGCTTAGCTAAAAGCACATCGTTTTAATGTTTAGTGCTTATGATGCTCGATTGAATGAACCGACACGTGTTAACAATTTTGCGAGATGGACTTCATAAGTTATGAATGGAGAAAATATCTTTAGGAAGTTAAATTTTTTTACCAAAGAGGCTGGATATTTTATGATGAAATATGGTTCATTACTAAAATGTATTGATGAAAAAGAAAGTTGTACTTGTAATTGATCTTGTTATTGTCGTTTGACATTAGAAATGTCTGAAGTGTTTGGACTTATAATGTATGAATCCTCTTGATGAATGAAAGATTTGTGAATTTTCTTGTACTTGATGTGTAATATTTTTGGGTATTATGTGAATGAAAATGTTAAGTATTTCTCTAATTTTTCTATCAGTAACATACCCTCTTGGGTTGGAATAGATTGAATAGAGATCAGGGGTACTAGATGTACTACCCTCTCTAGTGAAATGCAACTTATTAAGTTTAAATTCGTGCATGGATATTCAACTATATCACTATGAATATATTTTTTTAAAAATTTGTGGGTGAATAAAAATATGATGATAACTTATAATATACTATGGGGTTATAAATGAACATTAACCCTTTATAAGAAAAAGGGAAGACAACTTCCATGCAATGAATCATAGACTTGTTTTAAGACCTTTTGGGAATGAATCCGAATGTTATCTTGGATAGTTGAAGGTGTTCTTTCTCATGAAGAGTTCCTTAACTAGAATAGGAATGTAGAGAAAGGAAATTAAATGGGATTAGACTTCAATTCCATTGAAGTCTAATATAAAAAGAACTTTCTCTGAACTTATATAAGCTAGGGCTTGAGTAAGGGAGTAAGAAAACATCACTTAAATGTATGTTGGATCTGTTATGTAAAATATAAATCAGAATGTTATTGGTATAAAAACATAACTTATGGAATGGATAGGGAGAAGATGTTTCTACATACCTACCTTTATTGCAATTTTAACTTGGAACCCTAAGGGTTAATGAACCTAGTTGTTCAATAGGGTTACTGTAATTAACCCTTAATAAGGAAAATTAGTAAGTCATTAACTTCTTTCTAAGGTATGTTCATCCAGATGAGGATAACTTAGATAGATGTTGACACACACCAACTATAGTGTAGTACCTTCGTGAAGACTTGGGTCTTCACGAGGATATTGTGTTGCAGTTGACATGTTGCAACACCCTTCAGATTTTAATTAGCTAGATCTACATAAATTCTGACTTGATCACAGTTCTACCCTAGGTAAAGTTAGGGCATGACCTAGTGTTGGGTTCAACTCATGATGACTTAGGATAACTAGACACACACAATCGACTTAGGTCGATTGAGTATGTCTATGTACCCTTAGTCACCATGAGTAGTCCTCCACACTAGTCTATGTTGCTAACCTTGTCTATGGTTAAACTATGAAAGAGTGGACTGACAGTAGTCAATAAGGACCATTCTAGATAATAGATTGAGTGAGGTGAAGGACTTATTATTTTTACGAGTATGTTGTTTGGGAATATAGACATAAACAATATGTTTAAAATGTTTGGCGAAAGTATTGTAAGCTCGGTTGTGTTGTCCTATGTCACCTACTTTAAGAAGTGGGATTTCATATGAATATCGGTACACTTCAAACCCCATTATCTATGTAAGGATGGAGGAGGTTGATCAGCTGTTAGACATGCAACACGGTCAACCCAATGCAAACCACGTTGTTATCACAAATGGAACAGGTTCTTACCATAGAGTCTTGTCAAGACCTCACATTGCCATGCAATCGAAAGAGGTTGATATATTTGCATGAATAGATAATCCTCTTTGTCAGATAGATGAGTCTTTGGATATAATGAGGGATTCATCCTCTGAGGTTTCAAATACCTATCATAAGATTATTACTTCTGAGGAAGACATGAATTATAACACTGAACAATTCATGACAGGGTATCATGAGCCTGCTCAATCAAACCCTACGCCACGGGAACCCCAACAAGGGACTCAATCCTCTCCCAATGATCTCATTTCTACTTTGGTTGGGAGAATTAGAGAACTATAAAGTTCCCATACTTCACACCAACACATGCAGTAGGGCAGAACATGGGTTATCCAGTTGAAATCAAAGGATACATCCCTTCCAATGAAAAACCAATGCAATATCCTATATAACAATGTTATCAGGTTCATTCAAATCCAGGTGATCTTCTCACAGGGTTAGAAACATTGGGGATGGGTCCTCATCCTTCTCAATCTTATCCTACATAAGGGTTTACCAGAAGTGCGTTCTCGAATGATGCCACAACAGGCAATGCGACATTCCCTGGTTTTACGCTCGCTAGTTCATATCCTGGAGCTATCCCACCTTTCATGTATATGTATTAAAATACTCCCTAGATAGACCCATATACCATTCCTGATCCCTACATGCCATATCAAAGGACCCCATACATACCCATCAATGCTTATAGCACAACTTATCCAACTCCTCCTCCTCCACCTCCTTATCAAGGATCTTCAATGGTGGAATCTTATGCAATGGGTACATACACTGAGTACTTAAATGAGCCTCTTGACTTCACCATATGTGGTGTCATGCTTCCACACCCATTGCCGGATCTTCAAAATTTAAGGGAAAAGGAGACTGAATGCTCATATCAAGGCCTACGCTACTGCTATTAGGGAGTTGCTTCCTTAGGATGTTGTAGTGGCTAAGATATTTCCAAAGACTCTCAAAGGAATCACATTGGATTGGTACTATAGGATACCGGAAGCTTCTATAAATTCCTTCAAACAACTTGTTTCCAAGTTCATCAAAGCATTTGACATGAACAAGTTGTTGCGTACAGGATTAGGGAGTTCCTACATATTAGACAAGAGAAAATGAATCTTCTACCCATTTCATCCAAAGATGGTGCCAAGTTCTCTATTCCTCTCGTAAGTGTGCCCAACATGGACCAGATGGAACTTTGCGATCTTTTCCTTCACTCGGTCAATAGAGACTAAGGAAGAGGTCCAAAAGTTTCCTTTTCATAGTTATGAGGAAGTTTTGGAAGGAGCGCTTTAGATTGACCAAGCCGCTATAGATAGTGGGCGTAAGATTTATGGTCCTAATGGGAAATTGGTATCCCCAAAAAAATAATGCAAGTTATCAAAAGAATGGTGCTAACAACAAAGGACCTAAGGATGTGAATCGCAATCATGGTGCTACCATAAATGGTGCTATTGATCAAGATAAGAATGTTGGTTTTCCAAAAATAGAAACAATAACAATAAAAACAACTTGGGCAATCAAAGAGGCCTTAGCACTATGTCTTCTATCAACACAGTCAATGTAAATCATCCACTACAAAAACAAAATCAAACCCAAATCCCAAACCAATATCAAAACTCTAGCCAAGGGGCAATAAATCATGGTTATAACAATAAATTTCAAAATTACAACCGAAGTTATAATCAACAACAACAAGACGCTTATCAAAGGCCAAGAGATTATGACCCTAACCTATATTATGGTTTCCATAAGGTTCGAGGTCATGATGATAGGACTTGCCATGATTGCAACAAATTTTTGCAAAGACTTCTTGAAAACCAAAGGCAACTCTTTGTAGATATGTTCCTAGCAAATCTTGAAACAAACTTGCAATCTAACTATACAGGACCTATAGCTCCTCAGAATGCTAATGTGAGCATATTTCAAGATCCGATCCCTACACATCCTAAAAATTTCAAGGTGAATTCACAAAACACAAACAAAGGAATTCCTATAGGAAACAATGACCACAAGCCTCAACTTCCAATAACTCTCGAGTCACTCCTAACCTTGGTTCAAATGATAACACAAAAATCTTAGGATTAGTTGAGCTAGAGGTTGAGTGTGAAATTAATGCAACAACCTGGACGAAGGAGTATGCTTCACAACCCCTACCCAACCTTTCTTTCCCATAGGATGACATTCCTACAATTGCAAAACTAGTAGGAGCCTATGATTTAATATCAGATTTGAACAAGACCTTTTCTCACATTTCATTCTCGAGATTTGTTGAAGAATTCACATGTGCATTTATCTCGTGTTTCTCAATGCACTAGGCCTTGGTCATCTAATCCATGTTACGCCACCTCTTAGCACTCAAATAAATCATATTGACTTTGACATACATCCTCCAGAAAGAATGATAGGGATATTGGGTTTGTTGTCGATATAGACAAGATGTCATTTGATGCTGAAATTGCCTAAAGAGGTGATCTTGCCTTATTTCTACAAGTCTCATTTTTTAACAATTACATTAAGAGAGCCATGATTGATGATGGGAATTCTGTAAATTTGGTTCCTTTCTCTTTCTTGTAGAAGTTGGGATATGGAGAGACAAATTATTCCTCTAGAAGAAACACGTTACGGGGGTACAATAGTCTTAAAGCGACCTCGATTGGAACCATAGTTCTTCCAGTCACACTTGGTCAAAAAAATATCTTAACGTAATTTTACATTATCGAAGTGGAAAAAAGTTATAACAAGATTCTTGGAAGACCTTGGATTCATCGAATGAAGGCTATTCCTTCTACACTATTCTAGGAGATTAGATTCCTCCATTTGGGGAAGGTCTTCATCACTCAAGGGGATCCTAAGCCCTTCAATATACACTTAGAAAAACTCAAGAAGAAGAAATGAGTCCATATAGAGTATGAACTTCCTACAAACCAATTGAACAAACCACCTCCAATAAAAGAGTTAGTCCCGGTCACCCTAGACATTCCAAAGGTTGAAGTCATTAACCCAAAAACATTTGAGGTGGCAAAAACAGATAAGGGTAAATCAATATCTATGGAAACAAGTGTCCACTAAAACCACAGCGAAATTATGAAACTCTTAGAGAGTGACAATCTGATCTTCCTCCCGTTTGAACCACAGGGAATGGGTAGTCTTCTCGTTTAGCATCTCTTCCCTTCGACGACCTAGATCTAGGTGTGAACATGATAGAGTTAACAAATGAAGAAGGGAAATTTGAGATTGAAACAATGCCCATAAAAACCATCTCTGGGGGTTATTCTATTCTAAACCCTAGCTTCGACCCATGTGCGTCTGAAACTAAGTTTTCCATATCCATGGGGCAAGGCCTCATCATTCAACAAGAGTTACAAGTAAACACAATGCTCCACATAGGAGATAAGGCCGAGCAACATAATCATGCTCACCCACACACCATGTCTCAAGAATGTGACAAAGAGGTGCACAAATGCCTCTTTCAAACAAATGATTTTGATGATTTGACATATACACTTTCAGGAAAGGGTTGTAAGTTTAAACCTAGAATGGTAGGCCCTTGTCAAGAGAACGGAAATTTTGAGGATAATGGTTCTCCATTGTGTGCTTTTAGGGGTGAATAATTTGATATTCATCAAACTTCTTCACCTTAGACATCATGACATGTAGTTTAACCTACATTTTCATATGTACATTACTGCATCTGCATTTCATTTTCATTCGCCAGTTCATTTCGTAAATTTGTGATCAAGGGAATTATTCTTATAGAAACTCCTAAAAACTTCTGAAAACATTGGAAAAACATTCAGATCATATCTCTTCAAATATTCATAGTATCATGAATTATTTCTAAATCATTTCATCAGTTCAAGCAAGATAAGATAAAGTTTTGACCGTGATCATACCAAGGTCTCCATACTTTGTTCTACTTTTTTTCTCTTCATAAGATAGGTGTATTTTGTTCATGGTCTATTCTAGAAGCTTCATGGTTAAAAATTCCAATAGAATTCAAAACCCTAAAACCAGATTTTGTCAACCAAGTGGCCATCTACAGATCTAAGTCTAGATAAACTACACAAGAATTCACATTCTAAACTCAAGTAGCATGAGTAGGGTAAGGTTGTAGCATCCCAATTTGGTTCTCACAAATCTCTATCTTCCTCTCATCATGGCAATTCAACAAGCTTCATGGCTTGCACCCTTATGAACTCTTGGTGTTGAGCCCTCACATATTACTAGTTGTGTGGGGTTAAGAGTGGGGCAATCCTATCTATTCATCATATCATTATATCATCACGTTTTTCAATACAAATAGGAAGTATCAAAAATAGCAAGAGAAGCTAAGTTTAAGATCACATTGTTTTTGCATCATCATATATAACCATCACAAAAAAATCATTTTGTTATCATTTCGCATCCATTGCATACATTTTGAAAAGCATAGAAAATTAGAAATTCTAAACATCTATAGTATACATGAGAGATAAGAAAAGAGATTCAACTCGGATACAATGGAATGAGAACTAAAAATAGAGTCTATATATATCATAGTGGATCATGTTTCTATACAATGTCATCATGCGCTAGGCATGGTAAAAATGCTCGCAATGAGCACAAAATACCAAAACATCATATATGCCTCACAAAATGGAAATTAAGCAATAAAGGAACTTTGCCTATCTGCCTCTTTGAGGCCCCTTATGACCGCTCTAGTTACAAATTTCTTAGGAGTTCTTCTCAAAATTATTCAAACAAAGAAAGGGCCAAGCCTAACACAAAATACCATTCCCAAATCCATTCCAATTCAACCATACTCAAAAATTAAAAACGGTCACCATGGGCTCAAAGCTAAAAAATCACCAAGTCAGTATGCACAAGTGAATTTAAAAATGAATTTGCTTGGAGATATATGTTTTTATAACTTCATTTTGAGTGTATGTGTTCACAGGACTTGGAGCGTTGGCGTAGGTATATTTCTATATCCTCGCATAGATGGTAAGTCATCTTGTGTTTTAATTTAGTGTTTATTTTTCAATATTTTATCTATCTACCTTTGAGTCTTCTTTTTCTCTTGCAAGTAGTGGGAGTTTGGACAAAGTGATATTTCAACACACTGTTATGTCAATTTTAGCATCTAACTCCCCATTTTGGGAATGTCATACTCAGACTCTACGTTTTACGCCTCTTCATGGCTAAGACACTTCTCTGAGGGGGCAATATGTACGCACCCAAAATTGCATGTGCTACATTGTCGGAAAATGGTGGAAAAGATCCCCAATAATGATTCAAAATACTTTCAAGAAGGTTTTCGAGATCCAAAACCCATTTACAATGTATATTTGTAGACTATACATCCTTACTCAGCCTTTCCACACTTTCTTCCAGATTCCCTCTCATTTCTGTGCATTTTTTGGCTTTAGTGATAGGACCACCTCCCAGGCTTGGGCGGCAGCTCTGGGATTGCCTCCTTGGATTGGGCGAAGTCTTAGGACCGCCTCCTTGTGCAGGGGTGGTAGTCCTAAATGCTTTTTCTAGAACTCTTCATGCATGTTTTTGACACACGACGCTTCACTTAACTCAACTTTTAGGGTGCGTTTGTGAACCAAATTGCCTAAAAATAGTCTTGTTTACATGGTATTCCTTCCCTCTTCTATTTTTAAATAGATTGAATTAGTTTTAACTACCTCTTCTTGCCTTGTGCATGAAGTAACCTTCTATCCTCCATTCCTATATATTCCATGCTTTTATTCAAGCAAAAGAGCCTAAGAATTTTGTGTATCTTGATTGTTATGCTACCATAATCTTGCTAGGAATTGCATATCCAAGTTTAAATCTCTTGTACTATCTTCTTCTACCTGCATTATGTCCATATTGCCTCTAAGTTTCCATTTCTCAAGCACCATCCTCTTGTTTCTATTCTTTGCATTCCCAAATCCTTGGACTCACGTGAACACTCAAAGAAAGAAAAGAAAGAACTGAGGGGAAAGATACTGATACTACTAGATTTGCTAAGGTTCTTACTCTTCCAAGTTGGATTTGTGTATTTTTTTCTTTGTTTATCAAATTTTCAATTATGAATTGTTAATTTCAATTCCATATCAAATAGAGTATAAATCAATGTATTTTCATTTGCAAGTAGTTAGTTAATTTCCAAGAGGGTTTGAATCTTTCATAGCAATCCTTGGTGATGGATCCTCTTCTTCCCATCCCTATGGATCTGAAGGAGAGAATATCTGTAGGAGGTTGTCTACACATCATAGATCATTTGGAAAATATCTTGTTTTAGGTTAGTTTAGATTCAATACACTCAAAGACAGAAAATAACCACACCGGGTTGTCTTGCTTGTTTATTTTTAATTTAGAAGTGGATTCAATTATTTAGAATAGAAGTGAATTGTTGTTTATGATTATAATGTTTCAATTTTGTGACTTGTTTATATTAGTTTCCTTTCACTAGTAGCATAGATTGTTAATTTCATTCAGTTTACATGGACACTTCGAACTAGATCAACACTTAGATTCAAGTTAGGTAAAAAAACCATAGGGAATTTATTCTACCCATTCATAGCCTCTAAATCTTCCCTTTGTCAACTCAGCTACCAGGAGATCACACTACCAGATCTTAGTCTCTGATCCTCCTATAGTTAGCCACACACATTCAACATTGGCTGCTCTAGCACGACCTCGGGGGGTTGAGTGCGGTTGAAGGTCATGTGTTCATTTTCATTCGAACAATAACCTTAGACACAAAACTTGGAATACATGAAGCTTATTCATGTTTTTATTTTCCTCCTTATTTTATTTTTTCATTGACTAACTCCAATTTGGTTTTTACATCTTTGTTTTTTCCTTTCTTTGCTTCATTCCTAGGCTTTTCAATGAGCTTTTCATTCCAATTTCCTCTTACAATTGTTACATTTTCTTCTTATTTCACAATTCTTCCTTCTTGAAACTCACTTTCCTTATTCCATTCACCAATTTCCTTCATCTCTTATGGTTTAGGACAGTTATTGTCTTCTCCATTATGAAGGGCATGCTCTAATGCACTCACCTCAGCTTGTAATTGCTCCATGTTCTCATAAACAAATCCATTTTTCTCTTGTTTAAAATGTAACATCTCTTGAGCAAGGTTTGCATCATTCACACTATCATCAAAATAAACAAAATCTGATTTCAAATTTTCATATTTTACCTCTTCATCCTCATCAACTTGTGGCTGCTCTTTATCATTCTTCCATGCTTTCACCACTTCTTCACCCATGGGATGACTTGCATACAAAGTTTCTATCATCTTTAACTCTTCCTGCAATAATTTATCATCTATATCTTCATGATAATCATCAAACCTTGGACTTGCATTTAAACACTGTTGTACTTCTTCCAAGAATTTTCATTTTCCTTCATTATCTCCCTTTGGCCTTCATGAGAACATTCACCTACTTCCACATTAGTCCATCCCATCTTTTCTTTGCAAAATTCAGTCATGCATTCATCACTATCACTAGTTATGCTTATAATGTCATCAACTAGTATAAAAAATGCATTTTTACCTTTTTTTCTCATTTCCTTTACCTCATTTGAAATGACATCAATCTTCTTCTTCCAGCAGCTTCTTAGAACAATGATTGGTTCCTTAGTCTTCTTACCTTCATATGCATCTTTTTGGACTTCATATGCTTTCTTAGGCATTGTCTTCTTGAGCCACTTGGGCACTATGTATCCATATTATTTTGCAAGGTCTTCTATACTCATTATTTTCTCTTTCTTCCCTTTTTCTTGTTACATACCTTCATGTTTGAATGCTTTCAAATGCATTCCTTTTTTTCCTTCTATCATGGAATCTTTTCTTGATCTCTCATCCATAATGGATTCCTTGGCAAGGCTGCCCTTTATACCTACAAAATCAGATTTCAACATAACATTAGCATTCAAAAATGTCCTTTGAATGGACTTTCCATCATTCTCCTTCACTTCTCTTTGTGGTTCTTCCTCATCTTCACTAGACCAATCATTCTCTATCTCATTTCTACAAGATTCTTCACATTCTTCACTCATGAAGCTTAACTCTTCTTGTTTATCCATCATCTTCTTCATACCTTATGCCAACTAAGAATTCTCCTATAGATGCTATCTCTTTCTCAAGGAGTTTAATTTTCCCCCTTATTTCAGCTATCTCTCTTGCTTTCTTCTTTTATTTCCTCTTTTTCTCTTCTACCACTCTCCTTTCTTTCATAACTTACAACAAAACAATTACCTGTCTCCATGGTATAGCTTCCACACTTTCTCTCTCTCTCTCTCTCTCTCTCTCATCCAAGTCTCTATCACCTTGGATTGTAGCCTTCTTCCTCTCTCTAGCAAATCTATTCTCTATGAAATCTCTAGTGGCATTTATGCCGATCTTCTTGGCTTACTCTTATTCTTGCTAGTTGTAGTTTCTAGGCTTCTTTTCAATTATTCATACTTGAATATTTATAGTCTCTATTCTCCTTCACCTACATGTAACCTTTCATCAACTTGTCATCTAATCATTAACACAATAAAAAAATTTGAAGATCATACAAACATCTATATTATTATTACCTAATAAAATCGAGAGGCCTACTCGATACCCAAAATGTTGCATCTTTAGCTCAATTATCCCTCACTAATTCATAATTCTTTGAATACACTCACTCCACCTAGTCCATTATCTCATACCAGAAAACTTGACTCCTTGAGAGTATTAACTATACCCTTATTCTTGTTCACACAACCTTGGTCTTAACTGAGATACAAATTGTCTTGGCTCAGCTTGTTCATTCTATGAGTCTTCCTCCCTTCTTAATGCATGTTCTAGAATTCGTTTGTATGTAATGCCGGTGAGTTGTCTTATTTCCATCAATACAATTATTCAAGGATGATGTGGTTTCTTATTAGGAATCTTACCAGGTTCTAGACCCCTGCTCTAAGAAAATTTAACACTCTCCCAAATGCATATAATACAAAATCATCAATTCACAAGTTAATACTGCTCCACTTACATGCTTGACATATATATGAATCTTTCCTATGCCTAGAATATTGAAGAAAAAGAGGGAACTCAGCTAAGAATACTCAATTAGATTGGTCTTTCTTACTCTTCACATTATCTTTCCCATGCATGAGCTACATAACCATCAACTAATCATGAAAAATATTCCCTATTTTAGTCCTAGATACATTGTCTAGCTCCATAAGCTCTAGTGGTAGACATTAGGTCTAGAGGTCATTAGTTAAACTCTTGAGGTAATAGTGATCATTAGTCGGTAACTTATATATTTTCAAACCTCCTCATATTCTCTTCATGATTGTTTCATAATACTCGAACCATTCATGAGGGTGCTTCACACACATACCTCTTAAATTCTCTTACCATACCCTACCTAAAATGGATTCCTTCATTGCAATAGAGTCACAAGGTCCTACATACCTGGTTGAACTTGTGTTTTCCATCACCAATCCACCTAGGACAATCTCTTTCCATTTTATAATTATTTACCTTCCTCTCAATGTGAAGACTCTGTCCCAAGCTTCTTTAAAGGTTTAGACTTTCCCAATTCAAGGCTCTAAATGAAATTAGAAGGTCTTCATGGCATGATTTCATATCCTTTTGACCTATCTCACCATGGTTAATATGTCCATGAACCTTCATATATTGTCCTATTGCTAGTATTTCCCAATTCACTTTTCTAGATAGCCCTTATAGTGGTCTAAAACTGTCCTAAGAGCATTGCACGCTTAGGTTTTATCTAGTATGAAATAAATTTATTAATATACATCTCCCCAAAATCATTTAAATACCTCAATTGGATTAAATATCACTTCCTTACCCATTATCGGATCATGAGAATCAAACCTTAATGATAATACTAGTTTTAACTTTGCATAAGTGTACCTTATACATATTCCATTAGAACTCAATATAAATTTCACTTAGATATTTGAGTGTGGTTCTCTAATCACCAAGATATTTTGAGGGTTTCTTATCCATGCCAAGAAAAAGAAAATTTACAATTTGTATTCAATTTCATCGAGTGGAATAAAAAGATATGAAAGCCCTAAATCAAGGTCAAGAGAGGAAAAAGTGATATATATTTTCTTGTCAAGAATTTCAAGGCTTGTAAAAATTATGATGATGTTCCTTGACACCCGTAGAAGCCATCTAATTTGACAGCCAAGACAATTTTAACCAATAAATGTTATGGAGGGTTTTAGACCCATTGTCCTATAACATTCTTCAACATAGTCCTTTAGAAACCTGCAAATATGCATAATTCATTCTTAAATCATGAAATTTCATCTTAGACATGACACATAAACCATGTGAAGAAAGGTTTAGTGGTATATGGATCCTAATAAACTGAATTCCATTCAACATATTTCTCAAAACAACCTTTACACCAGAATTCCATGGAAGGTTTTTCACTTCTCCTACATATTACCTCTCTTTTTTCTATCAATCACTCTATATTATTCTCTTCTCTCTTATTGAATTTAAATATTATCTCTTATATATAGCTAAAAACAACTGTAGTAGACCTCATCTTAGCATAATACCTATCTTTGAGTTCTGATCTTAACTATATAAATACATATGAAGGATTTTATTGGTCAAACATGACCTTTAAGGGTCATACATAATATCTTTTATAATTTTCCACTCCTCCTTCGTAGATCATGAAGATATGATGGCTCATGCACTCTTATTCTCACACCTAATTAACTTGAAAAATTACCCCTTATTACAATGATTTTATTTTTTACTATGAAAATATACATTCAAATTTGGACTGAAACAATAATAAAATGGAGATAGAAAACTTTGATGATCATTGTACTTTCTCCATGCCTTTCAAAGGCTTATTCAGACATTATTATACTCCAAATCTCCATGGTGATGCTCCTACATCAGGATCTGAGTTTTTTTTTTTCTTTATCCATCTTTAAACCCAATTAAAAATCCTCATATTCATCCATGTTGTTGTTTTGAAATTATAGTTTGAAAGATAAAGGAAACATTTATTGACCATGAGATATAAACAACATACTAACTCCATATTTGGAAGTTAAACAACTACTATCAAAATCTAAATTTGATGCCTCATCAGGATCACCCTATATGGTAGAAGTATAAGAAAATCCTTGATTTGATGTCATAAAATATGTACCCATGTCATTATCCTTGAAAATTATTTGAGCCTTAAGATCATCTAATTTAGCGACATTAAGTATGTACATCACTCATTTAACAACTATTTGAGCTTACAAATAATCTATGTGGATTTATCCTCCCATTTTCTTATAAAATCCTCTTCCCAAAATATCCATAAGTAGATATAATATATACAACCAAGATTTTCATCTTGAATCTCTTATCGTGAAATGCAACAAATGCAAATTTAGAATCCTTGATTTGCATAATCAGGTGAGACTTTCTTTGTTTCCTTTGAGTAGAAACATCTACAACATTTGGTGAGGGTGATACCTCAGGTGTGAGATACCTTGCCAGACATGAAATTGTTAGATGCTCTTGAATGCATGATAAAAATTTTGAGCCTCAAACCATTGATGAGCCAAATAAAATGGATCTATATTTATTAACAAAGAGGTTAAAGACAAATTCTTCTCGAACAAGAGATGCATGGAATTTGGAAAGATTACTTTATAGAAAGTAGATGTAGGTACATAGGATTTTATTTCAATAAAATGAGTTAATATTTCAAATTTCTTAGGATTAATTTAATGTATTCTTCTTATGACATATGAATTTTAGTTTTCTTGCACGATCCATGATGTCAATAGTAGTGTAAGAGGGATTGAATGAAGGTGTAGATTCTTAATTAATTACTTACATGGGAGAGGTACTAACCTTGAGAGGTAGAGGAAAAATAATTAGAAGTGGGAGTTGATTCAATAAAATATGGTTATTTTAGTAAAATTTGAAAGCAACGATTATTACAATGATATATAATAAAATACGAGATGCTAGGAAATTTATTTGATCTAATTATGAAAGGAAATGAAAGAGATAGGGAACTTACCTTGATTTCTCTTATCCCAAATTTTGTCTAGGATGGGAGAAATAATGGGAAAAAAACTTAGTATGTTGCAATCCTACGTAGAAAAGTGTAGTGGTGCTAGAAATTCTTGGACATGTGTGCTCGGTAGGGGCGGGAGAACCCGCATGCACCCTAGACCTCTAGTGGTTTTTGTAGTCTATAGAATAGTTCAAAATTATGTTTTGACACCGTCGCTAGGGTTTTGAAAATTTTCACTAATTATCTCTTGTATGTTGCATTTTGAATGGTGGAGTACCTATAAATATGTAATACAAAAACTCTTGTAAAACACTCAAAAATACATCAAATCCTAAAAATAAGGATGCAAAATGAGGGCTCGATTGTCCTCACTGTCAAAATAGTGAACTTATAACTAAGTGATGCACTACATCTCGACCCAATGTAGTTATGTTCTTTTTGTATCCATTTTTTCACCTCGTAAAATGAAAAACTTAGCAAGTTGGAACGTTGGCGGTTGAAGGAAAACTTGTAGTATGTAGGGTAGCTCATGTTTTGGCTCAATTGATTTTCCATGACAAATATTGAGTTGGCAATCGAGATTATTTGAGAATTTCCTAAGTTTGAGGTTGGTTTCCTTAGTTGTTCGTGTGACCGGTTGGTTGGCTTAGTTGATTGGGTCGAGACGTTAGTCGACTCGGTTCTTGGCTCGGTTGGTCATCACGGTTGGTCGGGTGATAAGTTGGTTAGCATGGTTGGTTGGGTGACACTTGATTGGCTTGGCTGGTTGGGTCGAGATAGGTTGGTCTCGATAATTTACTCGGGTGACAGTTGGTCATCATGGTTGGTGGGGAAATGGTTGGTCGGCTAGGTTGGTCGGGAAGGTAGGATGGCTTGGTTGGTTGGGTGATGGGTTGGATGACGCCCAACCCTAGTACGAAGCACGGTTGGAAAGGTAGTGTGTCATACAGGTAGAGATAGACATTGGTCCATCCTCCTAGGTTGGTTGATGACTAGAAGCATGTATGGTCATGAAGATAGACATCATCCAACCCAACATGGTTGGATGACAAAGAGGATGGATGAGTTACAAGACAAATGAGGGTAGGTGAATGAATGACATCCCAATGACCATAATTAATGAGGCATGACACCCATGACCACCCATGTAGGAAAAGTACCAAAATGAATGGTTTCCCATACCTCTTTAATGCATCCTATCGGTTGGTGACCCAAATCGCATATCTATTTGAAATTCACCTCATTTTGAGGGGGATTTGTAGAAAATCAAAAGAACTCACAAATTTATTCCGAGCTATTGTGAGCTAAAGGCCTCAAATTTGGGCTTATTGTAAAGGATTTTGTCTTATGCTTATGATATGATGGATTGTGCATGTTTTTGAGCAATAAAATTCATGTTTTGTGGCCATTTTCACCCTAATTTGTATGAATTGCATCTTTTTCCTTCTATTATATTTATAAGTATATTGTGCATGTATCTATCTCTTTAGGGGTCTATAGTTTGTTGTGTTTTATGAATATAGGAATTGAATATTGTCTTCGACTGTAATGTTTATACTAGCCCTCTCCTTCGAGGTTTCTCCCTATCCTTCACTCACTTGGATTATCTCACCCTTTCTTGGTGCATCACCTTCACTTAGAGTAGTTTTATTTCATGCATCTTTCTATCCATGTCTCCTTAGAAAGAATTAGAATAGGGTTGGTTTAGCTTTTCATTCTTTACTCTTTGGAGAATTTGGCACTAGGTTAGAGGAAGAAGTTAGATTTCTCTAGAGGATTATCCTACTTGTAAGGTCTCACATTGCAGGATAATCCCATGTTATGCAGGTTGCACTAGTTACCTCATACACAAAATCACAAGCAATTAGGGGTGTTATAATTTTGCACTAACACGTGTGTGTAATAGTTATCCTAGTTTTTCCCTCGCACCAACGATGCCAAGATAATGAGTGGTAGCTAGATAGAATCCAAATGTGTGGATGGAAAAATGAAATTCCCCCTCCTATGCAAAGTGTGTGTGTAGAGTAATAGGCCTAAAAATGTAGTTCCTTTTATAAGTAGATAGATAACACTTGATAGAAATTTCCCACCATTATAATGGTATGTATATTATGTTTATATAGGGATCTCTTGCTTGAATTTTGACACTAAATCCCTAACATACTTGACTAGTACCTTGGGATATTAGTGGGAAAAACAAAAATAATGGTATCAAATGTCAAAAATAAGATAAAAAATAAAGAGAACGTGGGTGCCTAGGATGGACAGGAGCTCTTGGATGCTAGTGTCTAGTCCTAGGTGCTAGTGTCCAGAGACCACCGACGATGAATGTGAAAATGCTTAGAGACAGAATCCTTATGGCCTCGACAAACACTAGGTGTATGAGTGAAAATTGTGAAAGATAAAATCAATAGAAACAAACAACACAAGCGGATGGAATAGGAAGTGTGCCATTAGTGAATACTTTTCTTACTCAAGATCCATATATAAAAAAACATACTTAGCGGTATAGTAAATAGTAGTAAGTGTGTGATTTTGTGTCTACATTTTCCCCCTTTATGTTATTTAAATGAAATTCAAGTAGTGTAAAGGAAGTAATGAGCATATGTTGGATGAACAACAATGGCCTAAGTGTTGGGCATGTGAATTTAGGGCATTGGAAGATCATGCAACGCTATAATATAGCTAAAGTTCCTAGGATCGGGACTTGAGCATTTCTATTTTAAAGGCTATTTTTAGAGTTAGCATGTTGAGCACACAAAGACATGAATACTTGTGATCCACGCAATGGTATTTTGGGAACAAGCAAAAATTAAGCACCATACATAGTTTAAGCTAATAATAGGATTTCTACTTAGAGTTAACTATAGGAATTATATTTTAAAGAGAACTTACATGTTGACCATCCTTTTATAAAGGTGCATGGCTATTATTAACATGTAACCTATTTTGAGAAGTGCATGGGTGGTGAAGGGAAAGTCCCCACCCCTATATATATATGTATTGATTTGCACGGTTTTGTTGTGTGTGTGTGTGTGTCAAATTGTAGAGTTATGTTGTTGGTTTTGTCACGCGCATGACTCATGGAGATACTTATGTAATGTAAGAAGCTTCTGTGTTTTACAATATTTAATACAATGGTTCATATTGGTTGGATAATGGTGTTGAACATGATTGAATCTGGTTCTTGCATGGTAAATCTTTTTATAGTCATTGTTTAGTTCATCTTACATATACTCTAAGATCTATATCTAGTTTATGCACTATGTGTTGTTTACTATTGGTAATGAATCTAAATACCTATATGCACCATCATGATAACATTCTAAATAAGCAACCATAAAGAGGGACCTGGTGCCTTTGTGTGCTTCAAGTGAGTGATCATCTTAGGATGAGTGATGTGCTAACGTGCAAGTTATTGACAATGAATTTTAGGTTGCATCGTTGGTTCTATTGCCGGGACCTCTTTTTTACCTATTTTCATAATGTTGCATGACGAACACGTCATCGTTGATTCTAGCAAGTGTTGAGGAGTGGATAGTAGATCTGGAAGAAGGGTACATTCAAATATTCAACACCGATCAAAATTTGAAAAACATGTTTGGGTGAAGTAGAATTTATATAACTACTTATATGAGAGATTCTTTGCTATCTTTCTAATAGATCTATACTAGTAGCTTGTTTCTTATGCATCTAAAAGTAATTGGACGTTTCACACACTTGCTTAGATGAAATAATAATTTTAGGTTCTCTATGATGTTATTCTAATTTGGACGTGCACTTTGGATACTTGGTTCCGTGGTATTCGAATAGATATATTTTGGAGTACTAAATTTCCACTTGCTCTAGTTTGTAGGTAGCTGATTTTAAATTTTTATGCTATCCCAAGGAGCACATAGAATTCTATCGGCAATCAAGATATTAATAAAACCCTAAATTTGGAAGATAAGTCAATGGCTAGATAAACCCCACCACGCGTGGGGAAGGGAGTAGGTGTGGTCAAGGATGGAAAACCTAGCGGTAGAGAGGAAAAGAAAAGAAAGGTATCTTAAGTTTAATGAGGCATGTGAGAGGGATTTAGAGAAGCAACACGAGATTACATAATGGATGGAGTTGAGGAGAGAGATGGATCATGAAGGATTTGGAGCTCACGTAGAGGACATGGAGCTAGAGCATCTGGAACTCCCCAATTTGGGAAAGCATGAAAGGGAACCCTCATCGACCTCTTATGAGAGTGCGCCAATAAAGAAAACATGGGCCGTGGGCATGCATCTTGCACCCGAATGTACACAGTAACCTATCCCTTGCACTTGGTTTTCTAGTTTCTAGTAATTATAGTATTCAACAAGCTAGTTTTGCACTAGAGTAGTAAGAGGTAGAGTTGACTTATAAAAATTTCAGGAGTGAATCAAATAGAAATTACATTTATGGTTAGACAAACATCTTCCTTGTAATTTTGAGGACTAGTTGAAGGAACCTTTTCAAGCGCATCATCGCACAAAACGCAGTGCACAAAACTTTGGAATTACATCAGTGAGTAGCACAACTTTGTAGACTATAGGAGTTATGTTTAGCACCACCGTTGGAACACATGGTAGTGCTCTCTTTGATTCAATTCCTCCTATGGGTGGAGGATCGGGAGGGACATGTAACTCGGATCTGGAATATCTAGAGGTGGAGGTAACATAGGAGGTTAGGGATCTGGTGGGCATGGTCTTCGCTAACCCCATAATATTTATATGGAGATGTTAGTTCATCTCCAAGAGTATAGGGAATAGAATATGCTATTAAGCATATCCATATGTGTGAGATATTGTGGCATGTGAAAGGAATTATAGCTTCAAACCACAAGGCTACCAATTTTCAAATATGCTACAGGACGCACACACAACTGTAGTACAGAAATTTGACCCCGATCAAACTTGTTTGGGTTATGTAGTGTTATGAGATGTTTTCATTAAAGAATTTTATATCCTTGAGTTCAAGGAGAAAAGTATAAGCACACTCAAGGATATCAAGTAGGGAACTACTGAGAGTGTTTAGGAATATGATGCTCATTTCAAAACACTCTTGTCTAAACTATCATATGATATCCATGAAAATAAGCATGCAAATTGGTTTGTCGGAGGCTTGATCACACCTTTTAGGAGGGCACTCTCACATAATACTTATATAGACCCGCATGAGGCACTTGAAGAAGCTTTGCATGTTAAGGCATTCAGGAGCATAGACATTGGAGTGAGCCCATTCTTAGAAGCTCATATTGCAGAAATGGAAAAATAGTTAGAGAAACTATTAGCCAATACAACATATGAAACACGTAGTGGAATTTGGTACACAGAATGTGAAGTAGAGGGGCATACTAAAGATAGTTATCCTCATAGATCGGTGCACTTCTTGCTGCTAGATTATGAGATATGTCATTTAGATGATGATGTAAGTAGTTTTCCATTATTGCAACATGTGATAAGGAAGAACATGTCTTGCTACTATAAAATTTTCTGGTCCATGACTCATAATGCTGAAAATTGTAGGTTGATTGATCAGACCCATGATGCCATTGATATTGGTGTACGAAAAACATGAGTTTTGAGTAAATCTAAGGATAAAAATGAGCAACATGATCATGATCACACTCAAGAGTGCTATGATCAAAATGAAGGATGCTTTGAGGGAGGCCTTGGTAGAGGTCAAGGATACCGAGGTGGATTCGAGGCCGAGGCCATAGTGGTTAACGAAGTGAGTTACCTCATGGAACATGTTATATGTGTGGATCCCCTGACCATTATAGGCACAAATGTGTTTAGAACATTACTTGTTATTCTTGCAGAAAGAATCATAACTATGAAGATTTCTAGCACTTATATGAACATCTGAGAAAGAATCAAAAACAAGAGAACAAGGGTGCATGGATGGTTAGGATACAACACACTATGGAAAACCAATGGATGCCAAAGTTAGCACCGGATCCTGAGGTAGTACCTATGAATATTACTACATGCACTGAGGTTGTGCATGCTAGAGAAACATTGCAAAAAAATCCTACCATTACTAAGGAGGAGGTTTTACATGCAAAATATCTAGACCCTACACATCAAAAGGAGGTTTATCAGGAAACCATGGAGGTACTTAGAAATATGTAGGGTGAAATACAATGTTTAAAGGAATAGTTGTGGAAGTTAGAATAGAAGAAGGTAGTTGAGACTTTCTAGTCGATTTCGATGATCTCAAGGAAGTATGGAAGATGCCGTATCGGAAAACATTATTCCATTAATATGGAGTTGATTAAAAGGAAACACTTTGTGCATTGGTATTGAGAATGAACAATAGATTCTCCATGCTAATCTCCCTACTTGTAGCTTGGATTATGACAAGGAGATCCCTCGATGTTGTTATGGATGGATGGATGGATTTTGAGAAATATCTTGATTGACACATGCACGTAAGTGAATGTGCTTACTTTAGATGCACGGGTTCAAATGGGCAGACCTCCCATTTCAGCCATTTTCTAATCTGTTGTATATGGAAAATTAGACTAAGGAAAATCAAATTGTAGTATTGAAGGATGAATCCATTATTATACATGGGGCCAAGTTCACTTGGGACTTTGAGGTATTAGCGCTTGTAGAAGTGGACAACTTCCTAGCTCTACTTGGGTGCCCTTAGTGCTATGCAAATAATGTTGATCTATGGTTCAATAAGGGATATATAATTTTTGAGAAAAAGGAAAAACAAGTTATTATCCCTTTAACAGTGGGAAATATGCACCTTATGTTGATAGTTTGAGTGAAGAAGACCTGAATAGAATTAATGTGTGCACCATTCGAGATCCGAAAGAGCTTGAGCCATATAAGGACAGAATTCTCTAGTGGGATGATGTACAACCCATCGTGATACTACAAGTATTTCTTATAACAATTGGGCACATGACAGTTATGATATGGTTGGGTGTGAGGTAAGAAGAGAAATTACATGTGTAAATAGGCCGTGATATGTTAGGTGGTTAGGAAACAACTCTATACCCCGATACACTAGTAAGGGAAACCTTGAGGTATTCATGTGATCCACGGAATTACAATGGAAGTATTAGGTAGATGAAGGAATATCTTAGTTTATACCCTACATAGGAGAGTAGCACGCTGGTGGATGGTTCATAGGGATAATCTTATAGAATGGAGAGAAGTGATAAGTTCTCTATCATCCCGATTCTTAGGAGTAATGCACCTACTAAAATATGTGAATATCATTATAATAATCCTATTCATCACCACGTTCAAGCAAGGTGAGAGACTCTTGAAAGAGGGGCATGAAGCTTTAACACATTTTTATGGGTGAAAAGCTTTATTTCACTTTGTGAGGTCATGCGTGCATGCTTGGTATGTTTATGCGGAGTTGCATAGAGAGACTAAAAATTTGTAAGACTTGAATGCATGAATGATCTAAACTATTGAATAATTCTCCATTAAATCTCCAGTGAAAGAGACATTATAGGTTATGTAGCACTTGACCATGGGAGATAGTGAAAAGGCTGAATAACTCATTTAGGAGTTATTTGGTGAGTCAAACCTAGAAGTGCATTTTGACAAAGTAGATGAGACAGATGTAGAAATGCTTGAGTGAACCTTCCTAGAAGAGGAGAAAGGAAAGATGGTCTACATGGTGAATGATGAAGAAGTGGAAAATTTGGACATAGATCATTTAGAGGGTAGGTGTGAGATCTTAGATAGTGCGAGATGAGAAGGTGTGTGCCTACCATGAACCTATGAAGATGAAGAAAGTGAACATTGACACGAGATACTAAACCTAAGGAGGCCATAATTGGAGATTACTGGTCTGACTCGAAGTGGCTAAGATAATTGAGTTGCTACATGATTTCCAAGACTTGTTTCCTAGGGGCTACCATGAGTTGAAAGGAGTGCATGAATCTTTTGGAAAGATGAAAATTAAGTTAAAGGAAGGTACACACTTGTTAGGAAGAGACCTTATAGGATGAACCCTAACCTATGCATAAAAGTTATAGAATAAATTGACAAGATGGTTGTATTTGGCATTATTGATCCCATAGAGGAATCAAAGTGGGTTAGTCATATGGTACTCAACATACAGAAATATGGAAGAATCAAGATTTGTAGGGACTACAAGGAGCTGAATGTTGCATGTGTGATTGATCCTTTCCCTACACCATTCATTAAGGAAATATTGGAAGGCATTGTAGGGCATGAAATTTAATCTTTAACAGATGGATTCTCTGGGTACCATTAAGTGAGAATTGCTAAAGAGGATCAAGAGAAATAGCTTTCACCACTTGAATGGGGAAGTTTTGCATACACGGTGATGTCTTTTGGATTAAAAATGCACTGTAATATTTTAACACGTTGTGGCTCAAACATTCCAATATTCTATTCACAAATTCTTGCAAGTTTACTTTGATGATTAGACCATGTATGGGATTATTAAGGATCATTGTGACAGATTTGTGGTTAATTTTTTATAGGTGCATACAGTTAAGCATCTCATTAAATATCAGGAAGTGTGTCTTTGCTACACCTTTTTGAACTCTACTAGGGTATATCATCTATAAGAAGGGTTTGTTGGTAGATCCATCTAAGTATGCAGTTATCTTAGGCTTGGATGTGCCCACAAGTCAGAGTGAGGTGTGTGGATTCTTTGGCCAGATAGGGTATTATAGGAAGTTTATCAAAGGATATGCTAAGATTATCGTGCTCTTGGAAGATTTATTAAAAGTTAAAGGGAAGTTCTATTGGGGATAACCGCAGCAACATGCATTCAAAGTGTTGAAGGAGAGGCTTACTACGACACCTATTCTATGTTTTCCTTCATGGAATATACCCTTTCATGTACATGTGGACACCTCTAGCATGGCCATTGGTGCAATTCTAGCTCATCCTAGAGAAGGTATTGTAGATCATCTTATCTATTTTGCTAGCATAAATTTGACTCATGTAAAATAAATTTATACAACTACGGAGCACGAGGCTTTGTCAAAGATCTACGTGCTACAAAATTTCACAAGAATTTCTAGCAAACCTTTTGTTTTCTATAAATATCACATGACATTGAGATAATTGGTGAAAAATAACATTTTACAAGGGCACATATGTCGATGGGTTCTCTTATTCCATAAGTTTGAATTTATAGTGGTGGTAAAGCTAGGTAAAAGAAATTCTGGTCCAAATCATTTATCAAGGATTCAATCAGGAGAGGACATGTAGAGTATTAAAGATACAATGTCGATGCATAGTTATATAGGTTGAACTATGTGCCCTCGAGTTAGAGGAATTGTTGTCTTTTTATGCAAAGGTATGGCACCAGAAGGAATGAAGTCCTTGGAAAAGAAACAACATACAATTCGTGTCACACATTTCATGTTGATCAGTGGTGACTTATAAAAACTAGGCCAAGATGAAGTATTGTGTTGGTGTGTACTGGAGCATGAGTGCAAAAATCATGGAGGAGGCTCATGGTGGTATTACAGGTGGACGATACGCAGTGATGCCACCGTGCAAAAGATTATACTAGCTAGTTTGTGGTGGGAGACCTTGTACAAGGATTTCAAGTATTGTAAGGTGTGTGATCACTATCAAAGACCTTAGAAAACACAGGTAGAGAGATGAAATTCCTTTTAGGCCTATTTATAGCATAGAAAGTTTTGAGAAATGGACAATAGACTTTGTGGATCCTATTTCCCCATCCACACACGTAACTAGATTGCGCTACATCATCACTTATATATATTATCTTAAAAGGTGGTTGGAAGTGGCACCTATAAAATATTTTATAAAAACAACCATAGCAAGGTTTTTGTGGGAAAATATTCTTACCAAGTATGGATGTTCTTTAAGTTTGACAATTGATAGAGGAACTCATTTCCTTAATGAGACCATAAGGATATTATTGGATGAATTTATGGTTGCACACCATTAGAAATCACATTATCACCCTCAGAAAATGGGACTACTGAGGCTATCAACAAGATATTGAGCTATACTTCGACAAAAATTTGTGATTTTGGAAGGAAAGAATGGGATGATAGATTTTCTATTGTACTTTGGGTATTAGAACAAAATATAAACGATTGAATAAGGAAACACTCTTTTAGTTGGTTTTTGGCATAGAAGTAGTTCTTCCCATGGAATTCATGTTACCTTCTTTGTGTATTACGCACATAGAGGTCTAGCTGATGAGAAAGCATTGGAAGAGAGAATTGACAAGTTGATACAACTAGATGAGAGGCACGCCATAACACAATGGAGTTAGAAGAAAGAAAAATCTAGGTAGAAGGCATGGTATGATAGGAAAATGAAAGACAAGAAGCTTGAGGTTGGGTAGATGACACTTCTTTATGATTCAAATTTTGTATGCCACCTAGGAAAGCTTAAGCTACATTGGTTGAGACCATATGTTATCACTCATATACTTGACTTAGGTGCTTGCCATCTAGAGATAATTCATGGAACATGATTGCCCGATTACTTAAATGAGAGTAGGATGAAGCCCTACTATAAATAATTCTTCTTGGTGTTTTTAATAAGTATTTCCATTTAGATTAGATTTCCCTTATTATATTTCCTTTAGATGTGTTTCCTTCCTCGTCACTATGCTTTGTCAATTTAGTTCAATGTTATGTGTAATAAGAGAGTTTGTGTGCTTAATCGATTAAAATCTCAACTATTTTTATGCACAAAGGACTGCACATACCCTTAGTGTGGGGTGGATAAATAAGGTTAGTTTGGTATAGAAAATAAATAAAATCATGGGTGTCCATAAAGGGAACAGGTTTTGAAAAGTGATGAAAATTCAAGAGGATTTCTCAAAGTTAAAGACCACACATAAGGCGGTGAGCACTTAATATAACTCAAGGAGGTTACAACATTTGAGACTATGTATGTTTGGGTCACATTGATAAATACTTCGAATAAGGTAGCACAGGGTAGAGGAGATCTGTGATAGATAAGTAGTGGTGTGCCAGAAATTTATGAATGATGCACCAAATTTTGAGGCACGAGATCAAAGCGGGATAAAGAGGTGAAAAACGTGCTCAAAGGGAATTAATGTCATGTATAGTGGTAGGTGGAGAAATTAATGAAGGGTATTTTTGAAACTTGGTTTAAATTTGGCATTTAAGATGACATTTGTCACCTTGCGAGTTCAAATAAGATTGATAAGTGTGAAGAAGAGCTGGAGATAGCGAGAACTCTGCAGAGTGAGCAAACTTATTGTGTTTCAAAGCATGTTGTTGAGAATTTAGGTACGGAAGAAGGATTCAAGTGGTGGTGCATGTTTTCAATAGGAGGGTGAATTAGGTTTCATTTGCATGATAGATAGGGTTTTCATTCATACTCACAGGATCGAGAGGAATGATGACACTACGGAGGGCTCTAGTTGTGGAGAAGGAGGTTGGTGACCCAACATAGGAGTGATAGGTTAAGATGTTATATTCTGCAATAAGTTCTTGAGGGGTGGCCATGAAAATAAAGATTACATAATGTAGGGTTTAAAAAATCAACCACCGCACTAAGAAATTATTCAAGGATGTCTCAAGAGAAGTTTACAAGAAGAAAAATATGCGGTTGGTGGATGACACTAGCATTTTGGATGCCTTCATGAAGAAATTACTTGAAATCATGGGGGTCATGAAAATTCTAGAGTTGCCCTATTTTAGAAATCTAGAGTAGTTGTATCAATGGCTCATGTCATGCATCCATAAATATTTATTCTACTTCATGGGTAGGAGAATGAGGATCACCGCCAAGTTGATTAAGAAGGTGATAGGGCTGCGGGACTTGGGCTCAAAGATCACGGGATATATATTAGACTGATGAGATTGATGCCACATATTCCCTACATCATTATAAGAAGGGGGTCTAAGCCTTCAAAGTAACAACCATTGTAGACATGGCCACCAAGGTTGTAATACACTTGACAGAAGCAAGTCAAGGTGCCACTAAATAGTGGAATGAGGTGAATATGTGTTGGTTACATATAACACACAAAATGGTCAACAAGACATATTAAAAAATTGTTGGATACTTCGCAGAAATCTTGGTGAATGAGGCACGTGTCCAAGCAGATAAAGGTGAGAAGATTACTTGGGGTGCAATCTTATTATTGATTATATTTAGTGAAATTGGAGTACCCGACAGACCTAGGGAGAACATCTAGGAGTTTCCGTTGGAGAATAAATCCCCAACGATGAAATTTTCCAAATACACTCTATGCGGAACTATTTCTAATGTGTATAAGAACCTGGGAAGGTGGTTCACGAGACTACGTAGGGAATTTAAAGGAGAATGATGCATTCTATGTGAGCTACCCAAAGTACTGAATGGAGAAGATGAGTTTACAGCTTACTATCACTTCAGCTTGGGGTACTTCCATATATAGTCAAATGGTAAGAGCCCATGGTGTAAGTTACCATTTTCTTTTACTACCGAGATATTTCAAGTAGTCGGTGAGCATGTTCCATGATGCAAACAAGATTTATTTTGACACGTAAAAATTACATGCAGATATCCACATTCTATGCAAGAATTATGTATGGCTAGGGAAATATTCCTATGTGGAAACCATGGAAACAACACAAGGATCAGATCAAGGGCATTAAGAAGCTCATTTCCGCAAAGGTGGATTTTATGGAAGGGAATGTATCAGGTATGGCCAACATCCTTATAATTTTGAAAAGTGAGGGTGGAAACATGACTCTGGATGAGTTAGATGGCATCATTGTGGACATCCCTAACAAGGAAAATGTAGTGCTTAAGGACTAGTACAAATTTGAGGGAGAAATTCAAAGTGAATATCTAGAATTCATTCTGCTAGAAGAAGAAAAGGGTACACAATAAGATGACTCACCATATTCCTTATTCTTTGTTCTTTCATTCATTTATCCTATATTCTTTGGAGTGACAAGGTGATTACCCATTTTGAGGTGGTAATCCATTTTAGTGTGGGGTAATGTTGGATGGACAAGAATGGCCTAAGTGTTGAGTGTGTGAATGGAGGGCGCTAGAAGATCGTGCAACACTACAATAAAACCGAAGCACCCAGGATCTTGAATTTGTCGTTTCTATTTTAAAGGCTATTTTTGGAGTTAGCATGCTAAGCACACAAAGACATGAAGACTTGTGGTCCACACAATGGTATTTTGGGAACAAGCAACAGTTGAGTGTCATGCATAGTTTAAGCTAATAATAGGATTTCTACTCAAATTTAACTATAGGAAGTCTATTCTTAAGAGCACTTGCATGTTGTGCATCCTTTTCTCAAGGCATATGGCTATTATTATCTTGTGACCTATTTTTAGAAGTGCATGGGTGGTGAAGGGAATTTCCCCACCAATATATATATATATTGCATTTGCATGTGTGTGTGTGTGTGTGTGTGTGTGTGTGTGTGTGTGTGTGTGTGTGTGTGTGTGTGTGTGTGTGTGTGTGTGTGTGTGTGTGTGTGTGTGTGTGAAATTATAGAGTTATGTTGTTGGTTTTGTCACGCGCATGACTCATGGAGATACTTATGTAATGTAAGAAGCTTATGTGTTTTAAAGTATTTAATACAATGGTTCATATTGGTTGGATAATGGCATTCAACATGAATGAGCTTGGATCTTACATGGTAAATCTTGTTATAGTCATTTTTAGTTCATCTTACATACACACTAAGATCTAGATATGGTTTATACATTGTGTGTTGTTTAATATTGGTAATGAATCTAAATTTATATATACACCATCATACTAACATTCTGAATAAGCAACCATAAAGAGGGACCCGTGCCTGTGTATGCTTTCGAGTGAGCACTCAACTTAGGGTGAGTGATGTTCCCGTGCTCTTGGGTTATTCATAGTGAATTCTAGGCTGCATTAACATACCTTAATGAACTCCAGAGAATACTTATTGCAGAAGCACATGCATAATAAAAACATATAGTGTAGTGAACCATGGATCGGTGTGGTGAACCATGGATTGACGTGTTGATCCATGTGGCGTAGAGAGATGGTCAAACTTTGTAAGGAGCGCTAAGCGAGGTTGATTTTTGATTTTATGTGATTGGAAATTTTTATTTTGTCGGTGATGGAGATATTTTGGGGTAGGGAGTGATCAATTCCTAACCTAATTTTGTATGTGTAAAGAACCAATGATTTGGGAGTCCCGCCACCAAATGGAAGAGTGTAGGGAGATATGTATGTGCAAATTTTACACTAATAATTTGTGAATGCAAGATGAATTTTCATTATTAACAAGTGGTGATTATACGAGGAATATGGTAGCTACAGTGTCATATCAGTTATAGTTCAGGCCATGGGTTATGTTACTTTTATTGGCATTTGATCAATGCAAATTTTTGGAAAATTACCATGCTATAAACTAGGTTTTGTGTTTTTAATATGTAGAGTATGTTTAAATAGTTTAATAGAGTGAATTTACATTTTGAAATCAAAATGATCTTAATAGAGAAGAGTGATCTCAAGGATTTTTCAATATGTAGATATTCCCTAAACTTTCCTAAACCTATACCATTCTTCTCGAGACCTTTTCGACGGTATGTTGAACTTCGAAATGGAGTCCGTATGCGATTCTATTCTCGGTCAAAGTTAAGGTCTTAAATGGGTCAACTCGTTAACCATCTAATTTGGATGTGACACATGGTAAGGAGGAAGAAGAAAAAAATGTTTTTTGATATGGTTTCAGCCTCTACCATCATCAACTCACGTTATGGCTCGACGAAACAAGAGGCTCAACTCTGTTAATGGAAGGGATCCCACCGTCATGAGAGATTGATATTATTTGCCAACATGATGGACCCTCAAGCCACCACATGGCTTGCCACCATGAGGCTTGCCACCATGAGATCAATTTTTCATTACAGTCATTGTGATTGGAATTTCTATTGAAACTCAATGAGCTATTATTTTTAGCTCGGTGGGGTGATCAACTCCCCATCAAGTTGATCACTATTTGTTACCACATCACCGGATTATCAAGTTGTTATCTCATTATTCAGGATTATCCTTGTAATGAATGAGTTTACCATATGGATTGGTATTATCCCTTATAAGTTTGGAGGGGATCTATATTTAGCTTGGTAGATTCCGCATTATATCCTACTCGGTGAGAATGCTAATAACGACTCGGCGCTTTTGAATAGGCAATCAAACCACACATCTTAGCCATGACTTGGTAAATAACCCTATACATGTGGAGTTTAAATAGAATATTCCCAACCCTATATCATTGGGAATATAAACCATTATACTCGGCATCACCTACATGGCAAGCTCAAGACACAACTCAAACAATCGGCCAAACGCATTGGGTGAATTCAACTATGCACAATGAGCATTCCAACAATTAAACATAGCTCGGAAAAGGCTCGACAGATCACTGTGAGGTTCAAGAAAAGGGTGGATGTGGCTATGCACCATGTATACACATGAGTAATGGTATGTATTTAGACCCTAAAAAAATCTCCTCCACCACAAATGTGGGTCTATTCCCCACTTAGGCAAAACCAACCGCGACATAAAGGGAGGAGGGGTAATTCAAACCCATGACCTCGAGGCATGTAAGGTGTGCACTCAAACCAACTCGGCTAGGATCTCACTGGGGTATAAAAATCATTGGCATTTAAACAAGAACAGTGAGCAAACTAATAACCAGTGAACAGGGTAGCAGCATTCATCTTAGGTTTTGAGGCACTTAGAGGCACTTTAAAGACTTGGTGTAAAAGGAAATGTTGCTTGAAACTTAGATAAAAATACAATGGTGGTCTTATTTTTCCATGAAGTATTATATATTTTATATTGTAGGAATTTAAAGGTAACATTTGCATAGGAAAAGATCTATGGAAGCACCGTAGGAGCCAAAAATCAATCTTGGACCAGCTTCTAATATTTTTCGAGTTTTTGGATCATATATTATCTCATTTGTAGGTATAAAAATCTGTTAGTAATTATCAAAGAGTAAAATTGTACTTCATTATATGTTGAATAGATCAATTTTATATTCAAAATCTAGATATGTAGCCTTCAGTGAACTCCGTTATCAAATTTCGAGTTATAGTGTTTTCATATTCAAATTCAAAGATTTTGATCATATACAACATTTTAAAATAGTTTATTTGATTAATTAATAAATCAATCACACAACCGATAGAATTATACCCATAATAGTTAAGGTATGCACTTACCAAAATTTGGAATCAAGAATTCATTTTGAGTGCATTATAAATTCCACTTGTGAATATTTTTAATGGATTTGTACTAGATTCAAATATTTCATTAAAGTTGGAAAATTAAGATAATTGATTGTTCAAAAGAGTTTAAAATTTGGGCTTTCAAGACACCCAAAAATGGATAAAATACTCTTGATCAATTTTAAATCTTGAAATTTTAGTATCTGAAATTTTAAGTACTTGGAAGAAAAATTGAGTACCATTTTAAGATCAAGTTGGTATCAGAGTTGGTTTAGCTCTTGATTTTCTTCAATTTGGTTTTTTCATTTTTGGGCTTGATCTTTCAAATGCAAAGTGAAGATTTGAAAGTACAGTGTGCAGAAACCATGGGCAAGTTTTCTAATAAGAACAAGTTTGATGAACTTGAAGCATGAAATCAACAAATTCAAGAACAAAATGCCTTCCGAGGTGTTAGTTATTGACTCTTGAGGAGAAAATTGACATCTAAAAGAGAGCTAGAATATAAGGATGAGATCTTAATGGTGTTGCAAATTAATGGACCTAAGAAATAGGTACCAATTACTATTGATGCATCCACTATGACAGATGAGTGCACAATAAGTATTTAAACACTTAATTCCTCTCCCAAAGCTAAGTTGTATTTGAAAAGCACGCTAAATGTATAGGATCTCAGCTGTAAATAATATGGGATTTAATGGAATTGGACTTGGTAAGAATAACCAAGGTATAACTAACCCCATACATGTGGTAGAAAGACCTCTTCATGCAAGAATAGGGTTTTCTATTGCAAGGAAAAAGGAAATTGGAGATAACTCTAAGACTATTAGAAGAAGAAAATATTCTAACAACAAAGAGGCTTCCCCAATAGCTTCAGGTGATTCATCCTCAACAGGAGGATTTGGCAAGAATTCACCACGAGAGGTATAGAAATCCCTCCACCTTTAGTTTACCACAAACATAAGGGAAAAGGTAAACAAAATGATCCACTTTCTACATTGGAAAAGTTTGATTATGATATGCAAACAATATTGTATAGTTACCCATGCACATTTTGTGGGTTATCTAATCATTGTGTGGCCAAGTGTAGGAAGTATAAATCCATGTTGGAAAAGATTGAGAAAGTTCATTCTCCTAAACCTGGCTCAACTAAAAGTAGTCAAGGTAAAATTTCTAACAATATGGATCCTAAAAAAATGGATCAAATAATTTGTGGTCACTGTAAGAAAATAGGTCATGTAATTGAAAAATGTTGGCAACTACATCCAGAACAAAAATTAAAGTTCATTAAAAAGGATAGCATTAATAAACCAACTATTATGCCCCCTTTAGTGAATCAAGTTAAAATTGTAATGAATCAACCACCTAAATAGGATAGTGTGTTTTGAAAGGTAGGGTAAGTAGTTCATTATTTTCATGTTTTCATAGTTACATTGTCAAATACATACAAAGTAACAAAGATTTTTTTGAAATTTCGTTGATTTGTAAAAGGATAAATTCCATATATTAATTTTCTTTGGTGTTGGTGAAGTATCCTGAAGAGGGAGATCTAGGTGACAGGTTTAAAATACTTGGGTGTATTTATCTTTTTAATGGTTTTGAAACTTCATCTTTTAGCAACATCTATAGTTTTTAGTGGCATGATTAGTGGTCGTATGTCTATTTTTGAAAAGTTGTACAATATGTTTAAGAATCTATGTAGATATATCATGTAGGACCTATTTGTGTGTGCAAAACTTATAAAAATCTTTTGTCTATTATGCCTAATATTTACACATGTGTAAGTCTTTAATTATGTTTAATATTTGTAACTGTCAGATATAGTTGGAAATAGTATGTAAAAATTTTACACTAATAAGTTATGAATGTAGGATACATTTACATTATTTCAAGTGGTGAGTGATGGATCAAATTGTACAAAGGAGTATAGAAGTCAAGTGCAGTGTCATATCACTGAAGTTCAAGCCATGGGTTATGTTACTTTTATTGGCATTTGATCATTACAAATTTTTGGAAAATTACCATGCTATAAATTGGGTTATGTGTTTGTGATATGCAAAGAATGTTTTAATAGTTCAACAAAGGAATTTCAATTTTGAGGTCAAAATGGTATTACTAGGAGGAGTGATTTGGAGAATTTTTCACTATTCATGTCTTCTCTAAAATTCCCTAAACCTAGACCATATAGAAAGGCTTCTTTGAGACCTTTCCACGGTATGTTGAACTTTAAAAACAAAGTTCATATGTAGATTCTATCACTGGTTAAAGTTAAGGTCTTATATGGGTCAACCCTGGTCAATAGTCCAATCTGGACGTGACACGTGGCAAGGAGCAAGAATACAAAAAATTTGTTCGATATTTTTCAAGCCTCCGTATTCGAATCATGTTGTGGCTTGGTGGAACAAGAGGCTCAAATCTTTTAATAGAAAGGCATCCTAGCCACCGTGAGAGCTTCATATTTTTTGTTGATGTGGTGGGCCCTCAAGCCACCACATGGCTTGCCACCATGAGATCAATTTTGTATTACCAATCATTGAGCTTGAAACTTCTATTGAATCTTGATGAGCTATTATTTTTAGCTTAGTGGGGTGATTAACTCCCCATCGAGTTGATCACTATTTGTTACCACATTGACTCGATTATCAAGTTGTTACCTCATTATTCGGGATAATCCTTGGCAATTCCCGAGTTTACCATATGGATTGGGCTTATCCCTTATAAGGTTGGAAGGTATATATATTTATCTTGGTGGATTCCACATTTTATCCTACTCGACGGAATGCTAACAACGACTCGCCTTTGAATAGACACCAAACCGCATAGCTCGACCACGACTTGGTGGATACACCTATGCATGTAGATTTTAAACAAAAATACCTAGTCCTATATCATTGGGTGGATAAACCATTATTCTTGGCATCACCTACATGGAAGGCTCAAGCCACTACTCAAACGGTCAACCTAATGCATTCAATGAATTCAACTATACACAATGACTTTTCCAAAATTAAATATAACTTGGAAATGACTCAAGATATCACTATGAAGCCCCAAAAATGGCGGATGTTGTTATGCACCCATGTATACACAGGTGTAATGGTCTATATTTAGACCCTAACACTCCTCCTCCACCATAAATGTGGGAATATTCCCCACTTAGGTGAAACCAACCATGACTAAAAGGGATGTCCAGTTGACTCAAACCCATGACCTAAGGAGTGCAAGGATTACACTCAAACAAACATGGCTATGAGCTTGGTCGGTTATAAAAATGACTCACTAGTATTTAAACAAGAATAGTGAGTAGATTGATAACCAAAGTGAGCATGGCATCGGGCATTCTTCTTAGGTTTTGAGGCACTTAGAGGAACTTTCAAGACTTGGTGTAAAAAGAAAAGTTTCTCAAAATTTAGAGAAGAAGACAATGGTGCTCTTATTTTTCCATGAATTGATATATATTTTTGTTGTAGGCATTTAAAGGTTGCATTTTCATACGAAAAGTACTATGAAAGAATCATAGAAGCCACATATTGATCTTGGAGAAGTTTATGTTATTTTTCAGAGTTCCTTGGGTCATAGATCAACTCATTTACAAGTATAAATATTTTTAGTCATTAATTAAGAGTTAATTGTACTTCATTGGAAGTTTAATAGATTAGTTATCTTTTAAGAATCTAGAGACATAGCCTTCGAGTGAACTTCGTGATCAAATTTTTGAGTTGTGGTGTTTTTATATTCAGTTTTTAGAAGCTTTTGATTTGATAAAACATTTAAAAATAGTTTATTTGATTAATTAATAAAGCAATCACATAACTGGTTGAATTGGATTGAAACCAAAATTTCAATATCCATAACCCACAACAGTTAAGGTATGCAATTATCAAAATTTGGAATCAAGAATTCAATTTGAGTGCATTATAAATTCCACTTGTGAATATTTTAATGGATTTGTACTAGATTCAGATATTTCACTAAAGTTGGAAAATTAAGATAATTGATTGTTCGGAAGAGTTTGAAATTTGGGATTTTAAGACACCCAAAAATAGATAAAATACTCTTGATCAATTTTAAATCTTGAAATTTTAGTATCTAGAAATTTTTAAGTACTTGGAATAAAAATTAAGTACCATTTTTAGATCAAGTTTTACCCTCAAAATTTAACTACATACTCAAAAGTTCTAGTCGTTGTGGATGGACAAAGACCAAATTTTGTTCATTTCAATCTAACTAGAATAACCCATATAGGAGCACTATAAGAAAGTTAATGACATCTCATTGCTACCAATCCAAGGGTGTCACGATATGTATGAGATGACTACCATGTTAGGTCATATGAAAGTGGTAGAACATATAAAGGTAACTTCCCATGTTAGGTCATCTAGGAAAGTGGTGATATAACTCCCAAGTTAGGTCATTTGGGAGGAAAAATATGTTGTTTTTTGTGTCAATTGATTGATGTGATTCAAACAGGAGAAGATATGTGTTTGAGATTTGAAGTTTTTGATTGATTACTCATGGAGAGATTTTATGCTTGTTGTTATAGAATTTATTTATCCACTCAAATGCTATGTGCATTAGAACCTCATTCAAATAGATCTGAGTACTCACCCAAAGTACGCGGAGCTACCAAGTCCATTCTTTGTATTTTATTGAAAATATGTTAGCATACATATCCATAATGACCTTCAACCATTCAATTATAAACCATTAAAAACATCTTATCATGAAATCAGATATAACAAGAGATCATAATAAATCAGATGATAACTAATATCAATTATACTTTGAATTCACCATAATAAGACATGTCAATGATCATATTCCATCCTCCCCAATCCAATATAATAAAGAATTACATAAAAATATCTAATTACATCATTATGCCAGGTACTAGAACATGCAAAACCATCAAACCCTATAGCATAACTTTATATAAAGACTCTCAAAGTCTAGAAATAATAATTGGTACTAAAACAATGACTTATAATGAGTATATAGGAGTGGGGACTTTCCCTTTACCATTCATGCACTCTCCTAATCATAGAATGCCAAAAATAGACTATGTAGCACCTCGTGGTTTCATGAGTTTTGTTATAAGAATGATACGACAAATGGTTTTGTTCTTTGACGCTTGCACCTATGCATATCAATAATTAATGTGAACCTTGATGTAAACAGGTAATCGAGATAACATGAATAGGCTAAGGATGAGTTCCTTAGATCTAAACCCTGTTAATTCTGGGGCCTACCTTAATGATAAACTAAGTTACTAACGGGACATTACATCTTTTTGATGTAGTATGTAATGAAATCCTTGGCATAAATTATGCTTTAAAAGTGATTAGTGATGTTGTTTCTCATCTCTAATAAATTGTTAATATTATAGCTTTTAACTAAGTTATGTTAAGGCTTTGATATTTCTATTAGTTTTCTTAGTGACCAAAGCTTGGAATATGATTAAGAATTCCTTATGACTAATTATTGGTCTTTAGCAGACCACCCAATAGTCTACCTAACCTAATACTATGATGGTCGTATTTTCATGAATGAAGGACTAAAGTTGTGTAGTCAAGGACTTAATTATTGAAATTAAAGGTATTAGTTCCCATGAAGCACATACAAGAAACTTGCATGATCAAAGTTAACGTTATTATTGCTATATATTACAAAGGGGGAAACATGCAAAGTCTAAAGTAGTTAAATAACTATTATTGGAGATTTCTTAACTCTAAATAAGCAGAGGTCAATCTAATTTTAGTTGTATGGTTTCAAACCTAACTTGTGAACCTATTGTTTAAGGGGCTATGTTTGGGAATTTCCTTAGATATTAAAAATGTTGTATAACATATTAATTATGTGAAGCCTTAAGACATAAAAAGAGTGCATTCGAATTCTAGTTCTTAGGATATTATATGTTTACATAATACCATTATATAAGCTATGGTTATTGTTCAAATTGAAAGGGGGGTGAGTTGGCACCCCACCACATTCATATTATGTACTAATAGTTCATTTATCATCTTATTTATTAATCCCCACCAACCCATTTTTAAAGTGGAGATAATTTGGTTTAACTAAGCTCTAAGTGCATTGCATGGCATGAAATGTGGGACTTCGCTAAATTTGAATGATAAATCAGTTGGTTGGATAAACATGGTGGGAAGCTCAATGGGATCTTGCATTAATGGAATTTACTATGCATTGAAAGACCCACTAACCTTGAGAAATGTAAAGTCAGTTTGAGGAAACAAGGTGGTTTTTGGTTTTTTTTTCATTCTATTGTGAGATTTTAATAAAAGCTATGCATGTAAGAAAAAATCAAACTGACTGTTGTTGAGATGTTTTATGTTGAAAGAACCAAAGTGAGTTGATGGGAAGTAGTGTCTCCTAGACTCAATAAGTATTGTGAAAATGTTATGTTTTGTTGGATGATGGAATTCGCTTCAAGAATTGGGATTTTCAGAAGAAGCTTGGGAACATTTCAAGGAAGAAAGGATTGGCGTTACAGGCATGATATGCCCTAACTCGTTATAATATCTTGCTCAATTTAGTTATTTCAAAAAATAAAACTACCTTGAATGAAATATTTATACTTAATTTATGGTGGTGTGTATTTGATTTAATATTTTACTTTTGTAGAGTAGGAAATACTATTGAATCGTGATGTATGCTATTTTGGGAATGAATTACTAGTTGTAGGCATGAATGTGATTGATTATTGATATGGAATAATGCATTTCATGAGTTTGAATGTGTGTTGTGACTGTAATATTAAATGGCTCCGATTTTTGGCACGCCAAGTGTTATTTAGAATACTTAATACAACTATGTTTTGGTACTTCACAATACTATAAAACTCTGTTTGAATGATACCCATCTCTTCTGGGATTATATGTAAGTTTGAAAAGATAATAAGAATAACTGGAAGTTGGTGTTTGTGTGGTTATTTTTAGATGACTTTCTATTTCCAAGGTATTCACTAAATTGGTGTAACTTCGATTGATTCTTTTTAAATAATCTATTCTTGATAAATAGTGCTTTATCTTTTTGGTTGCATCGATTGTTTATTTAGTCGACCAGGTTTGAGTTTATTAGAAACCATTTTTGAGGAAAAAAATTAGTTTGAATGCTTTATTTTAAGTCCGTTATGGATCAAGGGAAGTTACAATTTACAAAAAGTTTGTCTCTTTGCCCCTTGAATGGTCGTATTTGAGTGGACATATTATGATCTAACTCCAGAGCTACATATGATGGTTCAAAAGGATGATGTGATTTTTATCAATAAAATTTTGTATTTTGTTTGAAAACTAGGTTCATTTATTTTCTCAACAAGTTGTTTGTGATTTTGTTGACACCGTTTATGTTATTCATTTTGGTCTCCATTTTTCCTCATCAATAAATTTGGTAGTATTCAACCCCGTCAGGGTTTAATACATGTTGTGGAAATATTGTGTTTTAGATTTTGGTTTCTGTGAAGTTGAATTCCAACTCGTTGTGCACTTAGACACTTCTTTTAACCATAACCCTCTTGATAACCGTGGGAAATTGATGTGCTCTCGTGAATAGATGGTATGATATTCAGAAGGCTAGGTTATTGACCACTATTATTGTGAGTTTTATGAAATCTTGGTTCTTTCTACTAGACAATATCATGCTGAGCTCAAAAGGAAAGTTGACTTATGACTAAAAATCTCCTATTCCTTTGAGAATTGTAGTATTGTCTCCAGTTCATTTAGAATCAATCCTAAATGGGTAGATATGCTCCTAAAATCTTATGCATTAGGATCTTGTGGTCATTAAAGTTTTGAACAATATTCTAATAGTGGGTACTTATTTATCTTAACGTGTGAGCTTTAATGATTAGCTATATCTAATTTTAGAAATCCTTAAGCACTTGATTGTGCTTATCCTGGTTAATTGATTACCCTTCTTTGGGGATATAAAATCTGTAAGGTAGGTTTAATGGTTATCAAAAACTATTAGTGAACTATCATTTAATAGTTGCAAGATGGATTAAGGAAGTCAACATGGATCTATTCCATAAGTCTTGATGATCATTTTGTTGTGTTGTTTAGTATTATCTGAAACTAGTTTTATGTTTCAAATAACTATTTTGAGTCATTGAGTATGACTGGGAATTAGTGTTGACTGAGACAGATAGCCTCTTGGCTTCTGGGTTGAAAAATAGGTGTGATTTCTTCCTCTCATAGTAAATTGATACTATACAGGCTTTGATTGGTCTTGATGACCATACTATGTGATTTTTGTTGAAAAATGTTTGACTTGAGTTTGAGTCGAAACCCATTTAGGTCGTAACATTTTAAGCTATAAAATCCTCCTCTTATGGGAGATGGTGACTGGTTTTTTCATTTAATTGAGTCCATATGGGTGTTTTCGATCCTTGACAAGCGTGTATGATTTAGTATAGATTTGTGTAGGATTGTGTAGTATTCTAGTTCACCTTGAAGCTTGACTCTTTAACTCTTATCAAACTGTATCTTGTTTCCCTTAGGGATTACGGTGATTTCTTGACATTAAAAATGTTCCTTATCAATTTCATTAGACTGTGTCATTAATGAAGTTTGGTATGCTCTAACCTTATTTAGTGGAATGGGTTAGGAGATCATTTTAATATTCTAATGGAGTCCTTGAATCACTATGTGGAATAATGGTTTATTTTCATTTGAACTTGTTATGAGACAATTCATAGGATAATGAATGTCCAGTTGGGCTTATTTGATTAATTTAAATCATGTTTATCATGACTCCTTCCTATTTATGACAACATGGTAACCACTCTCTTAGGGACTATGAGATGCTTATAGTGTTTAAGGGGTATTGATATGTTTGATAACATCACTAGAACTGTTGAATCATGTTTTCCATTTCCCTAAGCTTGGAATGTTCAAATGAATTCTCTATTCATAATAATCTTCCATAGTCGAGTTAAGTGTTGGCTATGTAGCTTGTTGCCTAAATTTTATCTTCAAATTTTTATTATTTAGCATGATGTTATGATTGATCTCTCATTCTTGAGGTTAAACATTTGAATATCTTACCTTTTTATTAAGTATTCTTGACATTAATTCTTAGACCTTAATTGACCTATGGTGATGTTGTGAATTCCTTTGATGGTCCTGTTGAGTAATGTTAGTGACTTTTCTTGATCTGTGATACTTAGTATGTATGATTACTAATTATTGAGTAAATGATTTCAGGAATGCAAGTATGGGATTACATGACTAAAATCATGTTACTCTTGTACTTTGGTTTGTGAATAATAATGGTTCACATGTTCATGTTGTAACTTAAGTGATTGATTATTAGTGACAGAATAAGTTGTGTTAAAGTGTATGACTAAAATTGACTTCTTTCATGGTTCATTATCTTGGTTGTTCTTTGCATGCTTAAGAAAGAATTGTTTACCTTCTTAGAACCATAATATTATTTCATTAAAAAAATAGAGTTCTTTTTAAGAAATTATTAAGTAGAGAATTCCATTATGAAGAGTTAGTTCTTATCATGCTCAGTTCATATGAACTGACTCATGCTAACAATTTTGCAGATGGACATCGTGAAAGAAGGGTGACGTATATAGTTTCATTTATTTATTTGATCGAAGAAAGTTAAATGGGATGATTGAATTTGGTATTCCTAATTGAATTACTTCTACTCAGAAATGAGAAAGGCCTTGGCCATTTAATGTAATTGTTTTAAAATTTGGAAGGAAATATTATGATCATTCTTATAAACATGAATTGGTACTTATTTCTGGAATGTATTAAAGTTTGATTTCCTGTTACAATATCTTGATTGAGAGGTGATTGATTGGAAAATGATGAGTTTATAGATCTACATTTAATAAAGATAGGTAGTTAGTATATAAGTTACTATTCTAATAATCCTAAGTATAAATCAAATAAAGTGCTACATACAACATATGTGTGAATACTAGGGTGAAGAAAATGAAGTTATGAATGGGATGTTTGTATATGGATCTTATGTATTAAGTAATGAAGTGTTAAATATACTTGAAAGTTAGATCAAGTTACTAGTGGGTGATTACCTAAATATTTAATGAATTATATCAACTCTAGGATAATATGTGTTAAGTTCATCAAGGGTTTGTGAATAGGATGTACTTAACTATCTTAATGGTCATCTTAATGGTCAGTAAGCAATTGGATGACCATGGGAACCATAATAAGGTTATGATAAGTGAGTACATTTGTGTTATAATTGATTGATAAATTTAAGTGCTACTAAACCATATCTATAGTTTATAATTGTAATAGAAATATCTTATGAAAGTAATATTAGGTCCCTTATAAGGACTATACACAAAGCCATTAATCAAATGAGCTTATGGTGATATGATATGAAGATATAATAAAGAATGGTATCATTGTTCAGGAGTTACAATAATGTGATAATATGTGTTATGGGTTGATAGTGTGTTCTTAAAAGGGCTATCCCATAATGTGTCATTATGAACGTATAAGTATGATATTTGGCCTATAATGGAAGAAAAAGGGAACATACTTATTAAGTTAGAAAGGACATGGTAATTGAATCCTAAACCTAAGTCGACACTATTATTATCTCTAAAGAGGACAAGTAAGTGAACATAATAAAAAGAGATTAAAAATCATATGTAAATGAATTGTTATAAAGGCTATGACGGGAGGAGATGAATTGACAGTAAGTCATCCAATCTAACATATCAGATACACCAACCATTTCATACTTGATGGATATAATAAAAAAATGAATGCTCTTAATTAAGTTGTAACTAAGAAAAGTGATGTGTTTATGCTAAAGTGTTGATTAGCATCAATAGTCTATGGTACTTGATAAAAGTATGACACATACCTAAACAATTAGCTATGTGTAGATGCATATCTCTAATAATGTGAAATATAGAAACATTGGCTTAATTGATTAAGCTGAGGTAGTATTAAAACTGTAATATTGATCATAAACCTAGATAGTTTTGTTTTCCATTTATGGTTATCATTGGCATGAGATCTAATAAGGTAATTAAGTGTTTTTGGAGATTAAATGTCCTTGGATCAACTTAAGATAGGACCTTAGGTATGACTCATTTGAGGAGAAGGTGTCGTGAGGCCTAGGATTTTCTGTCATGATTTAATAATTACCTTGAAAACAATAAGATACCATGTTCCAATACAAGACTCTTGGTGGGTTAACTCACTACATCTCGCTACACATTTGTATCCCTATAATGACGGTTGTCACCATTTGGATACTGCTGCTTAGTAGTTGTACTGAGTTTCCTCATCAAGAGATTGGATTGTGGCATGGTGTTTCTTTAAGTACAAAACTTGTTAGAGTTACAAAGACAGATTAAACCTCATGGATACGCACCCCGATATCAACTTATGATGGCTACGGGGAGGGAAGTGGTCTAGTAATGAGGTGAATCATTATGAAGACACTTACTTTCCCATAGGCATCATATGATGACATAGAGGTATGTATTCTTATAGGTTAAACCGGATTTTTACCTTGTACAAGACTTATAGCTATTTACAACATCTATATTTGTGAATACATATAACTGAATAAGTGATTAAGGTGAGATGAAAAATTCCTAATGACGAGTGTGCTATCATGGAATTGAGCATGGCATACATGACTCTAAAAATTTGTGCAAAGTAGTGTAAGTTGTTGATTACACTTGTCGAGATTTCACTATGATCTAAGTTGTGAGATGCCTATGGAATTCCTAGGTGGAACCCAAGTAGACACTTAGGAATCTTCACTTAAATATCATATCCTGATAAAGGAAAACCAAAGGATACATTTGATGTATTGGCTCATACATAAAGCGTTAAGGGAGAGTGAATATGTTCAAGTATTCCCTCATGTAGTTGCACATGGTTTATGATAGTTATCGGAAATGGATTGCATTAAGGTTTATGTTGGATTTAAATATATGGGTATTTAAATCAGCAAAGCATAAAGTAATATATAAAAAATTCCTAGATATGAAGTGAAAAAAGTGGATGTTACAAACTATATGCATGCTTTAAAAGATAACTAATAATAGATCATCCTTAATAGCCTCCATGCATGTTTTCAATCTGCATGTTCATTCTCCAAAAATATCCCTTTCTTGGCCACCAATTCATCATGTTTTTTTCACTTTCTTGGTCGACACTCCATCTTGTTTTTCTATTTTTAAGCTCGTAAACTAAAAGATTGGCTAATTCTTAGGTTTGGTCTACCTAGGAATGAATCCCCTGCTCACCAATTCAAATTGTCCATGCATTCACACATGTGCCTTCATTACACATGAAATTCCTCCATGTACCTCCCAAACTTATTCATTTTATCCATCCAACATTACCCCACACTATTACATTTTTGTCCTCGGCAATGGGGTTTCTCGACTTATTTCTCCAAGAATACAAAGAATAAAGAATGAAAATACATATAATAAGGAATATAAATATAATATTCCTCCATGCGCACTAATTTCTTGCTCCTCAATTGGCTGCAACAATTCTAAGAACTCATTATTAAGGGTGCTCTCCAATTCACCCAACTCTACTAAACACTTGGTTGTTATTTCTAGAATTAAACCTGTTTGCTCCACCATCTCCTCAGGGGTTATATTTTTCCCTTATGCTTCAACTCCCCTATTACTCATGTTAGCCCCAAGATTAGCCCCTCCAAATGATTTATCTTTTGTGCAACTAGGGAGCCTAGATCCTTTAGCCTATTTTTGTAAGTGTCCCTTTTTGTCTTTAAGGCATCACTCTTCTTTGAAATATCAATTAGGATCTCCTCTCACCCAATCTTCCCTTATTTCTATGTAACCTATGCATTTGCTAAATCTACCTCCTCCTGAGTAGTGTATGCGTTGGGTATGGGGTCAAGGTATTAACTATGTTAAAATTCCCATCTCGCCTTCTTCAAATTATCCTTTATCATATGCAACAAGGCTTCAACCTCCAAAATATTCCACACTATGCTCTTCTTATTATTCTCATTCTCTACTATTATATCCCCTTATTTAGCCCCTTGTATTGTTGGCTTCTCATGTAGCTTCATATGAACCAAATATTACAAATAATGTAAGGCCTAAGGGTATTTATTGTTAGTTATTTCATCAAATCATAGACGTGCCTCAAAAATATCATCCCCAATCTTGGATGCCAATTCTAGAATAGCCTTCATGCACTTCTATGATTTTTCATGATCCTCATTCAATTGTTGTATTTCCCTGTTCTTTATTCTTGTTATCCTAGATTGTTATCCTAAGGGTAACACCTTTATCCAAATTTCTTCAAACCACTCCTTTCCACCATTTTTGTCAAGGAATTACTAGCTTGTTCATCGGTGAACTCGCTGCTTTTATTATCACATGGGTCATGTGAGGCACCTTCTTCATCATGTGCCTTATGCATGCTTCCTTGCTAACATCAAACTTAGGTTCATCCATATGCCTATGCATAGTCCACTCAACATATTTCTAGTGTGCATATTTTTTCCTTCCGGTTGAATCATCTCCCACCCATATAACTTCTCAAAGTGGTGAGTGTACTATAGAACCTTACACATATAATATTTGTAGGGTCATTGACATACCCAAGGTCTAGTGTGTGTAATATTTCTTCTCCCCTTTGGCTACTAGTTCTTCTACCTATGGGTATATGAGCCTCGGTACCTGAAAAAATACCTTCTCCTTTCTCACTAGAAGCTTCTCCATGCACCCTAGATGGCTCACCTACACTCCTCTCTTTCTTTTCATCTTGTCTAGTGTGACCTTCTTCTTTGTGCTCACTAGTTGTTTACGCATCACAATTAGTCTCCTCATCCATGGGATCTTCTTTTCCTTCCACATTATGAATAGGTGGGGATTAGTTGTTGTGTGAATCCCCATTTGATGATCCTTCTTCATCACTATCACTCTAGGTCATAAGCTTGCACCTTCTCTTCTCGTTTATTTCTAGGCTTGCTTGACCGACGTCATCTTTGGTAACCTTCTAACTTTTTTGAGGCCCCTGCCACTTGCTACTCTCCTTGCACTTTCTCCTCAACTTTATTTTATAGCCTTGTTCAAGTGCACCACTATCTTCATTCTCCATATCCTTGGCCTCGAGATCAATCTTTACCTCTTCCTCCTCCCACCTCGAAGGAGTATCCACGCAAATCCTTTTAGTTCCAACAATATTTTTTCATTTAGGAGGGCTTAGAAGTTTCACATCTTCTCCAGTAACATACTTCTCATCTTGGTATTTGTGCCCTAGATAGAAATATACGCATGCAACTTCTTTCTTCCCAGCTTCCATAGATTTAGGAGTGATTTCAATTTTATTTGACTCCATTGTTTCTTCATAAGCATCTTGTTAGGATAAACATAGGTCTTCCGTAGTATTTGGTAATCTACCTCCACCTTTTATACATTAAAGTTTATATTTATTATGTTATAAAACCTATTCAAATATTCCCTAGAGTATTGTGCATTAAACGTGAATAGAAACTTGCACCATGGGATTTTCTACATGTCCTTTATATAAAATATTCCCAAACAAAAGTGCTGGATAGGCCTTAAAATCTTCTTGGCTATCTAGAACCACGAGAAAATTATCTTGGTATGCATCATTCTCCTTCAAATGTGTCACACATATTTCTATAACATTTATCCATGCATTTCTTATAGGTTCTGAAATATTACCTTCGCAAGTAAATGTGCCAAACCTCTAGGTTGGAAACTTGTGCTCCATATGATATAGCCACATCTCTCTAGGCCCATCTGGTACCCCAATCTCAAAAAATACCAAAAAAAGTAATATTTTTCCCCATGTAACTTTCTCACCTTTATCAGCTTGCAAGTGTGCTTCTTCAATAAACCCTTCAAGTAATTTATTACGTGATATTATAGTAAGTTTTTTTCTATTTTGTGTGTGATATACAACCAACACTTGTTCACTTCCTTCCACCTTTATGACATGTCCAACTTACATCTTACCAAGCACATGGCCACTCTTATTACAGGTCTTCGATTCTGACACATCCATCGTGCAACCTCCTTTATGGTAGTTAAGAATTACTATTGTAGCTTCTACGCCTACCTCATCATACAAGTATGGATTTATCTCTCTTTAAGAGTTGTGCAATCCAACCACCTTGCTTATCAAATTCATTGTGAGGCATATTCTCCTACCTCCAAAGTAAAAGTATTCCTTGTGGATTCATGATATCAACCATTGATACAAGCATTCTGATTTTCTATAGAATAGTAGATCACAGAGCTAAAGAACTCCAATACTCTCTAGGAGTCTTTGTACTAATTCATCATAAACTTTTTTCCCTAACTTCATCCTCTCATTTGTCTTGATAATCATATACTTCTCAATATCACCCTCATTCTTCTCTGAGTGATGATTAAAGTCACTAATTTTGAATTTTTTCAGCTTTGAATTCCATGGCTTTCCTTCTATGACCTCACCTAGATATTGCATCTCTGCAAACCACTCTTCCACTAATTCCTTGGTCATAAGATTCTTGTTCTTGTTCACAACTTTCATTGGTGACATTTTTAAATGATAAACTCTTCTCAAATTATAATGTACCACTGGATGTCGGGTTACTCACCACTTCTTGCTCTTGCAACCTTTCTCCTTCTTGTTTCCTCTCGTTCTTCGGTCCGACGTGCCCTAGCTATGAATTCCACTACTCAAACCCTAACTTTTAAATTCAAACCATCAATCTCTACTCTACTCTCTTAATGCCTTTTCTTCACTCTCAAACTTCCTAGGAAAGAGCTCCATTGTAGGCCGTGCCAAATTTTCTATAGGTTTGATGGATTCCCTTCTGTATTTGCACTTTGCACTCGTTCACACTTCAGTCACTCTTCAAGGCTCAAACACTCTAACATACAAGGTAAGAATGAAGTTTCTTGCACTCCTTTATAGTTTTTTCATTATTTTTCCACATTAATTGATCCTCACCTACCATCATACTCAGCTTTAATTATGCTTTTACACTTTTTATGAACTTTTTTCTACTTTCTTCCGCACGCCACGCTTGTAACCTTCTTGTGCACTCACTACGTTTTTTGTACAAACCTCCTCGTGTGTGCTTCCTTGTGCCGTAATAAATAATCATTTTTACCACATACCAAATAGTTTATCCTGCTACTTCCTACCTCACGTCACCTTACGTGATCCATTTTCAGTGGGATCTTCATCCTAAGATAAAATTCCTTATGAGTACCATCATCCTTATCATCTATAACACCTTTCTCATCCACAAATATTTCAAAGAGTATCATTGCTTCACATCTTCACATATGCACATGTGTCAACTTTATCAAACATTCCAACCTATGTGTAAATCTCAATTCCACTGGATTCCTCTTTCTTGCACTTGTTCCTAGTTCACCACAAAATACAAGTATGCATAGTCCTCTACACATGAACTCAATAGATAGTACTTAGATTCCTACGTACAAACAAGCTTATTATAAAAAAAGGAAAGTAAAACAATAAAACAAAGAAACAACTAGAAGTAAACACATGAAAAGGAAACCTAATCTAAGTGGCAATATTTCCTTATTACAAACACCAAGAAGCCTTATTTATAGTAGGGATTCAACCTACTCCCATTGAAGTAATCGAGAAACATGGTGCCATCCACTGCTATAATTTACATGCACACTGATTCAAGTATCTTGGTTACTACAAAAGGTCCCAACCAATGCACCTTCAATTTCCCTGGGTGACATGCAAACTTGGAGTCATAGAGAAGGAACATCTTACCAACTGTAAATGTATTGTTCTTAATATGTCTATCTTTTCAATCCTTATGTCCCACCTTCACGGTCTTCTAGATCTAAAATTATATTATGTTCCACTCATTTAATTGCATTAGTTTTTCAATGCGCTCATCAACAGCTTGTTCATCATCCAATCCTACTTCACGCCCAATACATAGGGATGGTAACATGAATTCAACTAGTAGAAATGCTTCGTGCCAAACACCAACTGAAAAGGTGTGTCCTTATTCAACCTTTTATAAGTGGTACTATAAGCCCAAAGTACATAAAATACTTTATCATCCCAATATTTTCTTCCAACATCACATATTTTTTCAATTTTTTTCCCAAGATTTTGTTGAAAGCCTCTGCAGTGCCATCAACTTGAAAGTGATAAGGAGTTCTTCTCCTATGGTATGCCACCATAAAATATCCTAATAGGATTTTTATTGTCTCATTCAAGAAATGAGTTCCTTTATGACTTGTCAAGATTAATGGGTAGCCATACATGTTAATAATGTTTTCCCATAAGAATCTTTCTTGTGTGGATGTTATATAATCATTTTTGGTGCTACCTCTCGCCCAAATGTTTCGAGATAATATGTGTCACTAATGATGTAACGTATATCAGTCTTGTGTTTTGGTGGTGCAATAGGGCCTAAAAATTCAATAGCCCACTTTTAAAAGGATTTTCACTTGTTATGGGTCGTAATGACATCTCATCTCTATGTCTAGGCTTCCCAAGGTGTTGACAATGATCACATGTCTTCACATATTCCTTGGTATCCTTGTACGACTTATCCTAGAAAATTCCTACCATAAGAATCTTACATGTTGTAGTATCACCTACATAATATCCTCCTACTATCTTGCCATGAGCCTCTTCCATAATGGCGGTACACTCATGTTCTAGAAAAAAGCGATGCAAGACTTCATCATGGCCTAATTTGTATAAATCCCCCAATCGGCTAATAAGGCACCATGCGTATAGTAAGCTTCTTTTTCTTTAACATCTTCATTCCTTCAAGCATCATTCCAAAGCACAAAAACATGGCTATATCCTCCAAATATGAGGGAGTGCAGTTCAACCTAAAAATTTATGCAAAATGGCATAGTGTCTTTAATACTTTTTACATCCTCACCAAAATTTATCCATCATAAATGGCCGGGGCCTAAAATTCTTTTCCAGGATTGACAACAACTATGAAGTCAAACTCCCAAAACAAAAGTATCCATCTGCATGTGTGCCCTTGTAGATCTTGTTTTTTAACTAAGTAATTTAGTGCCATATGATCTGTATAGAAAATAAATAGGGTTTCCAATAAGTAGTGCCTGAATTTATGGAGCTCATAGATCATATATAATTCCTTGTTCCTAGTGGTGGCGTATTTCTACTATGTGAGTGTAAACTTCCTGCTTGCAAAGAAAATAATATGGTCCAAAATTCCTTGCCTGGTTTTTCAAAATTGCGCTAACCATCATGCCGAGGTGCCAACATGACCATGAATAGGTTTTCCCATGAAAGAAAGTGAAAAATATGGGTAGTGGTAAGCTTCTCCTTTAATGTCTTAAACATATTTTATCGTGAATCACCCCAATAAAATTTCCCCTAAGATTTGAGTGAGTAACTCTTTCAAGGGCACGTAAATCTTTGCATATCCCTTGATAAACTTCCTGTAGTAACCAATATGTCCTAGAAATATGCACACCTCACTCTGATTGGTAGGCTCTTCCAAACCCAAAATCACAACTATCTTGGTTGGGTCTACCAATAATCCTTCTTTGCAAATGATGTTCCTAAGTAGAGTTCCAAAGGGTGTAGAAAAGATACACTTTTTAATGTTGAGAGATATGCTCAACTTCCTGCACCTCTCAAACATGAGCCTCAGATTATTACAATGATCCTTGACTAATCCATATACCATCCAATCATCCAAATACACCTACAATAATTTATGAATAAAATCTTGAAAGGCTTGCACAACAATGTGTGAGAACACTGCAGACACATTTTTCAATCCAAAGGTCATAACTATATATGAAAAATTCCCCATTTAGTGGAAAACATTTTCAATTCCTAGTCTTCCTTCACGATGTGCACCTGGTGATAACCTAAAAACCCATCTATGAAAGAATATATCTTATACTTAACAACTCCTTTAAGAATTTATTCAGAAATGGGTGGGAAAAGTATCTATTACACATAAATAATTAAGTTCTCTATAATATACACAAATCCTTATCCTCCCATCCTTCTTAATACTTATAACCATGGAGATAACCCACTCAAATTCTTCAATAGGATCAATAATTCTAGACTCGAGCATCTTATCAAATTCTTTTATCTCCTTCACGCACATGTTAGGATTCATCTTTTAAGGTTTCTTCCTAACCGGGTGCATGCCTTCTTTCATCTTGATATTTATTTCACCTAAACAAGGTTTTACTCCCTTTAACTCATGATACCCTTTTGGAAACAAGTAATGGAAGTCACACAAGAGGTGAATAATATTTTCTACTTCGTACTCTTACTATTAGTCACCAATAAAGGCCTCCTTGGGCCCATCATCGGTGCCAATTTTAACCTTCTTGTTTTTCATTTGTGCATGGTACACGCATGCCTTCTCATCCGTAATGTCCATAACCCCACACCCACCTTTAGTTTGGCTAAAATCGAGGTTCTTGATGTCCTCATCATCAATCATGTATATAAATTTACCCTTTTTTTCTTTTAATGCGTGACCCAATTGTACTTCTTCTGTCTCCTCTAGATCAAGGCTCACCTTGGAATCAAGTTCACCCAAAATTTCTAATATGATATCTTCTTCCTTCATGCTATCCTCCAAAGTGATGCGCTTCATGATCTACAATGCTTTATGGATTGGAGGCTTAGTAGAAAAATAATCAAAAGTTTGAATCATACATGTAGTTATCTCATGCCAATTCATAGTCTCTTTTTTTAGCTTTGCATGGACATACCATGCACGTGCACATCCACGTAATGTGAAATATAACTTATATACCCAAAATGATGGCAATAAGGCCTCCTGGCCCTTCACCCATAGTCTCCCACAAATATGTGTGTGGAATGAGATAGGAGTCTTTCCATGATATTCACATATTTGTGTAGGTACATTTCTCTGAGTAAACATAGTACAAAATGTGATTCCCACTTTTGTCATTCCAATAGGTTATATCTACGTGTTGTCCACTCCGTGCACTACCATCCCACACAAAGTATAGAATAGCATGTTTCTTCTATCCCCATCATTTGGCTAATGAGTTTCAACGATGAGAAAGAATGTATTGGGATTCCATTCACCACTATACCTATGTACCTTATTTGAACCTAACCACCTTACCATGCGCAGCCTACTCATCCTGGTGTCCCATCCTTTAACCTCATGCCTCGACCATATCGTATGTTTCATGGGCCTAGTTATCACAAGAAAAACTAGTAGTGTCACTTATAGACTACAAATTTTCCCACCGAAGGACGCCTTCCTTTGATGGCTCCATAGACTTTAGATCACGCATTGTTTGTGCATAAATTTGATTAATCTCTTCTTCACTCAAGGGATAAACATAAGGCTCTACCTTCTTATCATGTAAAGGTATGATCACGTGCTCATATTTTTTCTCAAAACTGGTGTACCTATTATTAAAGTGTAGATAGACATCGTTTACATAGCACCGAGTAGTAGTGGGAAGTTTTTTGCTTCAACAAGCTCTAATACCTCAAAGTCTCTAGTAAACTTGGCTCCTGAATGGTAATGGATGCATCCTTCAGTACCCCAATAGGCATATCCCTAGTCTTTTTCACCATATACAACACATTTGAAGATGGTTGTAATGTTGGTCTTCTCATATGATTTCATGCATCCAAAGTTAGCATATCAAAATATTGCTCACTAGCTAGTCATCAATCATTGCATCAAGTGTGATCTCCTTGTCAAATTCATGATTCTAAGGTGGTAGATTTGTGTGAAGTATATACCTCTCATGCTCGATCCAATGTGTAATACATTTTCATGTAGCCATTCCCCTAACAATGGGATGATATTATCCTAGCACAACATCTTACACACATCTTTCAAATCATCCACATCCTTTTGTGAGATCTCAACATTCTTTACACATTCCCTCTCACACACCTGCTCCTTTAGACACTTTGTATTTCACCCTGTAGATATCTAATGACTACCATAGTCTCTTGGTATACTTCCTTTTGGTACACCATGTCTAGATACTTAGCATGTATCACATCTTATTTCTATATGAGAGGCTTAACCTTGAGAGTCGCACATGCACATACGACCATAGTGTGAGTGGTAACCAATACAATCTGTAAATCAGGGTCATACATCTTCTTAGCCATCCATTGTTCAACATTCATGTGTTGGACCTTGATCATCCCCACGACCTTGTCCTTCTTATTTTTTCTCATGTGCTCATATAGCTTCGGAAAATCCTCTAACTTATGTTGCTTCCCACACCATGAGAAAAATAAATTCTGAGGATAATCTCTCTCATAATGATTAGGGGATCCACAAGTATATCAATTTCCTTAAGAAAACCTACCTCTACCACCACCACATCTTGGACCTCGATATCCTCCTCAGAAGCCTCCATTCCTATTATCCCTATTGGTGCAACCTTCATTTTTGTGTCTTTCTTACTCTTTGGATCCACTCTCCACACTATTCGGCACACTCCTATCTTGATGGCTTCGTGGATAATGTCAATCAGTTTGAAATCAGTGGTTTTGTGGGTATGGGCATTAAAAATCTTATAATATATGGATACCTTATTCTAAATTACATGCTGCAAAAGATGATGATTCCATACATCATGGTCTAGGTGAAAAACTTCACAATCTAGTAACAATGTGTGCACCGACTTACGTGGAAGCTGAACTTGGGATGTCCTTCAACCTCATAATCAATGCACCAAATACCACTGCGCATCTCATGTGTTGAGTTGGTAGGAAACTTATCCAATTGCTTCGCCATGGCTGAAATATGTGCATCTAAGAAAGGGATCACTCCGGTATCAACACTTCCAACTTCCTCTAAGTGTAGGGTTGATTCCAAGGTCTTGCACGGATTAGTATATGTCTTATGAGATAAAGCTCTATGGAACAAAGTCAACAATCCTCCAACAAATCATTGTGCATGCTGAATTTGATGAATGTCATAAGATAATTTTGACAAAAGAGTCTTAAAACATGCTTCATACTCCCTCATGCTTTCTTATAGGATTTTCTTGATATCTTTGAGTGCATTTATTATTTTTTGTTCAAATTCTAGAATATGAAACTCTACCAAAAATTAGTGCATGAAGCATTATAATCCATTACAAATGATGTGGGTCATACTTCCTATACAAAATATGTGCATGCCCTTGAAGAATAGTGGCAAATTGGTTTTTCTTACTATATGAAGTTATGATTCCCTTACCATGGCATAGTAGTTCACACTTGTGCACATGCTCCATTGCATCTTCAATACCTCTATACTCTGGTAAGTGGAGAGACATATTATAGTAAACTTGAGGTGTTTGATGTGGTTGTAGAGGTTGTTGACATGGTTATTATGGGTGTGTGCCTTACCCACTAGATCCATAACCATAACCCCCACTAGTATTCCCTCTGGGTGGATGAACCGATCCTCCCGAACCACTCATGCTCCATACTTGTAGGTTGCGGCCCGGGTTGATGAACTCTCTTATGTCTTAGACATATTACGTAAACTAGACACCTATTGTTTGCGTGTTCACAACACCCAAAAAATTGACCCCAACTTTCTATACATGTCAATACTCTATTCCAAGGATTCTCCTAGAAATAAGCATCCAAACATACTCCCAAATAGTGGCATATACGCTACCATAGATATATTTGTAGTATGATGTAATTCTCAATTCAACACAAAATGTTATCTACTCATCTTTACTTTCCTACTTGCACTAGCCTCGCTTCTCAATAAATACGTTTATATCCGGATCACCATGCGCAAGGGCTAGGTGGGATCAAATGCATAGTTTAGGTCCTCATTATTTCCTCTAATGTGATCTCATATGAATCTAAAGGGATTCTCTCTGCGCTTGCCAAATTTTGGGAGGACCTTATGTTGTGGCTCCTCATCTTCTATGAGAGCTTTAAAACCTTTGTGAGCCATCATTCCCCTCAACATGAGTGACTCCTCAATATCATACACATGTTCCATTTCCTTCTCCCATGCTCTATTATTCTTGAGTTGTCTTTCCTCTCTTTGTCTTTCTACCACCAGTGTCTTCCATCCTTCTCCACACCTTCTCCTACCCCTAAGCACTATGGGGGTTTATCTATCCATAGGAAGGATCCATAAATCCAAATATATGATCAAGATCTTAATGTATAAGGGTATAGTGTGTAGATAATATTGTTTGGGTTCACGTAAACATTTGAATTCAACTTCCTCTAGATATATAAGTAGAAATATCATACTCAAGTATATAATTGTACAACACACTAGCCCACCAATAATGTCTAACTCTAGTCCACTCCACATCCATATCAAAGAGAATCGTAATCCTTTTACATCCAAAGCTTCTACCTAGAACCCCAATGTTTCCTGCTATGTAGGAAACTAACCAATCATCTAATTATGCTAGAAAGAAACTTAAGAATGTCTCATAGAGCTCATGATAAATATTATCTTCCACCCACCATCGTGCATTGAAGTTAGTTATAATGTTATAATGTTGCACAAACTTGTTTTGTCCATCTTCTACCCAAATTTAAATTCTTTCATAAGTTATTCGATAGGCCGTCAAGATACAACATCTCGATAGACAATTTGAAAAGAGGTCTTAGAAATGAAAAAAATGTATTATTTATTTATCCACTCAAACGTTATGTGCACTAACACCACATTTAGGAAAATCTAAATGCTCACTTGAAGTACGTGAAGCTACCAGTACCTATTTTGTATTTTCTTGACATGATGTTAGCATACATATCCATAATGAACATCAACCATTCAAGTATAAACCATTATAGAAATCTTATCATGAAATCAAATATAACAAGAGAGCATAACAAATAAGATGATAGCTAATATCAATTGCACTATGAATTCCCCATAATCACACATGTCAATGATAATAATCCATCCTCCATAATACATTATAATAAAGTATTACATAATAAAATATGATTAGATATTTATGCCAAGGATTTGAAACATGTGCAAATATCAAAACCTAGACCATAATCAAGCACAATTACTCTCAAAGTCTAGACATAATACACGATACTAAAACAATGACTTACAATGAGTATATATAGGGGTGGGGAATTTCCCTTCACCGCCCATGTACTCTCCTAATAATATGTGTGCCAAAAATAGACTACATGCATGCTTTACAAAACAACTAATAATATATCATCCTATAAATATGTCTTGATTTTATCCCTATTAATAGCCTCCATGCATGTTCTTGATCTGCATGTTCATTCTCTAAAAATCCTTTTCTTGGCCACCAAGTCATCATGTTTTTTTTTCCTTTTCTTGGTTGGCACTCCATCCTACTTTTCTATTTTCATCCCGTAAACTACAAAATCAGCTAAATCCTAGGTTTGTTCTACCTTGGTGCAAATCCTTTATGTGCCAATTCAATGTGTCCACGCATGCACACACGATCCTTCCTTGTGCACCACATTCATCTGCATACCTCCTAAACTTAGTCAGTTTATCCATTCAATAGTTTCCCTAGATTAGGTCATTAGGGGGAATTGGTAGAAAGAGGTGTGAAATGTCATATGATGTACTTGAAAATCCATGATAATGACAAATTAGAAATGTATAATGATCACATAAGGGTGTTAGGGGAATTATAGGATGACCCTTATTGTATTCCCCCTTTCGATGAAATGGATAGTGATGATGAGAATGAATACTAAGCCGAAAGTAAATGTGTGATGATGTAATTTTGATCAAAATTCAATATACTAGATGTTGTAAAATTTTGTGTATAATATATATTGAGTTGGAGTTGTGCCGAGTAGGAATATAGTGTTTGTGGAATGTTTATGATAAAATAGTAAGTGGAATTCTAAAGAGAATGACATAAATGAAACAAGAATCAGATTAGGGATGCTCAAGATACAATTGAAATCATATGAGGTGTATTAGTTAAGAGAGTGAGTGTAAATAGTGACTATAATGAGGTATGAAATTAAGAGTTACTAGAAATAGTAGTATGAAAAATTGAATAGGAATTTCATTTGAATATTTCACGGTTGTGATTTTGAGCTCGAGTGTGTGAAGATGTTCCAAGTGATAGCACCGTGATTGATTCGATTCGAGATTGTGGTGGCATCTATGGCATCATGTACGATAGCTGATCTAGTGAGTGTTATTTTTTAAAAAATTGTTATTTTCATGAATTTTTTCAAAATGTTTTTGAGTTAATAGGATTTTTTGACTTAGGAAAGATTGGATAAGGCACTAATTACTTTTGGGACAACATCGCCTAGAATGGTGTGAATGTAAAAATTAATTGTTTTTGATGGTTTTATTAGGTTTTTTTGCATGTATACGAGGTACTAATGTCATGTTTGTTGTTGTGTTGTATATACATTGGATTATTCATTTGTAGGAGTTCTCTGGTGGTCATCATTTGAGCACTTTGTTAGAAATGGGTTTGTTAAATGATAAATGTGATGTACTAAACCATTACGACTTGTAGCAGATAGCGAGAATGGGGGATGTGCACCATAATATCCTAATGATTACCGCATTGTGTGAGAGATGGTGTGTGAATACATACACATTTTGGTTTCCTATCGAAGAGATGAGATTGAATTTAAATAATGTATATCACATATTATGATTTCTTATTGTTGGTGAGAGGGTTCAGGTGATGGTTTTAGACAATGCAAGAGATAGATGAGGTCAGCTAGGTAGTACTTTACAGGACCCTAGTTCATATTGAGGTCCATATCAGTCTAGATGATGTAATGAGGTCGGGGATCTGCAATCATGGTGGTGTAGGCATCTTGTATAAGATGCATGATATTTTCCATCACATAGAGGAGGATGGGACAAGATATGCATGGGAATGATGTGTATTAGCTCATTTGTATAGGTTTATGCAGGAGGAGCATGGGGTGGACTAGGGGCCACCACTTTGTTACATGTGTGGGATTATGAGCATATTATGATATCAGAGGTCGGTGGGCCTCACACGGAGTGGGTGAAGCCGAGATATATTTTCTATGAGATGGGTAGGTGTGTGAAGTAGGAGGATGGATACTAATACATATAGATTGATGTTAGATTGTATGGGGCTAGGGGCCATTATCTAGAGGCCATATTGAGACTATTGTGGATGGCCATAGGATGTAGTGGAGCTTTGATGTATATAATTTACTATGTGGTAAGAGGAAAAATTTCCAAGTGGTGGTGGAGCTATTTTAGGGAGAGTGTGTATCATGAAAATTTGACATGGCTCAGGATGTTCCCCCAGAGCCGTATATATGGGTGAGAGCCACGAGGGCACCAAAGAGGGTTAGAGTGAGACTAGGGCCCTTAGGGGTGCGCTATTACCTATGGCCTAGATGAGTCTAACACAGCCATAGGGCCAATAAAATTTGATAATACAATGTGTACATAGGTTTATAATGCATGGTGGGAAGCACACCAATGGGTGATACTATATCTAGTTGTTGTCACTATGCGGTAGGAGCACTACCACTAGAAGGAGTAGAGAGAAACACACCTACCTCTCCATGATGTGGTGGAGGTGATAAAGCATAACATGAGTATATATGTATTAATAGTTCTCAATTGTTACTTATTTATTTAATTGTGTCATATTTTGGATATGAACTAATGTGATGTTGTTTATTGTTTTAGGGATGCTTATTGTTCCTTGATTATTGACACTTCAATACACACATTAACATATAATGTGCCCACCGATGTGCTCATTGGAGGTGGGATGCTAGAGCAGGTGGATGCCATTGTGGGTGAGCATGCTCATCTATTTGGTCAAAGGGAAGTAGTTACGTATACTTGTACCGTGATATTAAGTGAGTGGGATGAGGCATGAGAGGAGACATAGTGAGATAGAGAGCCTATGTGTGGAGGTACATTAGCACAAGATGTATTTGCAAGGTTTTGGGACTATAGGGTTGTTTCACGAGTAGTTGATTGATCGACTTCATTATGTAAGTAGGTAGAGAGGTATAGGGGCTATGATCGGTGGTGCAGATTGAGTGGTGAAGCTTATTGTTCTAGATCTCCGCACTGTAGATAGTGATATTGATGATGAGATATGATGTATATTTATGTAAGGACTTTCCCAACAATTGTACTATGTAACCATGATATTTTGATGATGTATAGAAATGGATGATTTTTGTCATTATATTGTATTGATGTCTTATATGGATATGTGATGTCTTTGAGAATTGTTCATATGTGTTGATTTTATTTGCATTTCATAGTTGTTAATGTTGACTAATATATATAGTTTGATTTCTCGATGTGATAGATTAATGGCGAAAAAAGTTTATCAGTATGTACGAATAGAGATTTGATGAATGGTAAAGTATGTATAAAATGAATGATATGATCATAAAATTGTACTTTATCATGTGTTAGTATGATGAAGAGAGCTGGGAAGAATAAAATTCCCCAAGTGTGTAAATTATGAGGTTAATTTATATAATACCCCTCAATAGTCAAGAGTGTACCACTAGGAAATGGTATGATAATGTATGATAGATAGATAGATAGATATATAGATAGATAGCTGAAGTACATAGCGTAAAAGTATAGTGAGGTTATTAGTGTAATAGATACCTCAACATCCATGTAAGAACCATGAGAACATGAGTGTGTCATCGGGTGGTGAGGTGAGGAAAATCACCTACTAAATACCAAGCAAAAGAGTGGAACAAAGGAAGCACGTGTAATGGAAGTAGCATGAGTGTATGAACGAAATTAATGCCTAATGAGATTGTGCTATTTATGGGAGATGCAACATTAGGAAGTATAAATGTCGATGGATTAGGTAGAAAATGTTTAGTAGGAGCATTGCACGCTGAATGAGATGGTGCAACGATGGATGAATGAGATGGAGGGCATGCATGAATAATGACCTATGGCGGTGGACAAGTAGTGACCTTAGAAGTGGGTGAAGGAGATAAGTGCACTAGAGTAACAACATGCTTGTGTGGAATTGGAGACATAGACCACTCACGAGAGCGAGAGCCAAAGGAAATGAAACCCTTGTCTTCTAATTGTTGTAATCTATCATGAAGGGCACAACAGTCATTTTCGTAATGGCCATTGATGCGATGATAGTTACAATAAGGTTGATCACAGTGGAATTTAAAGCAATAAGGTGGATGATGTTGATTAGAAGGTAAGTGCATAAAGATCTTATCAAGAAAATAACACATCAAATCATGAGGCCTGGAATCATGAGAAAAGTGTTATGACTCTCAAGGAGGAGATGTAGAAGTATTAGCGAAGACTCGACGTAGTGGAGTAGATGGACTCCTACATGATGGAGAAGACTAAATTGGCTTGCAAGGTGGAGGAGATGGAGATCTTAGAGGATGATCAACAGATGGAAGATGAAAATAAATAGATGATGTAGGAGTAGAATAAATAGGAGGAGGACTATGACATGTTTAGTAATGAGATATTTTTCTAAATAAATGAATTTATAACATAAGAGTATGAATGATTTGTATGTATCTTATTGGAAGAATTGTTTTAAAGTACAAATAAAGCCATAACAAAATATGAATTATTTCTCTAAATCAATGGGCTCAAATACTAACGATGCATGCAAGCATTAATACGTAGAATGTAATCAATAATTGGTTTTGTCTTTCCTTGATGTAAGCCGGGTAAGTGATCATGTGTGAGACTAGGTCCATTGCTAAGTATAAAGCGACACAATAAGGCCTCTTTCATCTCACAATAGGTACTAATAGATCCAAAATGTAGATGTGTGTACCATTAGAGAGCATCATCGTAATAATATGCCGAAAGGATATAAGAAACAATCGATCATAAAAGTGAGAATCCATGGTTAAATGATGATTCTTTAAATGTAAATATGGATTGTTAGTGCCATCAAAACATGAAAATGTAGGAATAATTAAATCCTTAGGAAATCCAACTTATGAATCTTTTCTAGAATAGGATTGCCATGCAAATAATTATTATCAATAGAAGCATAATAGACCTTGCTTGCAAGAGTGAGAGATTGGACCTAAGATTGTAATTGGTGAACATCATGCATGAGTTATAAGATGCCATGCAAAAGGAATGGTAGAAGATGTGAATGTTGTATTAAGTTGTTGAAGCTTACCATTATGAGTAATCATAGGAATGTTAGAAGAAGAAGTGCAGAATTTTGATTCTACAGAACATTAAATGTAGGTGTGGAAAAAATATTATGTGATAGAATGTCAATAGAAGTAGTAGGATTCACATCGAAAGAGTTGTTAGGATATGAAGCAATATAAGGAGATGAATCAACATGCATGTTACTAGATAAAATATCAAAATAAGATTAAAGTGGATTGGATAATTCACATTCACAAGTATGTAGAGAAGTAGAGTCGTTACTTGCATGTGCATCATCAATATCGAGGACAAAGAAACAAATGCAAGTATTTCATCGGGCATATCATCAATATACAATGAAGTAGGAGAAACACTAGTATGAGATGTATCTTTATAATCACTAGAAACATTTCAGAAATATGAGTATGAGATGTAACTATACAATCATCCTGACTAGTATTAGAAACAACATCATGTACATGTACATTTTCATCATGTGTTTTATTTGTACTATTGCAATAAAGACCAAACAGATAATCGATATTAACCTCATCTAGAGTTTCAAAAATATTGAAGAAGGTGGAGGAGGTCTATTGCTTACATAATAGTAAGGAGTACAACTAGAAAAACTTGTTGGATTAGAAACAATGCTAATGGTAGAATGATCAAAGCTAGTAGGAAATTGCATTCATTGGCCAAAAGTTGTCTTTGAGTATCATCTAAAAGATTATGATTGTAATAAAGAGTATGAATTTCAGCCGTAGTTTCTTCATCATAAATGGGGTTAACGCTCTCATCAGAATAGATTTCCTAGAGGAGAAGACATATTCTTATCCATTAGGGTTTTAGTGGATCCTAGGGAAAGGAAATAAAGTGGTCATAATAGGTTTGCTCGATAAAAACAATGAACTTAATTTATATCTTTGTTGAATATCACAGGTTACAAATATATAGGAGATAATAAATCCTATAAATAAGGTGTAGGTTGTTCAACAACCTCAACCAACCTAAAACCATATTCCCGTAATATATATTGTTACAACAATATATATATATATATATATATATATATATAAAATCTAACCACTTATCGACATAGCCATAATAATTACCACTGTAATTATTATTTACAATCATACTAATGGAGCACTAAAATATTAATTTCCTAACATTCCCCCTTAGTGCAAACATGGGGAAAACTTACCTTTGTACTTGCACCGCTCATGATCCGGTGATTTTCACAGATGATCAAAAACCTCAAGGATGGTTTTGTAAACACTTGACCAAAAAATTGAGAATGGTGGTTTTGCAATTGGTTTACCACAAACCACAAAGTGATGGTTTTGTGAATGGATTACCAATAACCAAGAATGGTGGTTTAGTTATTGGTTTACCACAAACCAAAAATGAAGGTTTTCAATTGGTTTACCTACAACCACATCATGATATGTCAAGTATTATTCTCATCCCTCATCACATCTCACTATAGGGAATAACATAGGAAATTTTGTTGAAAAATCTATTGCTTCTTGTGCACAAAATTTATTTTGAATCAAGAATACCGCTAAAACTAGAAAATTATGGGATAATTTTTTTTTGATTTGAAGTGTCTACAACCAGGTTGCAAGACATTAGTTTTCACTAACAGGTTCTAGAACAAGACCAATGTACCACAACATATGTTCCTTCATTAACTAATAACAAGTTCACAAGGTTCAAATTTTAGGGTTATATGTTTTAGTTAGGTTCAAGGAGTAATTTACCCCCATGCCCATGCTCTCTAACAGCCTTAGAGTTTCAACATGATTTTTATCATACTTAATGCTTCCAAAATTTCCCTAAATCATTCCCATTGATAGGAAATTTTCTCACCTTTCTAGTGATATAAAGAAGTCCTCCTAACTCCTTATATTTTTCAAGTTATGGGCCGTGCGGACTTTAGGGGGAAATTTTCCCAAGGGGAGTCCACGGGCCTAGGGAGGAAAATTTTCCCCAAGTGCGGGTCGGAGGGGGGGAAAAACTTAACATTTTCCTTCTTTGGTGAAAATCAAAAATCACCTTCGCATGCCCTGAACCTCGGAGGAGACATGTGTCACCCCTGGTTGGTTGGGAGAAATGGTGGGCCGACGAGAGCGGGTTGAGACTTTAAGTCTCTTTCGCCAAAAACACAAGGGAACCAAATTGGTCCACGCCCCACCGATGCCATGATGCCACGTGTCACTCAAGGATTGGCACAGGGAAAACGGATGGGAAAACCTAAGGCATTAAGCCAAAATGGTTTCAAAGTCCAAAAGCTCACGCGGGCCCACATCCATGAAAGGAAGAATTCCAAGCAAGGTGGGGTTGTGGGGCCATGCGAGAAAAAGGGAAAAATTTTCCAAAGGAGAAAACAAAAGCGCTAAGTCCAAAAACCCTCCCGCGCACCCGTCTTGACACGTGTCATCATGTGATTGGCAAAACCTGCGGGTGAGCGGGATGCAGGAGAAAGTGGGAAAATTTTCCCAAGGTAAAATTTTCAAAAGGACAAGTTTAAATTTGGTCCACCCTCCGAGGTGCCACATGGCAGGTCCCGATTGGTTGTGGGATGGTAGGGGCCATGGAATTTTTGTGAAATTTTTCCAAAGTTAAAAATTAAAGTTCAACAGTTAGATTTATTATTATTATTTTTTTGAAGGCCAAATTGAAGTAAAACTTCAAATGGCCATAACTTTTGATAGGAAGCTCAAATTTGGGAAAACGAGGACTTTTCAAAATATCTCGATGCCCTCTTTGCACAAAAACATAAAATTTACTTTTTGATGAAGTTTAAAGGGTCAATTTTACAAAAATGATCTGCAGGCTTTTAATTAGCAAACTGGCAATTTCCAACTTTTCTTTTTGTTTAAATTGGGTCTCCTCCTTCACTCAACATGTCAAACAGACATGGAGAATTGATCTAGGGAGGGTTTAAAGTGTTTTAGAGAAGTTGATTTGTTCAATTGATTCAAAATTGTATTTTTCCAAAAATGACAAAGAAAATGACTGTTAGAGGGATTGTATTCGAATTAGCAATGGTTAAGTTGTTTTCTTGAGTTTTCTTTGTCAATTTGGGTTCATTTGTGAACCAACATACTAAATTTTAACATCTCCAAGTTAATTAATGTGTGTAGGTCTGAACTATACATTTTTATTAAAATTTACCAGTTTTAAAAGTCACAATGCCAGTGATCAAATTTTTAAAGGATCTATTTATCAATTTCATCATTTAAGTGTAACAACTTATTTCTAATCTAGTCTAATACATTTAATTGATTCAATCAACCATTTAATAGAAATTATACAAAACCTGATTTCCAAATTTCAACTCATTTCAAAGAGGACAAAACACTATCTTTTCCTTCATACGCATTCTTCTTTCCAACAGAGATTTTAATTCACAATAGCAATTCAATTCCAATACAATCATGCAAGTTTGAGAAGGTAGAGCATTCCTTTATTGATTTCAAACAAATTTACAATTTATCTCTTTCTTTGTGACTTCAAAATACAATATATAATACATATAACATTCTTCACATTCCTTTTCAAAACAGAGAATGGAATATAACTCTTTACATTTCACATTTCAATTTCAATCTTTCATCATCAATACAAGTATCTTCTCATTACAAATAATTATACAAATCATCCACTTCAAAGTGGGAAGGATTACAATAAACTTGCTCATAAGAAGGGACTGTCAAACTATACAATTCTTTTGCTCCAAAACAACAACACGCTGGTTTTCTTCATCTTCTAACTAGATCACAACAAAAATAGGGGAAAGGCAATGCTCTCCACCCAACCAAGACATCCAATGAAAGGAGAAGCCTTCCTTTATCATTGGCCCCGAGCCCCAACCAAGATACAATAAAAGATGCAATTCAACCATGGCAACAACTGGCTTCCACAACACAACATTCTTTCACATACACATTTTTTTTTTTAAACACAAAGCAACACAAAACAAACAATAGTTCACAACTGCATTTAAAAACATTTCAAAACAGAACTCAGGCTTGATCTTGCAAGCCAAAGGAGCAAGGCCTATGGGGGAAGCTACTTATGCCTCCCAATTGGGAATTGGGCATCCACCAAAATAAACCACCAATTAATTCATCACACACACATTTCCTTATGCCCCCACAAAATCCCTCCTTATGCCCCCACATATTTCCTTATGCCCCCACAAAGTAAGAAATGCAAGCTATTTCTTTTCCAAGGTGGATCCCAAACCCAAACTCCCTCCACAAAACTCTGATGCCAATGGCATTTCCTTATGCCCCCACAATAATTCCCCATAGCCTTCTCCTACACCTTCCCTAAGGCAATCTACCCAACCAACCAACAAATAAAACAAAACATGCATTTTCCACACAACACAACAAGAAAATAACAGAAATAAAAGAGAGTTAAATTCCTACCTCTCCATGGTTATTTGGTCTCCAAACAAAGAAGCTTCAAATGCCAAACACAAAACACAGCCAAAACAACAAGCTCCCAAGCATGCAAAGCTATCTCCAAAACTTTCTTCAAAAAAAGAGCTCCCACAAGAAAATGCACCCCCAAGGAAGAATGCAAAAAGGTTCAACAACCCCAAAACAAGAAGAGAGTTTGAAATATATAGAAGAGGGAAAGAAGAGGATGATGTGGATCCATGTAGGATGCCACATCACACATCCTCACAAATCAAACACAAAAGACAAACTCCAAACTCCAAGGCTCAATAAAGAGGTGGGTGAAAAATGACAAGTTACTTGCACACTCAAAAGAGCCCACACCTCAAGGGAACAACAATTAATTAAAATGTAAGAAAGTGCAATTAAAAACATGCACAAGATGAATAAAATGCATTATAAAAAGTCACAAATCACTTCCCCAACCATAAGTATGGTTGGTAACATAAATTTAGAGGCATGGGACAAGTTTTACTTGTCCCACAAGCCTCCAAAAACAGCCCCAAGGTCAAATTCGAATTTCCATGGAGGTGGAGTATTTCTTACTCCAAAATCTGACTTACACAAGCTCTTACACATCTTACACATCCCTTACAAATTAATTACAAACAACCAACAACTCTAATAATTACTTTCCATATCCCAATTTAATTTATTTAAATTTTAAACATATGATCTCCTCACATTAATCTATCACAATTAATTAATTAAAAGAAGAGAACACATTACAAATAAAATACATACAACAATAAATAAACATTAACCATATCAACAAAAATACACAACCCATGGTCACATATAAAGATGATTCCCCCCATGGGAATCTCTAACAAAACAACACACAACACAATAAAACAAGTTGCCATGGTGACCTTGTCGAATTCACCTAGAATTCTATTTTGGTTGGTCTCCGATCCCGATGTTTTGTTGTGATATTTTTAACCTGTAAAATACAAATACCTCCTTCGGCCTCGTGGCCATATCAGAACATCCAATATGATACAAATAGAATCACTAAATCAACTATATAATGAATCACAACAATATCGAAGTAACAACTACATCATTTGTATTTTTAATCCATAACTATATCAGTATCATAAAATATCCATTTTCTAGATCTATTCATAATATCCAAAATCACATGTCCAAAAATATCTATAAAATATCCATGTCCAATAATATATCATCATCCACATGTGAGGTGTCTCTAGTGATCATCATGCATCATAATCAAATCAAAATCCACAATAATCCATAATCCAATGTCTAACAACATACTAAATCAAAACATAGTAATGTCTATAATGAAATCAACAGTATCAACATAAGCATCAAAAGGTGTCAAAGGGAAGTGGGCACTACATCCCCTCCCCTTAGACTCGACTTCCTCCTGGAAGTCACTTGGAAAAAATGTGAAACTACACTCGTAATGAAGTAGCATCCTCCATGTAGCTAGGTCTCATCATATCTGTCCCACTACACCCAAACCTGATCAACCTCTCTACCTCAAAGGCCTAGGGTCCTACGATCTAGGATGTGAATGGGCTCCACCATCACCTACCCCTGATCCTATACCTGTAATGATGTCCAATCCAACACATGAGATGGATCTACAATATATCTCCTAAGAACCGAAACATGAAACACATCATGTACGCGAGACAAGCTTGGGTGGCAATGCTAGATGGTAGGCCAAAGGGCGATACGCTCCAAGATCTCAAAAGGTCCAATGAATCTAGGAGCTAACTTAGAACCTTTTCCATAATGGATAGGGCTCTTGTGTGGCCTGACACGAAGGAACACCTTCATGCCCACATCAAAAGCTACGATCAATCCTATGCTGATCCGCATACTTCTTCTACCTATCTTGTGCCTCCTACAATCTCTATCTAATCAACACTACCTTTTTGCTCCATGTCCTATGTAGAAGAGCTGGTCCAAGAGATACCCTATCCTCTAACCTTTCCCAACTAAGAGGTGTCCTACACTCTCTACCATACAATGCCTGAAAAGGAGCCATGCCTATAGAACTCTAAAACTATTATTGTAGGAAAACTCCACTAAGTACAGGTACTCCTCCCACTTAGACTGTTGATCCATCACATACATCCTGAGCATATCCTCTAAAATATGATTCACTCACTCAGTTTTCCATCTATCTCGGGTGATATGTTGTGCTGAAGTTGATCCTCGTCCCGAGGACATACTTGCATGGTAGTCCAAAAATGTGAAGTGTACAAAGGATCATGGTCACAAATGATCTTCCTACGAAATCCTGTGCAACCTAAAAATCTCATCCAAATATACTCGTGCCACTGCTCTAGCTGTATAAGTGGTCTTCACTAGAGAAAAATTGAGCCACTTTTGTCAATTTATCAATCGTGACCATAATGGTGTCATGGTGATATCTCGACATCGGTAGCCCAACAATGAAATCCATGGAAATGGTGTCCCACTTCCATTCCGGTATAGCATGAGGATAAAGAAGGCCTATTGATGTTGATGCTCAGCCTTAACTCTCTGCACTCTAAACACATGACACAAATGAGCCACGTCTCTACGAAGTCCTCTCTAATGATACAACTATTGCAAAGTGGCATGCATCTTCTTCACCCGGGATGGGCTGAATAGGGTGCATGATGTGCCTCTACCAAGATGTCCTACCTCAAGCCTCCATCTCTGGGAACATATATCCAGCCTCTGTGCCTAAGAATACCATCTGCCTCTAAGGAAAAACCATCAAAATTCCCCTCAAGGGGTCTCTGTGACTCGATCTCTACTCATACTGCAATGTAGAAGTTGTCAAGAGGAAGTTGCTAAAGAATCCTACTCCGTAAATCTATGCTCACTGAGGTGGCCATAGCCACATGTCTCCATCTACTAAGAGCATCTACTACCACATTCTCCTTCCCTTCACATGCTCTATCTCCATGTCATACTCACAAAGCAACTCCATCCAATGCCGCTGACAAGCATTGAGATTGGGCTACGTGAAGAGGTGGTGAAAGACTCAAATGATCAGTCCTAAGTGTGAATCTCCATCCAAGAAGAAAATGTCTCCATCTAACCAAAGCATGCACAACTACCGCAAGCTCAAGATCATGGGTTGGATAATTAAGCTCGTGATCTTTGAGTTTGTGAGACTCAAAAGCTACTACTCTATCATCCTGCATCAACACACCTCCAAGTCCTGCTAACAAAGCATCTGTGCAAACAAAGAACTCACCCTGTGGATCTGACACTACAAGAATAGGTGCTTGAAGTGAGGCACTCCTTCATTTCCTGAAGGCCTACTCACATCTGTCTGACCAAAAAAACTTCTTCCCTTTCCTCTAAAGGGAAGTGATAGGGTGCGTGCAATCCAGAGAAGTCCTGAACAAATCTCTTGATAGTATCCTACTAATCCCATGAAGTTGCACACCTCGATCACTGTAGTGGGTGCTGGCCAATCCATAATGGCTCTAATCTTGGAAGGATCAACTGTGATACCTTCCCCAGAAATGATATGGCCCAAATATTGCACCTCTATCTGAAAGAAAGCACACTTCTCCAAGTTCCCATAAAGTTGTTACTCACGAAGACACTGAAGAACCTGGCAAAGGTGCCCCTCGTGCTCCTCACGTGTACGTGAGTATATCAAAATTTCATCTAGGAAGATGAGCATGAAGTGATCTAAGAAGGTCTTGAATACCCCATTCATCAAACTCATAAACACTGCAGGGGCATTCATCAAACCAAAAGGCACCACTGTGAACTCATAGTGCCCATATCTCATATAGAAGGTGGTCTTATGAATATCCACCTCTGAAATCCTCAGCTGATGGTAGCTGACTTAAGATCAATCTTAGAGAAAACTATGGCTCCCTTCATCTGATCGAACAAGTCATCAATACAAGGAAGAGGATAACGATTCTTGATCGTTACCTTGTTCAACTAGTGGTAATCAATACACAACCACAAGGATCCATCCTTCTTCTTCACAAAGATCACCGGTGCACCCCAAGGGGATACACTAGGATGGATAAGGCCCTTCTCCAAAAGGCCCTCAAGCTGCAACTTGAGCTCATAGAGCTCTGGGGTGGTCATCCGATAAGGTGCTCATGAGATAGGATCTGCTCCAGAACTAGATCTATATGAAAATCAATCTCACGTGGGGTGGTAACCCCAGTAGCTCCCTAGAAAACATCAGAAAACTCTCTCAAGATGGGATGATCATCTAGCGATGGTCCACTAGACCCATCCTCTGATCTGTCACTAACTATAATAACATACATCTGACAACCCCATCACACACACCACTTAAGTTGCATAGCGGAGATGGTGTGAATAGAAACGGGTCTCCTGACCCCTGAAATCACCAACTCAACTCCCAAATCATCTACACAAGATATAGTCTTGTGATAACAATCCATCCTAGCCCTGTGTGTAGATAACCAATCCATACCCAAAATGACTCCATACGAGCCCAAAGGAAGGATACGAAGATCTGAGGTAGTGGTGAAAGGTCCCAAATCCACTACACACTCCTTAACTAAGGAGTCTACAGAGATCTTGGCTCTAAAATCCATCTCGACATCCCAACTAAGACCTTGCCTAACTACCACCAACCTGCATCGCTCTACTAAAGATGGTGTAATGAAAGAATCAGAAGAACCAAAATCAAACAATACAGAGGTAGGAATACCACCAATGCTACATGTGGTCTCAATGACTATGCTCTGATGCTCTTCCTAATGGTTCTCAACCACTATAAATCTTGTGGCTGCATCCCATGTCACCAACAGTCGCTCTAAATCTATGCCTTACCCTTATTGTTAGGGTTCTATGGGCAAATCTCTCCAAAAGTGTCTAGTAACTCCACATCCAAAACATCCTCCTGATCCTCCCCAATGAGTAGCACCTCCAGTAGGTGCCCTAGAATCATGTGGTGTGGATCTTGATGATCTAGCTGCGGTCTGCTGTGGCCTCTATTGGTGAGCTCCTACTGATTGAGCTCTAGGTCCACCCTGTGTCCTGATGGGACCCTAGGAGGAGGCCCATACTCTAACCTCTCTATGTGCATCAGCTCTCTCGGAGGTCTATGAGGTGGGTGAGATTGCTTGTGCCACGCTGGCCTAAAGGATGACCATGTTGTACCTTGACCACCATGAGGAAGAGGTACTGAACCTCTCGATCTACCATCCTACATCTACTTTATGTGGGTTCGGACTCGATCTCTAGCTTGTTGGGTCTTACCCCGAGTCTCCTCTATAATGTAGGCCTTCTCGATGGCCTCTACTAATGTCTGTGGATAAGTGAATCCACACTACACCTCCGATATCCAAATTTAGGCCTTGGATGAACCTATGAATCCACACCTGCTCATCCTGCATATACTCTACATACTAGAGTAGATCCAAAATCTACTCTCATACTCCGCTACTAAAAGAGAATCCTATCAGAGGTCATGGAACTCATCAATCCTCTTTAGATGAACCTCCATGATAAATACCTACTCCTAAATCTCTCCTCAAAAAGCTCCCAGGTCACTATCTCTAAATCTACATGGAGCTTCTACTCCTCTGTCCTCCACCATACTCCTACTCCATCCCTCAGTAGATGGATCGCAACACAAGCTTTCATGTTGCTAGAACAAGGACAAAGCTTGAAGCAACCATGCTCAAGCTCACTAGCTAGGCCTCTTCTTGAAATCCACCTATATCACCTAAGTAATGTGAGGGCCAAAGCTTCAGGATCTCCCGATGTGATCCATTGCTGTGGTCTGTCGGCCTCTAGGTCTCTCAACATGCTCATCCCTAAGCCTAGGGCTCTGAGACCTCTCTCTATGCTCTAGAACTCTGTCACCCTATCTCCTAGGTGGTGACTCTACTCGCTAACTCCACATGGGATTTCTCTCCTCTATGCTCCTCACTAAGTCGAGGAGATACCTAACCCTCGATAGAAGGGGCTCTATCATGACTAGCTGCCTGTCCTCCACCTAATCCTCCGCGTAGAGTGGCATTGACATCCTAAAGGGTCTGTAGAATCTGAGGTAGAATGGCTACCACACCCTGATCCGGTGGTGGTGGTGGTGGTGGTGGTGAGTTTGAGTCTCTGTGAAGGTTCCTCTCACTCTGTCTGAGCCTCCTGCACATACCAAAGTGAGAGTTAGTTCATTTTGCTAAGTTTACACAACTTCCATGTTTACTAAAACATACAAATTCTAGCTAAGTTGTTTTCTAGATTTACAAGTGTACTAGGTTTAAGTTTTCATGTCTCAAGTTTTCTAGTGTGCCCAATGGTCCAAGCCTTTGAACCACTGCTCTGATACCAAACTATAGTGCCCATTTAAACAACCACTTGAGACCCAAGAAACAACCTAGGGTTAGCTAGAAAATTATGGGATAATTTTTTTTTTTTTGATTTGAAGTGTCTACAACTAGGTTGTAAGACATCAATTTTCACTAACAGGTTCCAGAACAAGACCAATGTACCACAACATATGTTCCCTTCATTAACTAATAACAAGTTCACAAGGTTCAAATTTTAGGGTTATATGTTTTAGTTAGGTTCAAGGAGTAATTTACCCCCATGCCCACTCTCTCTAACAGCCTCAAAGTTTCAACAGGTTTTTCTCATACTTAATGCTTCCAAAATTTCCCTAAATCATTTCCATTGGATAGGAAATTTTCTCACCTTTCTGGTGATATAAAGAAGTCCTCCTAACTCTTTATATTTTTCAAGATATGGCGGTGGACTTTAGGGGGAAATTTTCCCAAGGGGACAGTCTCAGGGGGAAGGAAAACCTTTTCCCCAAGCGCAGGTCGGGGGGTGGGGAAAAAACTTAATGCATTTTCCCTTCTTTGGTGCAAAATTTCAAATTTCCTTCACACACCCGCGACCCCCGGCGAGGGAGACACGTGTCACCCTTGGTTGGTTGGGAGAAACAGTGGGGTCGATGGAGCGGGTTGAGACTTTAAGTCTCTTTCACCAAAAAAACAAGGGAACCAAATTGTTCCACACCCACGCCAACACCGTGATGCCATGTGTCACTCAGGGATTGGTGTAGGGAAATAGATGGCAAAAAACCTAAGGCATTAAGCCAAAATGGTTTCAAAGTCCAAAAAAGCTCACACAGGCCCAGCGTTCTACAAAAAGGAAGAATTTCAAGTAATGTGGGGTCATGGGAGCATGGAGACAAAAGGGAAAAATTTCCAAAGGAGAAAAAAAAGCACTAAGTCCAAAAACCCTCCCGCGCACCCGTCCTGACATGTGTCAGCACGTGATTGGCCATGGGTGAGCGGGGATGCGGGAGAAAGTGGGAAAATTTTCCCAAGGTAAAATTTTCAAAAGGACAAGTTTAAATTTGGTCCACCCCTCCAAGGTGCCACGTGGCAGGTCCCAATTGGTTGTGGGATGGCAGGAGCTGCATACTTCTTGTGGAAATTTTTCCAAAGTTAAAAATTAAAGTTCAACATTTAGATTTTTTTATTTTTTTTTAAAGGCCAAATTGAAGTAAAATTTCAAATGGCCATAACTTTTGATAGGAAGCTCAGATTTGGGAAAACGAGGACTTTTCGGAAAGATATCAATGCCCTATTTCACATAGGAAACATAAAATTTACTTTTTGATGAATTTTAAAGGGTCAATTTTACAAAATGATCTGTAGGCTTTTAATTAGCAAACTGACAATTTCCAACTTTTCTTTTTGTTTAAATTGGGTCTCCTCCTTCACTCAACATGCCAAACAGGCATGGAGAATTGATCTAGGGAGGGTTTAAAGTGTTTTAGAGAAGTTGATTTGTTCAATTGATTCAAAATTGTATTTTTCCAACAAATGACAGAAAAATGACTGTTAGAGGGATTGTATTCAAATTAGCAATGGTTAAGTTGTTTTCTTTTTTTTTTTTGTCAATTTGGGTTCATTTGTGAACTAGCATACTAAATTTTAACATCTCCAAGTTAGTAAAAATGTGTAGGTCCGAACTGTACATTTTTATTAAAATTTACCAGTTTTAAAAGTCACAATGTCAATGATCAAATTTTTAAAGGATCTATTTATCAATTTCATCATTAAGTGTAATAAATTATTTCTAATCTAGTCTAATACATTTAATTGATTCAATCAACCATTTAATAGTAATTATACAAAACCTGATTTCCAAATTTCAACTCATTTCAAGAGGACAAAACATTGTCTTTTCCTTCATACGCATTCTTCTTTTCAACGGATATTTTAATTCACAATAGAAATTCAATTCCAATACAATCATGCAAGTTTGAGAAGGTAGAGAATTCCTTTATTGATTTCCAACAACAAATTTACAATTTATCTCTTTCTTGTGACTTCAAAATACAATATATAATACATATAACATTCTTCACATTCCTTTTCAAAACAGAGAATGGAATATAACTCTTTACATTTCACATTTCAATTTCAATCTTTCATCATCAATACAAGTATCTTCTCATTACAAATAATTATACAAATCATCCACTTCAAAGTGGGAAGGATTACAATAAACTTTCTCATAAGAAGGGACTATCAAACTATACAATTCTTTGCTCCAAAACAACAACATGCTGGTTTTCTTCATCTTCTAACTTGATCACAATAAAAATAGGGGAAAGGCAATGCTCTCCACCCAACTAAGACATCCAATGAAAGGAGAATCCTTCCTTTATCATTGGCCCCTGAGCCCCAACCAAAATACAATAAAAGATGCAATTCAACCATGGCAACAACTGGCTTCCACAACACAACATTCTTTCACATACACATTTTTTTTTTGAAACAAAAAGCAACACAACACAGCAGTTCACTACTTCATTTAAAACATTTCAAAACATAACTTAGGCTTGATCTTATAAGCCAAAGGAGCAAGGCCTATGGGGGAAGTTGCTTATGCCTCCCAATTGGGAATTGGGCATCCACCAAAAACAAACCACCAATTAATTCATCACACACATATTTCTTTATGCCCCCCACAAAATCCCTCCTTATGCCCCAAATATTTCCTTATGCCCCCCATAAAGTAAGAAATGCAAGCTATTTCTTTTCCAAGGTGGATCCCAAACCCAAACTCCCTCCACAAAACTCTGATGCCAATGGCATTTCCTTATGCCCCCCACAAGAATTCCCCATAGCCTTCTCCTACACCTTCCCTAAGGTAGTCTACCCAACCAGCCAACAAATAAAACAAAACATGCATTTTCCACACAACACAACAAGAAAATAACATAAATAAAAGAGAGTTAAATTCCTACCTCTCCATGGTTATTTGGTCTCCAAACAACAAGCTTCAAATGCCAAACACATCCCAAAACATCAAGCTCCCAAGCATGCAAAGCTTCCTTCAACACTTTCTTCAAAAATAAGAGCTCCCTCAAGAAAATGTGCCCCCAAGGAAGTATCCAAAAAGGTTCAACAACCCAAAACAAGAAGAGAGTTTGAAATATATAGAAGAGGGAAAGAAGAGGATGATGTGGATCCATGTAGGATGCCACATCATACATTCTCACAATCAAACACAAAAGACAAACTCCAAACTCCAAGGCTCAATAAAGAGGTGGGTGAACAATGACAAGCTACTTGCACACTCAAAAGAGCCCACACCTCAAGGAACAACAATTAATTAAAATGTAAGAAAGTGCAATTAAAAACATGCACAAGATGAAAAAATGCATTATAAAAGTCACAAATCACTTCCCCAACCATAAGTATGGTTGGTAACATAAATTTAGAGGCATGGGAGAAGTTTTACTTATCCCACAAGCCTCAAAAAACAGCCCCCAAAGTCAAAGTCGAATTTCCATGGAGGTGGAGTATTTCATACTCCAAATCTGACTTAAAAAAGCTCTTACACATATTACACATCACTTACAAATTTATTTCAAACAACCAACAACTCTAATAATTACTTTCCATATCCCAATTAAATTTATTTAAATTTTAAACGTATGATCTCCTCACATTAATCTATGTCAAATTAATTAATTAAAAGAAGAGAACACATTACAAATAAAATACATACAACAATAAATAAACATTAACCATATCAACAAAAATACACAACCCATGGTCACATATAAATATGATTCCCCCATGGGAATATCTAACAAAACAACACACAACATAATAAAAAAGTTGCCATGATGACCTTGTCGAATTCACCTAGAATTCTAGTTTGGTTGGTCTCCAATCCCCGATGTTTTGTTGTGAAATTTTTAACCTAAAAATAAAAATACCTTCTTTTGCCTCGTGGCCATATCGAACATCTAATATGATACAAATATAATCACTAAATCAACTATATAATGAATCACAATAATATCAAAGTAACAACTACATCATTTCTATTTTTAATCCATAACTATATCAAGATCATAAAACATCCATTTTCTAGATCTATTCATAATATTCAAAATCACATGTCTAACAACATCTATATAATATCCATGTCCAATAATATATCATCATCCACATGTGAGATGTCTCTAATGATCATCATGCATCATAATCAATCAAGTCAAAATCTGCAATAAACCATAATCCAATGTCTAACAACATACTAAATCAAAACATAGCTATATGAAATCAACAAAGATCAACATAAGCATCAAAATATGTCAAAGGGAAGTGGGCACTACACACTCGAATGACCTCCAACATCTGTTTTCCTCTCTGTCCTCCAAAGGGATGCTAACTCAATGGAATGTGACCATGAAGCTCAAAAACATGCCTTAAATAGACGCTTTCTGATTCCACGTAAAATGCATCCAGTAAGGAAATTTTTTTTTTTGGACTTTTTGACACTTACAAATATTGACAACTTGATAACTTCGACTCACAAAAATAGAACTTAAATAAATATACCTATAAAAATGATACATTTACAATACAAACCAATGATTTTTAGTATTGACAAGAGAATGATATGAATCTATACTTTGAAATAGGACTATAATGGTTGCACTATCTCAAGGCACCTTTACAAAACAAAATGATTTACAATACCTTAAGAAATAAAAATTACTTTACTTCCTTTTAACACAGCCCTAAAAATTAATTTTGATGATACAAAATACTAAGACTTCTTTAAAAACAAAAAAATGCTGGAAAGTTGTTGATGGGGTACTCAAAGCAATGAGGTGAATAATATTCATATGACCATGTCAAGATCTCTCGAACCGGATGTAAACTAACTCGATCTTTCAAGTGATAACAATCGTGAGCGTTAGAGAAGCCAAGGTAGAATGCTTTCAACTTCGTGATAGATAATATATATCTCATTCTCTCGGTCGGATGAGATGAATGCATACATTAATATGGTAGTTACACTGTAGATCTCGTATGTTACTATGTAAGTCGATTGTGGGTTTTTTTTTGCAGCTATCCATATAATTATCCAAAGATCACAAAGATCCACATGAAACCGATTACAACCAAATAGTTTCCAAGGGAAAAGATAGAAGACAAATAGAAGTGGTCGGGCTGTAGGACTCATTGATTGTGGAGGCAAAGCTAATGATAAGACTATATTACCGACGTGGAAAGATTTAATTTTGGGCTCCTTTTTTTTTTTTATATGCCACACTAGTGGACAATCATCAACAAGAGGTGGCCATCAAAGAATAATAGCAGGTCTATTTACATAGTAAAGTCAACACAACTAATAGCCAAATACGTGTATCAATGCACACAGCTAGCATACAAAACATTGTCCCCAAAACAAGCAAACGTTGGGAGATCCGATCAAGTGAAAAGAGATGTAAAGACCAATCTACACAAGTTATAGAAAGTTTTGTGCTCGTAATGTTTGTAGTATTCCGATGATAGTAAAGTAGAATCCAATCCATTTCTAGGTCGATCTGAGTCACCAGATCTGATAGAATTCACACAGCTGCGTAAGTGATTAACACATCAATGGAGATCGAACAGCTTCACAATACACAAAAACTTAGCGCCAAACCAATACAACATGGTCGTGGCTTGACCCAAACTTCCGAGAATAAAACTCTAACAAACCTCGCAAATGATTCTAGAACAAAAATAATAATTTAATTTGAAACATGGATTGGTACAAAAAATGATCAAGTTGCCCCAATCACTCTTCAAAACCCTCACATAAAATTCCATGAATTTCCTACTCGATACCAAATAAAGTGGTCGAACAGGTTTTCTTAGACAAAACATAATGAAATTCTTCTCTATCTTTGTTGAATATCATAGGTTACAAATATATATGAGATAATGAATCCTATAAATAAGGTGTAGGTTTTTCAACAATCTTAACCCCTAAAACCATATTCCTCGTGATATATATTGTTACAACAATATATATACAATCTAACCACTTACATCGACATAACCATAATAATTACCATTGTAATTATCATTTACAATCATACTAATGGAGCACTAAAATATTAATTTCCTAACAAAGGATTTCTAAGCTACGGGTTTACCAAAATTATTCAATAAAACATTGTTATTTTATTAAAATAGGAAAGAAATGATTACTACAATGATATATATAGATGTTAGGTGATTAATTTAATCTAATTATGAAATAAAATGAAAGAGATAGGGAACTTACCTTGATTTCACTTATCCCGAAGTGTGTCCGGTTAGGAGAACTAATGGAACAAAAAATTAGACTGCACACAATCCTACTCGTAAAAATGTAGAGGGTGCTAGAAATTCCTATACATGGGCACCTAGGTAGGGGTAGGCACGCCCGTAGGTGCCCTAGACCTTTAGTGGGTGTTGTAGTCTATAGATAAAGTTGTAATTTGTTTTCGACACTATCACTAGGGTTTCTTACTTATTTTCAAATGATTACCTATATGTCGCACTTTGACTATTAGAGTAACTATAAATCTTCAATACAAAACCTCAGAAACCATAAAAAGAAATCAAATCCTCGAAAAGAAAGATGCAAAATGAGGGATCGGATTGTCCTCATATGTCAAACTAGTGAAGTTACGACCAAGCATTTCACTACATCTTAGATGCAATATAGTTCTAGACTATAAAAAATGTGTTCGATCAGAAACAATGTTAATGGTAGAATTATCAAAACTAGTAGAGACATTGCATTCATTGGTCAAAATTTTTCTTTGAGTATCATCTAAAAGATGAGGATTTTAATAGAGAGTACAAATTTCAATCGTAGTTTCTTCATTATAAATAATATTAACACTCTCATGAGGCATAACTTTCCTAGGAGGAGAAGATCTATTCCTATCCATTAGGGTTTTAGTGGATCCTAGGGAAAGGAGTTCTAAATTACGGGTTCACCAAAATGATTCAATAAAATCTTTTTGTTTTATTGAAATCTAAAACCAATGATTTCTACAATTATATATAATGAAATACAAATATTAGGTGATTTATTTGATTTAATTATAAAATAAAATGAAAGAGATAGGGAACTTACCTTGATTTCTCTTATCCCGAAGTGTGTCTAGGCTAGGAGAACTAATGGAATAGAAACTCAGATGTTGTAATCTCACTCAAAAATGTAGTGGTGCTAGAAATTCTTAAACATGGATGCTTGGGTAGGGAAGGGGTGCCTACAGGCCCTATAGACCTCTACTGGGTGTTATAGTTTACAAAAAGGTTATAATTTGGTTTCGACACCATTGCTAGGGTTTCACACTTGTTTGCAAATGATCACTTGTATGTCGCAATTTGATTATCAAGTACTTGTAAATATGCAATACAAAAACCTCCTGTAAAACCCTCAAAAAGACATCAAATCCGAACAAGAAATATGCAAAATGAGTGGTCGGATTGTCCTTAACTATTAAAATAGTAAACTTATGACTCAACATTGTACTACATGTTAGACCCAATGTAGTTCTATGTTCTTGTGCATGTAATGGTGCTCCTAGGTTTTCCGTCACGATGATGATGCCAAGATAATGGGAGGTAGCTAGATAAAATGAAAATGTTTGGATGGAAAAATGAACTTCCCTTTCTATGCATTTTGTGTGTAGAGTAATATGCCCAAAAATGCAGTCCCATTGATATATAGATAGATATCCCTTGATAGAAAATTCCCGCCATTATAATGGTATGTATGTTGTGTTTATATAGGAATATCTTGCTTGAATTTTAACACTAATGACCTAACATGCCAAGTAGTACCTCACAACATGAGTGGGAAAACCAAAAATAGTGACCTCCAATGTTAAAAATAAGATCAAAAATAAAGAGGACACGAGTGCCCATGATGGACAGGAGTGTGTAGGCACTAGTGTCTAGTCTTGGGCGCTAGTGTCCAGAGACCACTGACTATGAATGTGCGAAGACTGAGAGAAAAGGATCCATGTGACCTAACCATAATTGGGTGTATTAGTGATAAGTGTGAAAGATAAAAGAAATAATAAAAACACCACAAGTGGATGGAATAGGAAGTGTGCCATTAGTGAATACTTTTCTTACTCAAGATCCATATATAAAACAACATACTTAGTAGTATAGTAAATAGTAGTAAGTGCATGATTTTGTGTCTACAAAAGTTACCTTCTTGATGGGGTTTCTCCTTTGTCTCGTATAGGAAAAGGAGTGCATCTTTTTGCAACATTAGGTATTACCATCAAATCTTATTTTTATTTGGCCTTTTCTTTTACTTCCTCCACTTCTTTTCTTTGGTTTTGCAAATGAGTAAAAAAAAAAAAAGGATAGTATATTCATATCATTCACTCCATCATAATAATCATATTTGTCATATTATAGGCACCTAATACTTGATTTTCCATCTATTTTTCATAAGACTCATTAGCATAACCAACCTCTTCATAGGATTCTTCATCTCCATTACGTGTTTCTTCTCTTTCATCTACTACATCTATAACATCATTGATAGGAGGAGCCTCAATAGCTAACCTTGGTTGAGCAGCTAACTTAACTGGTTCCTATCCCTTATAGGAGGATTATTATTATTGAAGTTCCTTCTTTAGATATCCCAAAGAAGGAGCATTAGGTGTATTATGAGACATTTGTTTCTTTAAATCCAAAATATCATTTTCTAATCTCTAGATTATATGATCAGTAGTACTTTATGATGTCCTTTGATTCTCGAGGATTGGAAGAATATCTCCTTAGTTTTCTATCCATGATAATATCCTCCTCAATCTCTATGGTTGTTACTTGTGTGGTAGTTATATCAAGAATAATCGACGTTCTTAACAAAAAAATCCAACTTTAGTTAGATGAGCATTGATGAAGAAACATTTATGATTCTCAGGGGTAGGAGTAGAACATTCTAGAATATAATGGATTATATTTAAGATCGATTTCGATGTATTAGTTATTTAAAAAATCACCAAAAACTCATAGGACAATACGGTTTAGTGATACCTATGTCGACAATACAATTTTGAGATATATGGATGTAAAATGAGTGTGAGACTCCTTCCAATAAATGAGAGAAACCTATACACAAAGATATAACTTGAAAAGATAAATATTAGATAAAAATATGTCAAGTTTCTCAACAAAGGTTGATCCCATGAACTAATGGGCTTATTTTTAACGGTGTAAACTTGTTTTGACAATTAAGTGATAAATGATAAAAGATAAAAGATAAAATATGATAGATAGACAATAGAAAAATAAAGTAAAATTTCTAGAGGGATAGAGAGATCCTGTTACATGTGATAAGTGGCCTAGGAAAGGGATAAGGTGAGCTTGAACTCTTCAAAGTATATGATCCATGCATGTTCACCAACATCTTGTTATTCTTGTATGACTTCAAGATGGTCTTCAATGTTATCAATGTTTGGTGTCAAAGAGATGACATAGAGACTCAACTCATGTACAATGTCAAATTACTCCCGAAAAATGGCTATGGGATGATAGGAAGATCATAGATACTTGTGATCATATGTGTTTACAATGATATAGTCATCTATAGGTAGAGAAAACTTGGAGATAGATAGATTATAAGAAAACAAAGTCTGATAATGATTGAAAATCTGTAAAATGTGAGTGAATGAAAAAAATATAGGAATCACTAGTGATTCAATGCAATCTCTGGCACATCACTCATTTAATAGATATTGGGATTACGAATAATCTATATCGATTTATCCTCCCACGTCCCTATTAGATCATCTTCCCAAAAATATCCCATAAGTAGCCATAATATATGTAACCAAGATTGTCATCTTGACTCTCTTCTTAGGAAATGAAACAAATGTGAATTGAGCATCCTTGATTTTCAAAATAAGTGGGACTTGCATGGTTTCCATTGAGTAGAAACATCCAAAAGGTTTGGTGAGGGTGAAACCTAAGGCATAAAATACCTTGACAGGCATGACATTTTTAGATTCTCTTGAATATATGATAAAATTCCTAAGCCTAAACCATTGATGAGAAAAATAAAATAAAACAATATTTCCTTAAGAAAAAGTTAAAGCAAATTTTTTTGTGGAACAAGGGATGCATGGGATTGAGAAATAGTAATTTATAGGAAGTAGATGTAGGTACAAAATCTTTTCTTTTAATAAATTGAGTTAATATTTTGAATTTATCATGATTAGATTGAAGGTATTTTGCTTATGACATCTTAATTTTAGTTTCTTGGCATGATTGATGATATAAAAAATAAATGTAGGAGGGATTCAATGAAGGTGTAGATCCTTCATTAATTACTGCATAGGAGAGAGTACTTGACCTTAGAGAGGAAGAGGAATAATAATTAGAAGTGGGAGTTACCTTTTTGATGGGGGTTTCTCCTTTGGTTGTATAGGCAAAGGAGTACCTCTTTTCAACATTAGGAATTACCAACAAAGCTTAATTTTATTTGGCATTTTATTTTAGTTTCTCCACTTATTTTCTCCGGTTTTATTAATGAGTAAAAAAAAAGGATTGGCTATTCATATGTTTCAATACATCATCATAATCATCTTCTTTATATTCTAGGTACCTGATATTGGAGTTTTCATCTAGTTTGTCATAAAAATCATTAGCATAACCAACCTCCTCATAGAATTCTTCATCTTCATTGTGTGTTTCTTCCCTTTCATCTACTACCTCTAAAACATCATTGATAGGAGGATCCTCAATAGCTAACCTTTGTTGAATAGTTGGTAATTAGTTCCTATAACCTTTGGGAGGATTATTATTATTGAAGTTCCTTCTTGGGATATCCCAAGTAAGGAGAATTAGGTGTATTTTGAGACATATGTTTCTTTAAATCCAAAATATCATTTTCTAATCTTTGAATTATATGATCAATATTACTCTAATATGTCCTCTGATTCTTGGTCTTGGAATAATATCTCCTTACTTTTACATCCATGATAATATCATCCTCAATCTCTTTGGTTTTTACTTGTGTGGTAGATAAATCAGGAATATTTGAACTTCTTAACAAAAAGCCAACTTTAGATAGTTGAGAATTGATGAAGAATCATTTCTAATTCTTAAGGGTAGGAGTATAACATTTCGAATCTTATGGATTATGTTTAAGGTAGATTTCAATTTATTGGTTATATAACTAATCACCAAAAACTCATATGATAAAAAGGTTTAGTGATACCTACATCGATAATAAAATGTCAAGATGTATGGATGCAAAACAAGTGTGAACCTCCTTCCAATGAATGAGAGAAACATACACACAAAGAGATAACTGGAAAAGATAGATATTAGATAAAAGATGACAAGTTTCTCGACAAAAGTTGATATAATGAACAAATGGGATTCATTTAAAGGGTGTAATTTTTTTGACAATTAAGTGATAAATGATAAAAGATAAAATATAATATATAGACAATAGAAAAATAAACTAAATTTTCATAGGGATAGAGATATCCTGTTACACATGATAAGTGGTCGAAGAAAGGGCTAAGGTGAGCTTAAACTTTTCAAAGTATTAGATCTAGGCATGTTCAATAGCATCTTGTTCTTCTCATATGAATTCAATCTCATCTTCGATGTTGTCGGTGTTTAGTGTCAAAGATATGGTGTGTGCATTTAATAGATAAAGCGAAGTTAATGAAAGGAAACTAAAACTGAGTAGTATCCTAACTTAGCTAATCTACCAAAAACACCATGATAAAGCTTGAAACATAAAGTTATTCTAAATGCATCCAAATTAAAATTGAAAACACTAAGCCATCCCTTTGAAATTTATATGTGCTTTGTATGTATGATTTCTCTTAGTATGAACCTATCTTGATCATAAGAAATCAAATGAATGTTATCTCCAAAATGAGGAAAGAATCTCACCAAAATGGCTTAATGGCCATGTTTGGATCTTCCTTTACTACTCACGTATGAGAATAATGGATGCAAGAATGAATGAGCTGTTCCAATATAAATGCCCTTACATGCATATACTATCACTAGAAAAAGTGTGGTGTAAGGTGTGAAGGAAGGTAGTAGGTTCTTTATATAGCTTTCCAATTTGGGAGAAGCTAGAAACCTAGTGAATGTGGGATAAAGGATAAAGTATAATTAGAAGGATAAGCATGTTTATAAATAATCAATTAGAATTATAAAATCATGGGAGTTGAGATGATTTACTTAATCAACTAGGACTAATTAATAGGCTAAAATAAGCTTAGAAAGCTATTTGGAGGTGATTTAAGAGGAATTTGATAGAATTTGGAGGATTTTAAAGAGGTATTTAACTAATAAGAGGGTTTATTGATTAAATAAAGAATTAAAAAAATTTATTTAACTAATGATAGTTAATTAAAAGAGGATTTAATTAACAAAGCGTTGTTAAAAGACATCTAGAATGAAGGAAAAGCTAGTTAATTAACGAAGTGTCGTTAATTGACTGAGATGAAGGGGAATGTTAGATAATTAGTAGAAAATCACTAATTATAATGAAATTGATAGGAAAGACGATAAATGGTGTAATTTTAGTAGTAAAATTTTGTAGTTAAACTTGGGTGTCTATACTTTCCCCTCTTTGGTGTGGTGTAGCACAAACGATGCCACTCCAAAGATAGTAGAAAATTATAGACAATTAATTTTTGAAGAAAATGATTAGAATGTAGGATGCCTCCTCAAGTTTTGATGGGGTGATAGAAGAGGTCAATTGACAATCGAAAAGAAGGATGAATAGTTAAACTTGGCTTGGTTTGACCATTGTTCAAATTTATTGATTTGAATAGAAATGTTGTGTTTCAATAAATGGAAGAAACAAGGGATGAGGGGGATATATAAAATACCTAGTACCCTAATTCTTATGGAAGAAAAATTTGGATAGTGATGAAAGAGATTCCAACTAGGCCTCGGTTGACCATTGGTAGAATCAAGAAGATGTGGAAGATGATAGGTAGAAAGTGAGATAGAATGAAACTCACACATGGAGATAACAAGCATATTAAGTGGCATAGAAACATATTTGTCTCATCATTTTACTTATATGATCAATGTCATCGGTTTAGGAGAAACCTTTTATTTAATATGAGCATGCATGAAAATTATAAAATGACATGAAGCCATAATACTAACATTTGTGCACTGTGAAAGGACTAACTCAAAGAAACATACATAAAGAAATGCAATTTGAGAAAGTAAATAAGAAGATAAAAAATAAACAAGCACAAACAAATGTACTTAAACAAACAACATTTAAGACAATTGTAGTAATATTTTGCTATCAAGCTTTGGTTTTAAATTTTCTAGTTATATGAAAAGGGTTAAAAATGGCACCCCAAGAAAGGATACATGCAAGGTGAATAAATGGAGGATTAAGTCCTATAAAAAGGTAATCATGCACTATGAAACTTCCCCAAGAAAATTCTTGTGCAAGGGAATATAGACATAGCAAGCAAACTAGCTTTGTTAATAGAGGTAGATAAAAAATTATCAACATGTCACGTGTAATAATTGGCTAGAACCCAAGAAAGATGTTTTGTAGGATAATTTTTTATGTTTGAGGATGTTGTGTCATGTGAAATATTTGGTTGTTGAAATGTTGTGTTTACCAATTTTTGGATTTTTAAAAATTTTACCATTTTTTTGGATGTTTTGAATTTTATGAATTTTGCTAGTGTTTTGGATTTTGTGAAAAATTTAACCAATTTTGGAATTTTGACCCATTTGTGTTATCTTACGTTATTTTCTTTTTTCAGATTTTTCCTCTAACTTTTGAGAGAGATGGCATGAATTGAGGACCACACACACCATGTAGACTGATTTTGAGAGTTGAAGAGGATTTCATAAGACAATACCCCAAAGTAAGTAACATAAAAATATTTGAATTTAAGTGTATTTAATGCCTTTTTTAGATAGGAGAAGTTAGCGGGTTAATGCTAGCATGAACAAAATGCACTAGTGTTAAAACAAGAGCATTAACAGTAAAATATTTGTCAATTAGGTTAGTTCATGTGCTAAGCGTGAAAATAGGAGTATGAATGTTGGGCCTTAGACCATTGGCTAAGTACAAGAAGGCACGTGGGTGTGTGAGACCAATATGAATAAGGGCACACGGGGTGAAGGCATGCATGACAGTGTTTTAAAATGGTTTAGTAGAACCCAAGACATGTGCACTAGATAAAGGAAGGGGTTTAAGGACTTAGCCATAGTTTGTGTCGTAGGAGGCACACAAGAAAAGTGTGACCCAAATGAGCATGTGGAGTGGATAAGGTACCAGTCTGGCAGCTCGATGGTCAAGGAAGGAATATTTCATGCGATGGAAGGATCTAGAAAGACATCATTACAAAAAGTGGAGAGCTCAGATGGGAAGAATCATGTTCCATTGAAGTACCACAAGGACACTTCACAACTGATCTATTACTTCAGGAAGGCATGTCGGTGGATGCTAAAGTTCTATATCAAGATGCTTAGGTAGAAAGAAATGGATAACTACTATAGAAGAAGAGTGAGTGGTTGTTGGAATAACATTGCAATCAAAGAGGCAAAGATTTGTAAAAATAGGGATGAGTTTTAGGGATTCTCATTAGAAGGCTATAGGAGAGATGACATATCTAGAGGGATGGGTCTATGAACATATTTTTAATTTGGAAATCATAGTTTAGGATTCGATGTATAAGTCTTATCTCGCACTAAGAAATTTTGTCTCAGTAATGACCTTGAGGAATGTAATGTGGTTACTAAACAGAGAGTAATATGAATATATGGCTTTCTCTTAAAATATATACATTGTTCATGGGTATAAACCCTAGTGCCTTTTCTTTGTATTATCAAATCTGTTATCTATTATTTGTTTGATATTTCTCTTATTGTCTAAATGGATGCATTAATATAATGCCCCATCTTAGGTTCTCGAATGAATGCATGTTTCATTACCCTTTTCTAATTCTCTATCATTAATCAATGTATTCTTAAAAGAATCACATAAAGGAGGGGCCCGGCACCCACGCGTGCCTCGGGTGAGCATCCGCCTCTGTAGGGTGATAGGTCGGCATGCATGGGATTGTTTTCCTAAGGGAATACAAAATGAATATAATAAACATGAAAACACGTGTAATAACATGACATGTGCTAGCGTGCAAATGAAAGAATGAACGTGGAAACGCATGTGCTAGTGGGAAATGTGCTAGTGTGCAAAGATATGCGATAATGACATAGGAGATGTGCTAGCATGAAAGGATATTTGCTAGTGTAGACTCCAACCTTTAAAATGTTTTTAGAAGAATTTTGAAGATGTTAAGAAGTGATTAGAGGAATATAGGAGTGATTAGAAGACCTTAGAAAATGTTTTTTGGAAGAAATGATGTTAATTTTTTTGTTTTGGGTGATTTATAGGAGAGACTACCAACTGGATGTACGGAGTCTTATGGATGCATGCAAGCATTTGAGATGACCTTTACATAACATGAGAAATAGGGTTTTATCGTCATGCTTGAGGTGACAAGTTTATCTTTCAATGCACATATTCCACACATTATGTTGGATCATAGCCTATTGAATTCTTTAGTAGAGAGATAAAGACAAGTGAGATTCATACTTTCCGATTACTCATGAGAGAGATGATTGTGACTCTTGAGGATGTTTATTAGATATTTTGAGTGACAATCCAATGTAGTTTGGTCATGTATGATGGGAATCATCGTTGGATTTCAAGGAACATATGGGATATATTCCATCGAGAAGATATACCACGATAGAGTATGGTAGTGCACTTGTATATATGATTTTAGGTTACGAGTATTACATGGATTCTAGTGTATCACATGGCTCTTATAAATGACTATCTACTTCTTGATAAGACTGGGACACATTTTTTTCTTTTCTTGATAAAATTTATACACATACATGATGGATAGGGAGGTATTTACATGGGGTATGTTTATACTAGCCCATTTATACAGAGATCTATATTTGATAGCCTACGAGAGGGTGAGGATCCTTAGTCCTCGAAAATCTTTTATAGGTTTGGGCATGTTATCACGTTGATATTGGGAACCCACTTGGCATGCTATGAGTTTAAGTGCCGATGATCCATCTTGTATGGGATGGGAGCCAATGCATGAGGATATAATATCTCACTTGGGAGATAATGCCTATTACGAGATGAGCCTTTGATGATTTATAACTATAGATGGTGACTTGATGACTATATTGTTTATATCAAAGTGGCACGGTGATGCAATAGAGATGAGAATTATAGAGGTTGAAAACTACTTGATAGGTAACCACCACAACAAGACATATCTTGAATTGATGCTGGGTACCGCATTGATAGAGTTCAATGACATCTCGTAGTCATCTAGGTACTCTCGAGGATGAGAGATGGTATACGCAAGTAGTGCATGAATTTTTTACTTTTGGCCCCGCATTAGACCGTAGAGAAAATTGGAGATTTTTCATGGGGCCTTGTTGCAGGTATGGGATGGATGAGAATAGATAGTGGATCCTTGGACCACTACAGATTAAGAAGCATGTTGTGTAATAGTCATTCATTGACAAATCACTATTCTAGTATAGTTGCGAAAGAATAACAAGACTCTAGGTTGAAGCATTATAGGATAGGGCCTGAATAGGGAAAAATAGAGGTGAGGCCAAGTTATAGGTAGCCCATGGATAGGCATAGGGCTAGGGTCTAATTTAGCAGTGCTCGGCAAGTGCACCTCGTATAGGTATAACAAGCACCACAAAGCGCCCTGTATAAGCACATCGGGTTCTAGTTATTCAAGAGGTACATGCACATATCTTACAACAATAGTTATAACAATAGGTGGCTCAAGGGCCATTATTAAAGTAGGTGTTGATACAACAGTGCTAGTGATACAAGTTCCACCATCACCCCTAGAGTAAGGAGTCCACATATTTCAGCCGGTGGGGTGATGTAGATGGTGATGGAGAGGGGGCCGCATAAGGGCCAAAAGATAGATACAAATACTAGTACCACGATACATAGTAATTCTAGGAGTAGGTGGGCCATCATTGGCCACTTTGTAGTTACAGAGAGGATATGACCATGATGCGGGGTGATGTAACCTTTATCATTATTCATGCCCCGTAGTTAAAGGTTAAACAAGGGTCCACACAACACGCTACCCTTAGGCAAGAGAGGCCAGGAAAGATGAATACCAAGCGATAGTTGTGTGAGATCATCTCGTGATAAAGAGGAAATAGTGGGTATCCGAGTGGACTCAAAGGCAGGTAGGTAGACGTAGCTTAGATTATAGTAGAGCATGATGCACTTCACCATGCAATATTAGAAGTGGGAGAAATGGATTTAGTATATTTTTCACATCGGATACATGAGAGGATGGGTATTACAAAGATCTCTATCGTGTGGAAGTTCCAAAGAATAGAGGGCATTTTATAGCCATATTTCGATAACTTGTCAAGGTCTAGATCACATAGACCATCCAGGTCTACTAGATCGATACAGTGCCTCCACCTAGCTAGATTCCTCCACCAGGCCATAGGCTAGGTAGTCCTAATGTTGGCGAGATTCAAGGTTGCCTCCTTTACTGTATACATTTATTTATTTTTGTTATATGCCTTGAGACGAAGGCACATTTTTTATCCATTCCCATGTTTGGCTTATTTTGTATCTCATGTATATCAAGACAATTTTGTATATGGAAATTTATGTTTTATATGATGATAGACTTTGATATGTATCACTTTTTTGTTTTATGAGATAACATGTTTAGCCCATATTTTTATTATGGTCTATGATGAGGGGGATAAAAATAATCCCTAGTGCCCCATTGATGATATGGTATGATGTAATGTTAGCTTAGAATACATGTGGATGTTTTATTTTATGATGATGTAGCTTAGCATTTTATTGATATGTGATGATGTTATATATGTGATGATATGAATGTGAATGATGAGATGAAAACACACAATTTACAAGAAATGACACAAGCACAAAAGAATAGCCAACAAAATAAAAAAACATAAAAATCAAAGCAATAATTAATCTAATTAAGTAATGAGCTTGCCAATCTATAAAACAGGTAATACAACACACTATATGTATAAAAAATCAAGCAATAAAATACAACTCTATTTTTGTGGAACATTTTTGAGACGTTTTTCGATCTTTTGGTATTTTTGTTAGAAAATGTTATATTATTTTTGGGTTTATTTTCTGGTGATACATATTTGAATTTTTTCTAAAAAAATTCCATTACCATGGACAAGAAAACAAAGATGTATGGATGCCCCCAGTGATAGATGGGAATGTATAAAGGAAAACTCCACACATATGTACAAGAATAGGATCAACCAGATCAAGACCACAAAGGATATGCTCAAAAGGATCTTAGACATAGGAAAAACACTAGCTTAGGAAGAAGTGATCATGCCCCCAGGTGTGAGATTATTGTGAACAAAAAATCCTCCTACGGTGTCGGAAACTAGTTTTCACCAAAGGAATTGTCCAAAGTTCCACCATTGTGTGGTTTTCACTCTTAGAAAAATTTATTTCTCTTTACTTTTCTATTTATTTTCTGATTTTTATACTTTTTTTTTTTTGAAAGGTCCCCATGCTTAGGCATAGAAATGCTTGAGATGCATGGCATTCATGGGTTCCCAAGTTCATCACCATCGGGATAGGAAATTTTGTATGCACTTGAACCAAACTTAGTCACCACAACATATGGTCCTAACCAATTAGGTTCAAACTTACCTTTCTTCTCATGATCTTTCATGGTGTTGAAATGATTCTCCTTAAGAACTATATCTCCTACCTCTAACTAGTGAGCTATGATTTTTTTGTTCTATCTCTAGTGAACTCGATTTTGATACACTTTAAGATTATCTAGTGCATGGAGGCGTCTTTCATCAAGTAACTCTAGCTTGGATAGCCTATCTAATTTATAGTCTTCGTATTTTTCTAGATAGTCTCTCAAGGATATTCGCAATGAGGGAATCTCAATCTCCAAGGGTAGAATGGCTTCAATTCCAAAGACAAGAGAATATGGTGTTGTACCTTTTGGTGTGTGGATAGATGTCCCAGTAAGCCTAGAGGGAAAATGGATCTGAAGTTGTCAGTTCTACACCATTTTTGGTGACCATTTTCTCCATGATACAAATAAGAGTCATGTGTGAGGCTTTTTCCTATCAATTATCTTCGTGGTTATAAGGGATTGACCATTTTTGGAATATTTGGAAGCATTGAATAGTGCCTTCACTTGATTGTTCTTGAAATATTTTCCATTTTCAGATACAATGGAAAAAATATGTTGTAGTGGTAGATGATGCGATTCATTATAAACTTGGAAATTTGTGCACATGTGACATAAGTGAGAGGAACCACCTCTACCCATTTGATAAAATGCTTGGTGGTAGTTATGATGTGGTTGTGGCCATATGAGGAAGTTAGAGTGAGATTTCCTATGAGATATAGTATCCATTTAGAGAATGGCCACAATTTCATAATTGGTTGCAAATACTGTGTTGGAGCATGTATTATATTTCCATTTTTCTAACACAACAGACATTTACGTACAAACTAATAGAAATCAATTTCCATAATAGGTCATTAATAAACTACTCTCAAAAGTTTCTTAGCAAGATCCATTCCACTTATATGTGACCCGTATATTCCTTCGTGCACCTATTTGATTGCAAGGAAGGATTCTTCAAAGTTTAAATAGTGTAACAGATTCCCATCATAGCCTCTTCGATAGAGGGTGCCCCCAAGTAAGGTATAATGGGATATATGTTGGATGAGATTCTATTTTTTGAATGGGTAATATCAAGAGGGAAGGTTCCATCTTAAAGGTAGTTAAATATGTCATCGTACTAAGGGGAAAAGGACAAACAACTTCACTTACCAAACATGTTTCTATTATGTCATATGTTGTTATCGTTAGATGTTCCACAAAGAAATCCATGTCATTATTCCTTGGTGGAATTTGTAATAAGGATCCAATAATGGCTATAGCATTGTTTGAAAATTTATGTGCCCTGGGTACCTATTAAAAGGTAACTTATACGAATTATTCTTTTAGAGTTTCAACCATTCATTTATATTGGATGATCTTCTCATCCTTGAATTTATATTCATATGTGACTTGTTTTATGATCAATTGTGAGTCACATATGACCTTGAGTTGTTTTATATTCCATTTGATGGTAAATTTCAGTCCTGCAATGAGGGATTCATACTCGGCTATATTATTAGTACATGGGAAGCCAAGTCTGAAATCCTAAGGGATTAGATCACTTGTAGGGGTTATGAGAATAACACCCACTCTAGAAGCCATTAAAAGTGAAAAACCCATCAAAATACATTTTCATACAAAAATTCTTCAATATACATTAGAGAAGTGCCTGGAAAATTTAGACTCAAAGGTTCTATTCCAAGTAAAGGAACTTTAGCTAGTTGATCTACAAGCACCTTCCCTTAATTAATTCCTAATTGAAAACTATATATATATATAACACACTTGACAAGATGATCCAAATGGACATCCTCCCAGTAAGCGCGGGTTTGGATAAGAGATATTTAAGCGGGTCAACTCTGGATATAAGCTTGGTTTTATTGTTTAGTTGAAGTTTTTGAAAAGCAAAAACAATGGCCAAGCAATCCTTTTCAATTTGTGGATATTTGATCTTGTAATAAATCAACGTGTGACTAAGATAATAGATGGATTTTTCTTTTTTATTCAAATCATATTGAGCCAAAATCACACCAATTGTAAATTGAGTGGCTAAAATATACAACATCGGGGTTTTCCTAGGGTAGACCACATAAGAATAGACATTTTGGAAAATACTCCTTGAGTAAGGAAAATACTTGTTGTTTTTAGGACCCCAATGGAAATCAACATCTTTCTTGAGAAGATGTGTAAAGGAATGAAATTTATCAGTAAGATGGGATATAAATCTATGTATAGCTTGGATATTTCCCGTAAGTTGTGTAGTTGCTTGAGGTTATTAGGAGGAGGCATATCTATGATAGTTGTGACCTTTTTGAGTCCACTTCAATTCCTCTCCTTGAAACAATGAAGCCTAGAATCTTCCCTGAAAGTACACCAAAGACACACTTATTTGAATTTGTCTTGACCTTGTAATCTCTGAGACATTGAAAAATACATTGTAGGATCTCTAAATGATCTTATATGTCCTTGGACTTACCCAAGATGTCATCAACATAGTATTCCATTATGTCATGTAGCATGTCATGGAAGATGATAGTCATGGCCCTTTGATAGGTTACAATTGCATTCTTGAGGCCGAAGGGCATGACTTGATAATTGAATGTCCCCCATGGAGTAGTAATAATAGTCTAATATTGATCCTCTTTAGTAATCTGGATTTGATTATAACTTGAAAAACTATCCATAAGAGATATAATTTCATAGCCTTCAGTTGAATCGACAATCATGTTGATGTTAGGAAGAGGAAAATCATCTTTTAGACATGCTTTATTAATGTCTCTGAAATATGTACAAATCCTAATACCAATGGGTTTCTTTTACATAGGTACTATGTTGGATATCCACTATGAGTAGTCAATAGGTCTAATGAACCCTACTGCTAATAATTTTTCCAGCTCCTTATATCCAAAAGATCCTCACGAGGATGAATTTTCCTTAATTTTTTCTTGATTGGTTTAGTAGATTCATGCACAACTAAGTTATGCACTACTAGCGAAGGATCCAATCTAGGCATGTCAACATATGACCAAGCAAAGACATCTAAGAATTCACAAAGGAGCATGACAAAATTATTATGTTCTTATGCTGAGAGGGAAGCTCCCAGCTTAACTATTTTGGGCTCATCTTTGGTGTCAATATTTACATCAATGGTCTCCTCCACTAGCAGTTTAGATCCATCTTCCATACACGTAGGATCAAGAGGGAGGTTGAGATCTTGTTCTAAGGGCATCTCAATGAGATTTTCACCCTTAGAGTGGTCACTTTTGTATCCATTTTAGATTTTTCAATTTGCACATCTGATAGTGCCTCAAAGAGGTGCTCACTATGAGACTTGGATTTTTTCTTTTGATGAGGATTTTTAGAAGTTATTTTTCCCTCAGTCTCTTTCTAATTTTTCTGACCATGGAACTCAACCTCCTCCCCAAAGTACGTGTATGTGTCAAGATCAATAGAGAATCCTTTCTTGTGATCACCAATAGGAATATTATCTCGTAGACCCATAAATTCTCTAATTGCTTCATCATTCTGGAAAAATTAAATTGGTATATGTTGTTGTTATTGGTCCCAATTCACAAGGGATGGGTGAATGAGGTCTAATGTGGGAATGGTAGGGGATATGGTGAAGATAGATGTATCGAAACATGTTAGAAGAGGCAGGTATTTGTAGAGACTAAAATGGGAATATGTTTCACCATCATCCTCAAAACAACTATCCTTATGCTCAGAATATGTAGCTTCAAATTTTGTAGGATGGGACTCATACATTTGAATGTCGATGCCATAATTTTCCATCTTTTAATGTGGTGTTGGAAGAGGTTCCAACATGCCTTGTTCATCGACACCACATCCATATCCTTGATATCCCATAGCATACATCATCTTATTAGGGATGGCGTACTTGGGAGCTTGATAGAAAGAATCCATCACATCATCAAGAGACCGGGATATGTAAGTATCAAAAATTTCTCATATAATAAAAGACCTCCATGAATAAAACTTCCAATGTTACAATGTTCCCGAGACCATTGAGGCTGATAGCTAGGCCTACCACGTGTTTTTGTTATAGGGGTAGATTGGAGATAAGGAGGGCCTGTTGGAGGTTGTATTCTTTACTGTACCCGATGGGAGGATCTTCATGTCCCAAGTAGTAAATGGGAAACTGACATGGAAGCACCATATTTCCATGGACACATTGTATTAGGATCAATGTGGGAGGAAAGGGCCTTGGATTGAACCTATATATCTATCTTCATAGAAGGACACTCATATATTGTGGGGAAATAACTAGATAAAAATCTACAATTCTAAAAGGGTTGTGGTTCCCCAAGTATGGTAAGTGTATGTCCTTTATGATACAATTTTATACATTGATGGTAAGTGGAAGGCATAGCCTGTAGGGCATGAATCCATGGGGAAAGAAGCATATTGTAGGGTAGTTCCAAGTCCAAGACATGGAATTGAGTATCATTAATAGTAGGCCCCACTTCCATGGGAAAATTTATCGTATCAACTGAAGTTTTCTTCGCATTATCATAGGCCTTAATGGTCATGATATTAGGATCAAGTTTTGCATCCGTGCATCTCAATTGTCGAGATTAGTTTAAAGCTACAAATATTTAAGCCAAATCTATTTTCCACAAGAACTCTCTAAATATTTTTTTGATTCACGATCACCTCTATATACAAGGGAGGTTGTGGGTATGATCATCCATTGGAATCTCATGTTGACTAAATGTAATGTGTTTAGAAGGAGTAAGTTATGTGACCAAGGCTTATAATTTCTTAGGATCAATATCCATCACCCGAAGTGTTTTTGTAAAGGATGTCCTTATGAATGCTAGTTTTTAAGAATATATAAGATATAAATCTTATCAGTAGCCTTCTCTATATCTTCAAGGAGATCATAGTGACTATCCTAAGGAGTATGAAAAGAAGGTTCTGGGATAATAAGGCGAGGCTTATTTTGATACAACACACGATTGTGTCTTAATTTTAATAGTGTTATAGGGTGAACATAACCAATAAGAGAATCAAAAGGATTAGTTGTTTCACCAAAACATAATTAGCATTTTTATTATGGGATGATTGGCCTTGATTTGAATTTTTATCTCTTTATTTATGTTTGGGAAATGGATATTTGTATATTACTTTCTAAGATATCTAGGTGAATCCATTTAAATTTACCCATTGTATAAGGTCTTGAATGAAGTGTTTTAACTTAGTGATATGAACCTTAATACTCATGGTCTTTGAACCAGGGTGGATTTATTACATATTCAGAGAAAGGTGTAGTAGTTGTAAACCTAACCATGTTTATTGCGTCTAAATGTTTTAGGATCAAGGAAAAGAGTCTTAAAGGGAGTGAACACTTGACATTTTTTTTTGCAACTAGTCCTTTGGATAGTTTCAAAGGAGTAATGTTCGGGATGGGTTGCATGTGTTTGGAATCAGTGATTCCATTAACCATGACATTATTGTTTGTATTAAATAATCTAGGTTTATCATTAGGTTTGGAATAGTGGTGATCTCTTTAAAAGGGCTTTAGAGTCCCTTTACCCAATAAGGCTTTCTCGATTTGAATTCCTTTTCTATGACCTCCTCAAATGTGCTCACATAATGCATTTGCAAGTGGAAATATGTCTCAAGATGGAGGTTTGGCAAAAAGATACTAACCAACTATTTCTTGGGGATAGATCAAGGGAAATGACTAGATAACCCTCACTACCATTAGAGGAAACCAAAGAAGTTGTTGTTTTGTGTTACAAAAATTGAACACGGTAATATAAATTTCCATTGAATGAAAAATGGTGTAAAATTTTTTCCACTAACTTGGAAAATGTAAAAATAATACCTTTTGGTATGTGAAGAAACCACTCAAGAGCTTGTCATGGAAAACAATGTCGAAACAAGTGAATGAGATAATTATTGATGTATGCAACTTCTTGAAATCCATGAAGAAGTATTTAACATGATCACGTGGATCACCTTTACCCCTATATTTATAAAATTTAGGGAAGTCAAAGTGAGGAGGAAAGGGTGTGCATAGCATTTCCCAATCAAAAGGATAGGGACACAATTCTTTAAATTGGTACTTTTTTATGTGTCCTATGTTGTTTTCTTGTAGGCTCGTAAGGGCATTCTTCATATATTACCACTCCTAATCAAATATTTGGCCACGTGAAGGGGAGGTTGGAATATATACATGGTTATAATTTTATGTCTCACCTCCATAGTTTTCTATGTAAGATCATTGTATGTAACCTTAGGTTTCTCTTAACGTGGAGCTCTACTTGTGTCCTTATGGACATGAGGGGCTAGATGTGTCATTTTATGACTAAGGGATTGAATTTGATGTTGTATAGTAACCTCATTGTTATGGGGTTCATCTTTATTTTCACATGGGGGTGGTTTTTCATGATCTTTATTATCTACTCCTCCATCATGATTAACTCTAACAATTGATATATGATAACTACTGTTATTTCTGGAGGTGTTTCTTCATTATTGTTTCCTTTCCCATAAGTAGAACCATGTTTAGGGTCTAATATTTCATCAATAATGAGATTGGGATATTCTAATTCTTTCTTTCCATTGATCATGTTCATAAGAAGAGTATGGTTGAATTTAGGTGGTAGTCTAGCCCCTAATTCCACTACTCGTGTGAGAACTTGGTATCAATTTTGAAAGAGGAAATTGTCTATACGGGCTGGGTTAAACTCATAGTTTTCTCGAGGATACTTTTACTCATCGCCACTATGGTCTACCATGGTTTCCTATTCATGTAAGGCGTTTAAGTTTGTGTTGACAAAATAATTATATCCCATTCTAGTAATATGAGGCATAGGAAATGTTTTTCTAAGTTCCGACAAATGTGTAAAAGTATCACAAAGAATCTAGACAAAATCTAGCAGGTAATAGCCACAAATATTTACAAATAATACCCTAGATAATAAATAATTTCCCAAAGGGATAAAGAATATACGAAAAAAATTCGTCAATGAAAGAATACCCCAAGGAAATAATATCTAGCAAAATCCTTAAAAGGATTACTTGTGAAAGAGCCTACTCCCTATGTCTACTAACCTATCTCAAAGATTATTCTGACAAGATAACAACATAATTTCAGTTTTTAAATAAATTTTTGGATAAAAAAGATTTAAATACTAAAAGAGGGTTGAGGTGATTTGACTAACGCAACAATGTAAAGTATATACTCTAAACTTAGTTTAATATAAACAAAGTCTAAGTGTTGGAAATAGAAGTTACAAATGTGGGAAGCATAACAATACTACTTAGATACTTTTAATCAGTTTTTAAGAAAAATAATGTGAGTATCAAAATAGGATTGACACAATGCAAAATAAGTATAAAAACACTCTCTAAGACTTAAGGCAATTTTTGAATTAAAAACTAGGTCCAATTACATCAATGATTTAATACAATGAAAGTAGTGTATCAAGAAAATTGAGACACTTATATCAAGTTTGGGAAAACAAGATGTAAGTATCACAAATGTATTGCTATAATATAAGTAGCATAACGATGAAAAGGGTAAATCAAGGTAGGATCACCTAACTACAATGAGATATCTCGATATGGGTATCAAGATGAGGTTTACCAAAACATGAAGACATACCAACACACTTTCAACACTTAAATCTTCTTTGCATTACATGGAAATGTAAGTGAGATACAAAAGTGGTGGACACGATTATTTTGGAAAACACTACGTATTGTCCTCTTTTGGTCAAAAATACCAACAAGAGAGCAAGGGAGGTAGAACAAGTGGTGATGAAAAATACTTAGTCTAACTATTAACAGAGTTTTCCTTGTTTTAAAAAAGGTAGAAACTAAAACAAAGTTATGCCTTATAAGTTTCATGTTGCGTAAACTTCAACGAACTCTACCCCCTTGTTTGACCAATAATTTTTGACTCTAAAGAAGTTATTTCTTTGTGAAATATCTTTAGAACACAATGGATAAGGTCAAGTTGGCCCCAATGCCAAATGGCTACCTATGTCTTTTGTTCTCGACATTCGTCAATACTTTTCTAAGAGAGGTATGATTTTATAGAATAAATCCTAGACAAAAGACCATTACCCCATAATCAAATTAATGATAAAGGCCTCATACGGACAACTTGAAGCATTTCCTCATGGGTTTTTGTTCTAGTCAAGTAGGTAGTGGGGAACTTCCCATTTTTTCCACTAGTTCTCTCAAGGTTTGGACTACTTTGGGGTTCCTGTGGTAATCCTCATAATGAATTTTATGGCTTATGCGAATATACTTCCCACATTTTAAAGCGGGCAGGTTTAATCCCTTATCCGAACCTGCAAATACAGTGTTTTGAACAAAATGGTGTGTTTTTATCTTTGAATTAAAAATGTGGTTTAGTACACCATTGAAACCTACAACATATTGTAATTAGTATTGTTTTGTTTCGATTCTATAGCAAAATTTAATTCCTACACACAAAATGATTTAGTAGTTTTCTTATAAAAAGTGAACCAAGGTTTATTTTGATTCTCAAGATCATCTAAGGATGCAAAATAAGAGCATACACAACACTTGATCTAACTAGATTAGAAAATGGAAAAATTAAATCAAATGACCATTAAAATTTTTTGTAAAAGATTCATTCCCTTAACAAAATAAATGATGAACTTTCCAAGTTAATCCAAATATTAGAAAGATAGAGATCAAAGTTGCTTTTGATTCTCAAGATCACCAAAAGGTGCAAGAGAAGAGCATACACAAGATTTGGTCTAAATCAAGTAAAGCATGGAAATACAACATTCATCAAAGCATTAGACATGTTAGAAAATTAATTCAAATAAAAACCTACAAAATAGAAGTCAAAAAAACCTACAAAACAACAACAAACACCAAAAATTAGATTAGCACACAGAAATGACACTAGCATAGGGATATTAATGGTAGCACACAAAGGTATATAGTAACACATAAGTTATAACACAAAAGAAAAGGTATTCTCTCAGTAATCGTAAGAAGAAACTATATAAAACAATACTACATGAGCATCAATAGTAGCACATTAGGTTTCATGAAAATGCAACAGGTTCAACACTAACATGTGAGTCTCTCTATTCAAACATAGAAGAAGATATAGAACAATGCTAACACATAGTAAGAAATGGTAGTGTAGAAGGTTTTAATGCTAGTGCACAGGGATACAAGGTAACACAGATGCAAAGGTAGCGATGCTAGCATATTAAGCTTGTGTAATTTTAATAACATGATATTTTGACAAAAGGAATGCCAAAAAGCTCAATTTTTGTTAATAACCTTCAAATTTGATAGAACTTTACCTCCTTCACACCTGCAATAAAGAATCAACACATGCAAACTCAACAAAAGGAGTTAAGAAACACAAGATTTATCAATATATGTGAAATAAAGGTTAGTAAGTAAAAAATAAATTTAACTACAAAAACTTGAGAAAAATGTGCATGAGACAAAGGGATGTCCCACCAGGCATGCCATGTGTGTGCATCTAATAAATCAAGCTAATTTAATGAAAGGAAACTAACACCAAGTAGTATCCTAACCTAGTTAATCTACCAAAAACACCATGATAAATCTTGAAAGAGAAAGCTATTCTAAATGCATCCAAATTAAATTTGGAAACACTAAGCCATCCCTTTGAAATTTGGATGTGATTTTTATGTATGATTTCTCTTAGTATGAACCTATCTTGATCATAAGAAATCAAATGAATGTTATCTCCAAAATGAGAAAAGAATCTCACCAAAATGGCTTAATGGCCATGTTTGGATCTTCCTGTTGATCTAATTTTCTTGTTCCTTTTCAAGTTAATGAATTAGTACTAAAGAAAACCAAATAAATCCAAAATACAAGGGTTTAAGGTACCTCAAATGTGATGGATACAAATGGACAGGGGAAAAGTAAATGACCTCGCATTCTATAAATCGATGAACCTACAAAAAAGGCAATTAAGATGAAAATGGATTAGATTGTAGATGGGGGGTATCTCGATAAAGTTGGATTCAAGAAATGTTAACTTCCTTGGTGGATGTCAACTTCTTGATAAGATATGACTAAAGAAATGATAATAAACATGATAATATGTAGAATCTAAGGCACACAAAAATTGAAATCACATAAATTTAAGGCACATACAAATTTGATCTAAATTGACATAAAATAAATTACACTCGATAGGTTCGATGGTGACCAAGGATACTGAGACGCAAGTTGATGACAACCTGATTTGATGAATCTAGATAGATAGATAATAATGCAAATTTTGATGGACTGAATACAAATCAAACAACAAAGACTTGTAGTTCTTTGGAAAGGATCTAGAGATAGAGTAAGTGATAACACAGGGCTGGGTCGATAGTGACTTGAGTGGAGCGATGATGACTTGGATAGTGTAAAGAAAAGAAGGATGGAAAATGAGTTGAATAAGAAGACCTACAAGAAAAATGGTTGGAAGAACAAGTTTGAGAGTAGAATTCCAATAGTATTTGGACATGCAATAATTTAGATGCAAAAAAGAAAACAATAATATGATAATAACTAAATAAAACAACAAAAATGATGGTAATCTCACAAAGGATGTTCACGAGTGATGTAAGATGAGCTGGAAGGAGATCGAAGAGGTTTGTAAATCGTGCGGGGATACTTAGGAGCGAGAAAATTTTCATAGGTCATAAGAAAGCTCATATATTCACATGCATGCCTTAAGAAGAGGGAGGTGAATGTAATTTTAAAGGGTTGATGGTGACCCCACCGGTTTTCTGCCGACCGGGGCCAACCATTCTTTAGATGGTAAAATAACTTATTTACTCGGGATATGGGGCTTTTAGAGATTAGGTTAAATGATTTAAAGCATAGGTGGGTAAGGATTTTTAGGGAAGTGTCATGGGTAGATAGGAGATAAATATGGGTAGAATAAAATCTAGAAAAGTTTAGGGATGTGGATTTATGTGGTTAGGGATAAAAACATGCCAAAGAAAGCTAATTAGAGGTAATTAGCTAATTAGGAGAGATGAAATCTAATTCAACATAATTAGATGATTAAGATTAATTAACAAGAATTAAGTAATAATTAAATGTGATGGGATAATATATGGTCATTTAAATAAATGAATCAAACTAAGGGGGTCTAGCTATGACCATGGTGGAAACTGCACATGCGGGTAATCAAGGGTAGTGATACTAAATTTTTGTGTCTACACTTCCTTTACTACTCACTTATGAGAATAATGGATGCAAGAATGAATGAGATATTCCAATAGAAATGCCCTTACATGCATATAATATCACTAGAAAAAGTGCGGTGTAAGGTGTGAAGGAAGGTAGTAAGTTCTTTATATAGATTTCCAATTTGGGAGAAGCTAGAAACCTAGTGAATGTGGGATAAAAGATAAAGTAGAATTAGAAGGGATAAGCATGATTAGAAATAATTAATTAGAACTAGCAACTCATGGGAGTTGGAGATGATTTAATTAATCAACTAGGATTAATTAATAGGCCAAAATAAGCTTATAAAGCTATTTGGAGGTGATTTAAGAATGAATTTGATATAATTTGGAGGATTTGTTAGATGGATTTAACCAATAAAAAGGGTTATTGGTTAAATAGAGGATTACAAAGGTTTAATTAACTAATGATAGTTAATTAAAAGAGGATTATAACTAATGAAGTGTCATTAATTGGCATCCAAAATGAAGGGAAATTATAGATAATTAATGAAGTGTCGTTAATTGAATGATATGAAGGGGAATGCTAGCTGATTAGTGGAAATCACTAATTATAATGAAATTGATAGGAAAGATGATAAATAGTGCAATTTTAGCGGTAAAAAATTACGTAGTCGGATTTAGGTGTCTATAGATGGAACAGAGGTTCAAATCATGTGCAATGGTAAATTGCTCTTAGAAAAATGGCTACGGGATGATAGGAACATCATAGATACTTGTGATCAGATGTGTTTGGCCTGATATAGTCATTTGCAAGAAAATAAAGTATAATAATGATTGAAAATATGTAAAATGTGACTGAACGATAGAAATATAGGAATCACTAGTGATTCAATGTACTTGTTGGTGATTATAGGGAATTTCTAGTGATTACTATGGAAAAACATGACTCATTATAGATATAAATTGGATGCAAAAAAATTACAAATTGGGTTTGGAAGTGAGTACATATGGGTAGGAAAGTGTTAAGGGTGTTAGGAGGTTAGACCAAAATGGGTCGAATGGATTTCAAGTCATTTGGGAGGTTTAGGTTACTTAGGATGAGTAAATAAGTATTTACTAAGGGTAAAGTGTGGTTTTACTGGATGAATACGTTGTTTATAGGATAATAGAATAGGTTTAATGTTTTGAATGAAAATGTGAGAGGTGTGGATAGGTCACGTAAGGTGCCAAAAAATGGGTGTCTACATTTTCCCCTTTTTTTCAAGTGTGTTGTAATAAAAATATGTTGGATAAGAACGAGTGAAATTTTCAGATTTGTGTTGGATAGGTGTCTCCTCAATTTGGGGATTATTGCGATAAAATGAAATTTTCATTGGTTTGATTAAGTTGATACCTGAAAAGGCTTGTGTAAGAGTTTGTTTCAATTTAAGGTTCCCCAAGACTTAGAATGAAATGGATTACCAAAATGTGGTCTTGTATGACTAGGAAGTCAAGTGATAGGGGAACCAATGGGTTCTTAACCTATAGATGTATGACTTAGAGGAAGTAGCGGACAAGGTTCCTTGAGAGCTTATAGTATCCACCGTATATCAAGAAACGCATGTTGGATATAAAGTATGTTAAAAAAAAAGTGGGATTACATGATAGAAATTCAAGTGATAGGGAACTAATGGGTTATCAACCTATAGACATATGACTTAACGGAGGCAATAGGAAAATTTTCCCAAAAAGGATGCAAAATCTGAGATGGATTTAATAAAGGTAGGCTCTATATAGATTGATTGAATTTAGGATTTTAAGAGGTTTTGGGGCCCAAAAAGGAAGCACATACTTTGAAACATGTAATTTTTGACAAGGGATGATAAAAATGAAGGTTTGATAAGATTTAGAGAACAAACAAAGATGTTTTAGATGAAGGGATGCAATAGTTGGTGATTAGCATGGGTCACTAGTGTTTTCTCAAATGGTTGGTGATTAACCCAATCATCGGTGATCGGTGAGCGGGAAAAATATTGATATAAAGGAGCATGGGGTTTATTTATTGTTATTTGTGATTTGAGAGATAAACAACTACAAACCCCTAGTTTTCCGATTTTTTGATATTTTTAGAGACATAGAGGAAACTAGATGTGGCTAGAGATAATAGAGGCCCACTCATGCCGAGGTAAGTGATTTTTAAAAAAAAAAATGTCTTGATTTTTATTTCTCTGAAAAATGAGAAATCGTTATGAAATCACTAGTGATTTAGGAAATCGTGGGCAATTAGATGAGGTCATCATTGACGACTCAAATGGAATTGTTGGTAATTCATGTGTTTTGATAGTAAAGAGTTGTCTTAATTTTTTATTTTATTTTTGATGAATTGTATTCGATAGTATGTTATTCATTATTGTATGGATACGAGACATAGGGACTAATTAACTACACGAGATAGGATCCTGAAGATATTGGATAGTTTTCGTGATCAGTTATTTGATGATGATTGGGGTCATTTTGAGGATGTTGGATTGGGAGGGATGCATTATTACAAATGTATCCCTAGAGACATGGGGTTATTGTTTACTTTATTCATGAGATGGGATCACATTACGGGAAATTTTTGGTTGCTTACTAAAGATATGAGTATTACATTGGAGGATATACATAGGATCATGTGTTTAAAAATATAGAGAGATCAAGTATATATCATTTATGAGGAAAGAAGGGGTGCTTCTATGTACCAGTTATATGAAGATGATAATTTGGATGTTGTTTATTCTTCTAGAGGTTTTACTTATGGATCGTTCTACGGTGATGATGAGGTTTGGGATTTATTCATGATGATGATGATGGGGATTAGTTGTTCGCCCTACTTAATTTATTAGGTGGCATATTTTCTTCAATGTTGGCTAGAGATGTGGCTGATATAATGGATTATAGGAAATATTTTTCTTGGGACCCTTCCTTACTAGCAAAGGTATATAAAGAGTTATGGTCTTGGAGGATGGGGCAGAGGTTTTGTGTTGATGTGTCATTTTTGTTAAATTGGTGGGTGTATGAGCACATTGTAGTTGCTCCTCCAAGGGGATTACCATGGGTGATATGGTTTTTTGTTGGAAAAGGTAAAATTTGAGGGTGTTGAAAGGACCCACATCCTTGTACAAGGATCCCTAAAGGCCAGATAAAACAATATAAAAAAGAAGAGAAGATGCTCGGAAAAAAAGGAGGCAAAGAGACAAAAGGCCCCCGTCGAAACAAAAAGAGGAAAAGAGGAATCATATAGGAAAGAGAGGATATGCAACTGTCCAGAAGTAGGAGCAAATTGCAATAAGCCAGAAGGAAATGAAATGAGACAGAACTCTACTGACCAATAGTAGTAGAAGGAAGGACAATAAAAGAAGGGAATATGCAGTCTGGGGTTACTACCAAACCAAGAAAGAGAACAATGAAATAAATGGGAAGATACAAACCGAGGGGATTATGTGCCTTCCCTTCTTTCCTTTCTTGGAGCACACTAATTGTTATTTATCTTGTGTAATCATTTCTAAAATAAGGGGATTATATTATGTTAATTCCAAGGTTGGGAAACCATCATGGGGAGGCCACCATCCTTATCGAGAATCGAGTTGTTAGATTTATGAGGCCATTTTGGTACTAACAATGGACCTTCGAAGGGGAGTAGAAACTAACGACTACCTAACTTCGTAGGAGCGAGAGTAGTAGGGTCTACACTGAATGTACATCATCTATAATAGAAGATTCGATAGCTACAACTTAGGGGATTGTAGCTATAATTGAATATTTTGTAGCATGAACTCTTTGATCTTTCAATTCAACATTTTCCTATTATTTTGAAGAGTCTTCTTCTTCTAAATTTGGTTTTTTCCAATGCTTAGGAATCACTCCTTTCTCGTGAGGAGCTTGGGATGTATTTTGAGGGAAGGAAGCATAGAGATGACCCGATGTTCTACAATTACGACATCTGAAGGCAGTATTTTCATAGTCTAAAATTTGGGAATAACTAGTGTCACCCATTTTAAGGGACATCATGTCTGACAATCCTCTACTGAGATCAACTTCAACACAGATCCTAACAAAAGTATACAGACCGCTCTGTAATCTATCAACATCTACCTTGATGAACCTTTCAAGAAGGTTTCCAATATCCTTCAAAGAAGAAGTAAGTTGAAGGGGTAGGTTTGGAAACCTCACCCAAACTAGAACTTGCGTGATGGATAATGTGTTAGGGTCAAAATATAGAAACCATGGGGTAGTTAATATTTCTTCCGAACCCCAAAACCAACGGCCCTCTTCTAGGATCTTTGGTAATCTTATTGTTCATTGAAATAAACAATGAAGAACCCCGAAGCTAAAGGAAATATTTGCATTTATCTTTCCATTATGTGTGAATCCATTGTATCACTACATTTTACAATAACTTGAGACACCATTAAATTTGAAAATTAGGATTTTACTTTAATTTTCTGTAGTAGATTAAGATATTATTCATCCTTCATCTCCATGACCGGTGTTTGAGAGGCTTTCTCAATGATATAAGAAGGGGGTAGGGGGATTTGTTAGGGATTTTGAGGAAGATGGATTTTTAAATGGTTCCTCCTTGAAAGAGGAAATGTTTTGAATCTTGGTTCCACCCAAAAGGAATCTAGTCATGCGAGATCAATTAATCATGGGAAATCCAGTAGGAGAAAAGAGATAAATTACTCACAAACAAGTCTCTGAGAAAACAAGGCTAAAAGAAACTACTTAGTAGCCTAATTATTGGGAAAGAATATGATTTAGATATAGAGTATTATAAAATCAATGGAGATGAAAAGACAAAGTATTACATTTAGCTAGAGTATGAACAAAAATATCGAGATGTTGAGCACTAGTAATGAGCAAATCAAAGCGAAAAGTGTCAAGGTGTCATACTCATTAGACTAGGCATCTGTAAAATACTTCCCTTCATTGTTATTGAATCCAATAGAGATATTGTTAATGGTTCTTTTCTATACATTGTCGGGGACAAATCTACCTCTTCTCCTACAAAAGATATGCCAGAGTGACAATCGGGAATGGAGGCTTATGAAAGATATCAACTCACACCCCATATTCCATGGCGCTCTCCCTAATGTGAAAATCATCCACCACTCCCAAATAGGAGGTCCCGAAACTAGTAATATCATGAGCATAACCATGGCCACCATGAGGAGGACAAGGGATATTTGAGATCGAGCAACAAAAATAGGGTTTTAAAAAAATGTCATCGCTCTCCGTTCTTGAAAACTCAAAGTTCAAAAAAAAATTATCCATAAAAATGTGGATGGTAAACGATTTTATTATACCAGAGCTATGAACTGGAGTGGTGGTTTTGAAGGATCACTTTCTCTAAAGTAGGACATGGAGGTGAGATTGGGTCCTTAATGTCTACTTGAGAAATTTGCATTTGGAGCACCCCATTGTGTTCCACTTGGTTCACATGGAGAAGTTTGACCCATACTGAAGGTGTGTCCATGGCCACTTATTGAAAGTGTCCAATGGCCTTAATGGGAATGGAACTTGGGTTGATGATTAAAAAATACTTGTAACTCACCAATGACCAAGACCTTGAGTCCACCATGGGTGATATGGGTTGATTTACAATACCCGTGGGGTTTATGTGATGGAGATATGACTTTGAAACTACATGGTCTGCATGAGAGGTGAGGATTACTATAGATATCTCTTAAATGGTCTATAGGGTAGACATGTGATTTGGAGGCCTTATATAGGTTTTCCAATATGGAAAAGGGAAGATGGGGAGTGGAGAGATACACAACGAGATATATGGGTGCAGGGTAGGAAAGCCAATCAATGGGAGCTTATTATATTTGGTTGTGTTAGGTGGTAGTTTGGACTTATTCAAGATGTTTCGAGAGGTAATTATGACCTACGAGACAAGATGATGGGAATTTAGATGTGGCACTTTTGGATTTACTGAGGAGCCAATTGAGATGGTTGATGAGAATGGGATGGGAATTAGGGTGGATGTGTAGGGTTTACTATGTCCCATGATGATACAAACGTGACTAAATAATACGATGCCTAGTGGTAGGGATAGTTGGAAGGTTCGAAGAGGCAAGTGCAATATCATGTAAAAGTTATGCATGAAGGTGGTTACGAGGGAGAGGAAGAGAATGAAAGAGTAGATTTTTTGGAGGCTGCCATAGTGGGCCTATAGGAAGAGAAGGCCACATTTTTATCTAGTGAGTTACCTTGATCACCGAGAGATACAATGCTATATCCGATTGAGACACAAAGTGAATGGTGAGAGAGATGGGCTCAACCAACATCTTACGACAGTGTAGGGTGAGATCACTCAAACTAGGGAAGATAGAGAAAATATTGATTGTGGGACAGGATAATTTTTGTTATGCCTTAGGTTTGACATGCCCATTGGTATCGGGGCTAAGATACGGAAGCTAGATATCATACTAGTGGGAAGATGGGGCCATCTAGTAGTGTGAGTATGGCTCAATATCATGCATTAGGTAATGATATTCACTATTACGAGGTGATATTGAGGTGGAGGCTTTTAGATGAGACTCAATATGTTTATTTTTGGCTGGAGGATAGAATATTCCATTAGATAGTCCTACGAGCATGGGTTAGCCATCGAGAAGTCTAGGCGAGGACTAGCTAGAGGGCTAGATGAAGACCGGGAGCGATACTAAAGGGGAAACAAATTGACAAGGATACAATTTAGTATATAGTTTTGTGGACCCATTTTAATATATTTTTATGTATGAGGCTCTTTGAAGCCATTGTTGATGATGTACAAAAAGTTCTCATATATATATATATATATATATATAATTTTGATGTTGTGTTATATTTTGAGTTGTGTAATGGTTTCGATGGATCTATGTTTGTGATTAGATATTTGATTGATGGTTATGATTATGATTATGATTTTTATGTGATGTTTTATATAATTTATTTGAAATATATGGTTTAAGTTTAGAGATATGTGTTATAATATCATTTTGATAATTTTTTAGACATGATTATGAAAAATGATGATCTTGTTGTTCGATTAATTCACCATATGATGGATAAGAGCATAATGTGAGATGTTTTCTTCCTTAATGCTCTTTTGTTTATAGTTTTGATGGTAAAATTATTATATGTGTGATACTACATTTGCAGCCTTATAATTAATGTTAACATATGACTCATAATGGTTAGTCATACTAGGATCATAGATAGATGTGTGATAGTTGTATCTATCCTTTTTTGACATGGGAAAGGTTTGTATGTAGCAAGAACGGGAAATGGGTTCTTCTTTATAGTTCTTATTTTTTACCCCAACTTTATTTTATTTTTGCAAGTTGATCAATGTGTGAAGCTTGTATTTTATGGGAAATCTCATCAATGTGGGAAAATTTCTTGGGATGGTTGTTTTGTTTATTTTTATATGAGTGTTGATCGATGTTTGATGCCTTTTTTGATATGAGGATTGATCAATGTGGAGAGTCTTTTTTTTGTATTTTGATTGGGTAGCCATCCTTCGAGGGATTGGTCTACAACTTTATTTGAAATGATTTTATTTTTGATACTCGTCCTTTAAGGGATTGGTCTATATTTTTATTGTATCCATCCCATAGATATTTTGATTTTTGAGATGAGGAAAACTTGGGTAACCACTTAGAAGGGGATGAGTAAATGTGCAAGCTACATGTATATTTTTTTCATGTCATTAAATAGGATAAGACATGGGGAAGGTGAGAGTAATGATTATGGGGTTCCTAGATTATGAGTAAAGAACTTATCCTTGTGGAATATGCTTATGAACATATCCATAGTGCCCATATTTAAGGTCATAATAGGTATATCTTGATGAAAAAGACCTCATAATTCTAAATCATCTTGGGGGTGAGAGGATGTGTGGGCTGATGGATGTATATTTTAGTGTGACTAAGGTCTCATGATTTGACATTTTAATTACATAATGAATGCAAGTGTAGGGATGTAAGAGGCTCATTTTCAATTTTACCATAAAGAGAGGCTAAATGATAAGACCCAAATCCATATTCATGAGTAATAATATATGGTCTAAGATAATTTGGATTAAACTTCCCACATTTACTATTTTCTACGTTGGTTTTCTTTGAGAAAAATATCACCAACATTAAATTCATGTTTTCTAAGTTGTTTGTTATAGGATTGTTTGATTCATTCTTGATAGATGATGATATGTTTGAGGGAACATAGATGAAGTTCATCTAAAAATTAAAGTTTTGATAGGAATTATTGATGATATTATTCTTTTAAGATGAAATATTTGAGAAAAATGTGTAAGGATTGGATTTGTCTTGTGAGAGGAAGAATGAATTTGGTGTCGAATACGAGGAAAATGCATAACACCCATAGGGGTATAAATAATGGTATGATATTCACATAATGTAAATGAGGTTTTAATATGCCAATATCTACCAATTTGATCAATATTTTTACATTGATAAGTCTCTTTGATTTGATTGATGAAAATTTGTGAGTCTCCATAGATGCTAAGGATTTGTACACCAAGATATGTGGCGGTCAAGTCCCATGATGAGAGCCTCGTATTCCAACATATTATTCTTGCATTTGAAATTGAGTTTGAAGGATAAGGGAGTATGAGTTTCCCAAAGGGGAATTATGATTATGTTTACACCCCTATCTATATTTGCACTCATCAAAGAACAAGTTCATTTTAAGAATGGTATTGTCGTGATCAAATGTTGATAGATTCATTAAGAATTTTTTTATAAGGGATTTGATTATAAGGGAGGGATATTCTCTTAGTTGATCGATGATGACCTGTCCTTTAATGGATTTCTAGGAGATAAATTCAAGGTCAAACTTATTCATGAGAATGATCCATATGGTGATACTATCATTGTGATAAGGTTTATAATGCATATATTTGAGTGGATTAAAGTTTATGATGACATAATTTGTGTGATTGATGAGATAATGATGGAGTTTGGAAGTTGTGAAATATAAGGAATAATATAAATTTTATACTTTTTAATAGCGAGTTTTTGTAATAATGAAGGGTGCAACTTATGTAATAGATGGCTTGTTCCTCACCTCTTTCATCTTGATTTTCTAGCATGGCTCAAAAAGGCATGGTTAGTAGAAGAGATGTAAAGATAGAAGGGATATCCCTCATGGAGGTGTAAGAACCGGTGGGGACAAAAGATACTCTTTGAGGGTGTAAAGGCGTATTGAAAATTATCATCTCACTTGAAGTGGATTTAATTTCTTTGAAGATGATGGAAAGGTTGAAAATGATCTAATAATTGAGAATTGAAGTGATAGATTGATTGAATTTTTCCTTACGGGATCTGATACAAAGTTGATTGAGAGCGAGATGAGGGAGGTATTTCGATAATGGATTTGAATTTGGTAGGATCAACTTCAATTACCCTAATAGATAATATAAACCATAGGATTTTTCCTATGAGAACTCCGAATACATATTTAATAGGATTAATGTGGAGATATAATTTCAATAGATGTGCAAAGATAATATCAAGGACAACTAGATGGTCTCTTCAATGTTTGTATTTATCTAGGAGATCAACACGATACTCTTCTAAAACTTTGTGGATGAGGTCATGAAACATGTAGGTTATAGTACGTTGATAAGTAGCTCCTATATTTTTTAGGTCAAAGGGAATTACTCTATATTAGAAGGTTATTGTATGATAGAAAATCAACATGTAAAATTTTTCGCATCCGACCTCTTGAGGCCGTGCAAGACAACCGGTGTAGAATGAGTGTCAATGTGAGTGTGATGGTAGGGATTAGGCTAATTGGGAAATCTTATATCTTCAACATGTAATGTCAGGATTTGTGAGTCTAAGGCAAAGAATGCTCTCCTAACTTAAAGTGGTGTGATGGTTCGGTCTGAAATAATAGTTGCCCGTAGACTCAAATCAATTTGAGCTCATCCAAGATCCTATTTGTTGGTGTTGAACATGTGGAAAATTACCTATGGGTACCTCTTATAGATTTCAAGAAAAGGTCGTGAAAGTAAGAGGCATAATGGAGCCACATGTATTTATGGGTTATTTTCTAGTCTAGTCCGAAAGTCTTAGCTTTGATTGGTGCTCTTTATGTTTAGTAAGGAAATCTATTCAATAATATTAGGTGGAAGTGGTGAAGATATGAATACTAACATATACAAACTAGTGTCAATGTCTAAGCTGACTAACAGACTCGTTGGGTTGTGGGACTGAGGATCATAACCAAATCATTGGGGAGGTTGTGGCCCTTGAATGGTCATGCGCATGATCAAATACTATTTCCAAGAGAATTCCAATAGTCGTAGGCTTGATTAGCAATGATATTTAGTGTATTGAGTTGTTCTATTTTCTCAGAAAACATTCTAGGTGTGCATAAGACAGTCAAATGTAAACTGGTATCAATGTCAGTTATCAATTTTGGCCCGTTGGGTTGTAGGACCAAGGGATCACAATTGTATGTATTTTCCTGTTGTGGACCATGGATGGTCATACCAGAATGAAATAAAATGATTTTTGATAAGAGAACTAATTACTGAAGGAAATATAATCTATGTTTTTGGAGTTTTCACAATATTTTGCATCAAAGAAATAAAACCAAACTAATCTATTAAAGGAAATCCTTTTTCTTTTCTAATTTTTAAGCAATGCATTCTAATATAATAAATAAACTAAAGACAAGTAATCAACCGGATGTAGTTGGTTACTTATGAAAATGTATGAATCTAATCTAATGAAAATAACCTAATCTAATCAAAACCCTTAAAACCCTATCGTAGAGGTGAAGAAAAATCATGACCTTGAAAGGGGCTATTGTTCCTCACAACTTCCTTGTAATGTTAAAGAGGCAAGCTTACTAATGAATGTATCTACCTATGATTGAATAATTCTATTGAAATGAATGATTTTATGATATATTTGATATGAATAATTGAAAATATTGATTTGAAATTTACAATTCAACAAACAAGGCAAACAAACACACAATTCCAACCTAGACAAGCAAGAACTTTGGAAAATCTAGTTGTGTTTGTATCTGTCCCCTCAATATGTTCCTTTCCTTCTCCAAGTGTTCATATGAGTCCAAGGGATTGGGAATGCAATAACAATAGTAGGAGGATGGCACTTGAGAAATGGTATCTTGATGGTAGTCTAGATGCAATGCAGGTAGAAGAGAGATATCACAAAAGATTAGAGATTAGCTATGTAATTCCTAGCAAAATCATGAATGCAATATAATGCAAGATACATAAAACTTCTCGAGCCTTTTTCTTGAATACAAGCATGGAATATATACGAATGGAGGATGGGATTTTCCTTCATGCACAAGGTGTAGCCATTTTTATGCCCTTTCAAAGAACAAGGAAATCCCATGTGCATCGGCCTATCACCTAGCGGGCATTGGGCGCTCACTCGAGGCACGTGTGGGCACCGAGCCCCTCCTTTATGTGAGTTGTGTGAGAATGAATTAGCTATAACAGAAACTTAAGTGAAGAGACTTGAAATGAACCATGCATTCATCTTAGAGCTCAGAATGGTCCTCTAGACCAATGTATTCATTCATATAAACAAAGCATTACAGATCATAGATCTAAATTATAGCAAAAGGGAAATGCACAGGGATTTACACCCACTTATGTGATATATATATATATATTACCGATCCATACATATGTAAGTAAAACTGGAACCACACATATATTCATATTAAGTATGTTGATAACCACATTACATTAACTGAGGCAATCACAGATCCATATAATAGTGCAAACCAATGTCATGCATCGAACTGGACTTAAACCCTTCATAGTACAAAGAAAAATATTCAGACCCATCCCCTTGATACAACATACTCCTACATATCCTCTAAACCCAACCCATAGATCCCTCATAGTATTCTTGCATGGCTTCACCTCTCTTCAATTCTTGGTCTCTCCATGTGTGTCTTTCTCTTCTATCGAGCGCTCATATATATAGCCTTATCAAGCACCACCATGCCTTTCTGAAGTTGTAGATCAATTGTCATGTGTCTAAGTGGTAATTCATGGGAGCATACTCCTTCAGATGTGAGATCTCCATCCTTCTCCATGCCTCCTGGAATATTCTATCATAAGGTATATTCCTTTTGTGGGCACCAAGTTACCAGGTTGGCACCTTATCCACTCCACATGCGCAGGCAGGTCATGCTTTCCTTGTGTTCTGCGTGATATGCCAAATATGGCTAAGTCCCAAAACCTTTTCTCTTCCTTGTGCACATGCACCACTAATTCTACTAAACCCTCTTAAAACCCTATCCTACGCGCTTTCTCCTTTCCCTCACTTCTTCAATAGGCCTTGCGTGCCTACACGCCTTTATATACTTAGCAAATATTTTAGGGGCCCAACATCACCCACCACTACACCTATTCTCCGACCTTAGGGACACCTTATTAGTGAATAAAGAATGACTTCCCTTGAATATTTTGGAGAAAGAATAGAGGAATGAAGAATTAGGGAAGAATGAAAGAAAGGGGAAATAATGATTACTTCTGCAAGAGGAGAGGGAAATATTTCATCAAGTCTACCTCTAACTTATTCTAGGTATCGACCTCATTTTGTTCATGTTGATAGAGGTCACTTTGACTAGGGGTTCTCACCTCTTCAGAGCTTAGTCCTTCTCCTTTGATATTCATTATTTCCACAATCCCCTCCAATTGTTTTCCCAAATCCTTGAGTGCGTCCATCCTTCGAGTGATTTGGGGATAAAACTCCTTCTAGTTTTTGATTGAGCCTCGCAAGGTCTTAATCGCCTATGATTTATTTTCCACCTAAGATAGAATTATGTCACATTCCTCTCTATTTCCCTTGTTCTTCTCTTAGAACTCCTTGAGCTCCACTTCATAGGTGGTGACCAAAATGCTCGCCACTCTATCTCTAATGGTGTAGTTTTCATAGGCACCCTCAATGACTTGGGTGATGATTTTCACATCGGCAAGGTCTTTCTTATATTGAAAAAAAATTACCACAACCTTCATCTTGTCCTTCTTTTCTTTGCGCGTCGATGCCTCCTCTATAGACTCCAAGGCTAGTGGTCACCTTTCCATTGTGAGGACGTGGGTCAAGTACTCTAGGCACTCCATGGTGGATTCATACTTCTACATTTGTGGTGTTAGATCTAGATGCTTCAAGAAAATGGAATCATGATAATCTCTTCTTTCTTGTAAACCTCGTGCACCCTTTCCTTATCTTATTTCAACTCACACCTTACTTGAGAGTTGATTAGTTCCTTGTGCTTTAAGTCTTTGGTTTTTTCCTCTAGCTCTTCTTCCTTTTTCTCTAGTTCTGCCTCTAGGAACTTTACCCTATCATTCCTCCCGAAGAGTTTGGCTTCTACTTTAACCAAAACCTTGTTCAACACATTATAATTTTTTTTTTTTTCGATATCCATTGAGCATTTACCAAGGGGTTGTCTCCTTTTGCCTCCGGTACCTTCATTATTTTCCCTTGGCTTACTTTGAACTCTATCTCATCAATGTGGGATTCAAATTCCCAAGAAATCATTTTCCTCGTCCGAGGGTATGCACCTTCCTCATCAAATGATGCCATAGATAAGAGTTGCTCCATTGGTATGGTGCTTTCAAATCGCGCCGCAACACCTTTTTCAAATCATCAATATAGCCCATCCTCTAAACTTGTGATGTCTTTGTTCTCTTTCTCCCTATGCACAAAATCTTAGGAAAGCTCACATCAAAAATGGGATCTCCTCCCATGCTTCTATACTCCTATTCTATACTCTCCTCCTATACTTCCCTCATCACCATGTCCGCGCTATGTTCCATCTCTTTCTCTACTAGATCTTCGATGATGTTTTCTACTTCTTTTTCCGTAGCCTCGTTTATCTGTTACTTTATGAGGCTTGGGGTCCTTTTTTTCTTTTGTAGATCCTTCTCTTACTCCTTTGTCTTGAGTATCCTCCTCTTCCTTGTCATTATTCCTCTTAACAAATATGTACTCATTTTCTTCTTCCTCTCCTTCCTCCTTCGAGTCATGTAATTTGAATACGGGAGGGCCTTGATCTACCTCAAGTTCATCATCATCATCATGATCATCAATTTCACCTCTATAGGCCTCCAAGTTCTATGTACCCTCCGATGCATCCTCCTTTGTCACCTTCTACTTCTTCTTGATAGGATATTTTGCTTCATTTTCCTCCTCCTTTTGTGAATTATCCTAAGTGATGGGTTTTTTTCCTCCAAAGCACTTCTTCCTTTGGAGTCTTTTCTTTTATGGGGGACCTATTTCTCCATGCGTAAGTACTAGGATTAGTGCTTGTCTTCGGTGCACTTACCATTTGTGTAGTCCGAACACTTAGTGCTTTCTTTCCCTCTTCTTTGGCATGGGCTTCTTTCTTCTTATGGGGTCCTCAAGGATGGATGCATCATTCTCCAAGTATGCACCCTTTTCAAATTTTGGCCTTATGTGAAGGTATATCCTTGTTACAGCCCTTCTAGTGATTGGCAATGTTACTGGCTTCATCATCTATATCTCATGGGAGACATATCTCTCCACATACGCACACTTCTTGGGGTAAACTAACTTCCTACATAGCTCTCTGTGGTCTTGATCCACCTCACTAAGGTTGAACCTTAGTCTCTTGGCCTCTTTGAACCTATTCACCCCTTCTTGGAAGTATTTGTGGTGAAGGAGAAGGGAAGCTTGCACCAAGGGCTCATTGTTTCATCTATCAACCTAAATCTACCAATGCAGAAGTGTTGATATACTAAAACATTTTCTTCTCCTTTCACAAGCATAGGTAACTCGATCTAGAATCCTCCATTCTTCCCTGAACGTGTCCCTCATGTTCTTGTACCACTTCTCTATGTGCACCTTGTGAGTGGTTTTCATTGTATCAAACAAGTATATTTTGTGAATTGCTTCACGGGTGAGGAATCCTCTTCTAGGTACTCCCAAAAAACCTTTCCACCCATCAGAACTTCGATCTCGGAGAAAAAAATTGTGAGGAGGACATTGGAAAATAGTATCTTCTCTCCTTCTTGTGCGGTGGTAATGTAACATTCCCATTTGAGGACTTTAGAACAAGGGATTTTTTTTTTTTAAAAATAATATTCTCTATTCTAAATAATCATAATTTAGAACACACATTCCATGCCAATCAATCTCATAATAGATAACCATATGCATTTATAAATGACTCGGTGAACTACCAAACTCTCATTTCATGACTCATTGAACTACCGATCTCTCATTTCATGACTCAAGAACCACCAATCTCTCATGTTAACTCAATGTATTGTTTACTAAGTATACTTAGTTGTCTTACCCTTTTTGGGTATTGAAGTTTTTTTAAGAGGCCTATCTGAATATTTGTTACCAATATTCATCTAGAAATCATGCTTCTTAAACTAGGTGACATAGGACAATGTAACTAGCAACTTGTGATACTTTGGCCAAAGATTTTCACATGTTTTTCATGTTCATATTCCTAGATGGCATACTCATCAAATAGAATACGTCCTTCACCCCACTTCATCTATTATCTAGAATGGTCTTCACTAACTCCTGTCAGTCCACTTATCCAAGGTTCAACCCTAATCCAGGTTAGCAACATAGATTGGTATAGAGAACCACTCATGGTGACTAAGGGTACATAGACATACTCAATCAACCTAATTCAATTATGTGTGCCTAGTTACCCTAAGTCATCGTGAGTTACCCCCTATACAAAAGCATGCTCCTAACCTGACCTAGAGTATAACTAAGGTCAAGTCCAAGTTTATGTAAATCTAGATGATCCAATTCTGAAGGGTGTTATGACATGTCAATTGCAACACCATACCCTCATGAAGACCCAAGTCTTCACAATGGCATGGTACTATAGTTGGCATGTGCCAACATCCTATGGAATCATCTCATATGGATATACATATCCAAATAAGAAGTTGATTACTTACTTATCTTCTTAATTAAGATTTAATTTTAGTAACCCTATTGAATCTTTAATTTCTTTAAACATTAAGGTTGCTAGCCATAAATGATTTACAATTTCCATGCAGATAGATCTGCATCTAAACCCCTTCCCCGAAGGTTTTTGTTTCATTCTTTAGTATCTTAATTTAAGATTCAGACTTACAAACAAAATCAGCATACCAACAGTAAGGTTAACTTACTTAGCTTAACCAATTTTAAGCATGATTGAATTCAGATTTAGATTCCTTTATAATAGACTTCATTAAGATGAAGTCTATTTATTGTATATGTATTTATTCTTTTCAATTGCATCATTCTGATTAATATTTAATAAGAGGGAGTATACTTTCCTCCTTCCAAATATTATTTGGGTATGATTCCCAAAAGGTCTTAATGGAATGCTTATCCTTGCAGAATATTTTCCTTTCCTCTTGACTTATATTAGTTAGGATTCATTGCAAACTATTACATTGTACAAGGTAACATAATGAGTTTGTACTTTCGTAATCATCATTTAATATCTATAATGACTTAGTTAAATGATCAGCTATGAATTCCAACTTGATAAGTTACATTTATTTAAGGAATATAATATCAATTCCCTTTTCACCTATTTCATTTTAAGTCCAACTAAAAAGGTTCAAAACAGATATAATTATGAGAGAATAAGTATAAGTTACAAATTCTCTTTACATAATAACACCAAATCTTAATTAAGAAATACAACTTTTCCCTTTTTCAATTAATTTTAAAAAGAATCATCATTCCTCATAAAAGATCCATCCTTTAGGTAAACATAAGAAGCATCATAAAAGAACTTGTCTTCTTTTCTCACTTACGAAGTCCATCTGCAAAAATTTATAGCATGGGTAAATTCATCAAACTGAGCATGATAAGCACTAAGCATTAAAACGATATGCTTTCAACTAATTGTTTCATAAAAATAACTCTACTTTTATGAAACAGTAAAGCATTACAGATAGATACATCATGAAGAAATAACAGTCATGGAAGGAAGGATAAAGTGATAAATCACATTATATTAAGTAAAGATCATGATATAATCAATGCTCTTCAACCAATGATTTCATAAGTAACTATATCAGATAAGTAATATTCATCATAATTACTTATCTCATTCTTACTATAGATATTTATAGTTCATTCTTGATTCTTGCAACTAATTCAAAGAAAGATACTAACTCTAATAGTTCCCAAACATAGAATTATTTTAAAGAAGCAACGAACCACAATATGCAACATTATCCTAATTCATCATATAATATCTAAGATCAAATTCATTCAATCTTTGAGGATGGAATTTAGGATGAACCAACAACATCCTAAAGCAAGAGTTCCCTTATTTCGATACTAATCCAATATCAAATCCAATTTCAAATTATCATTCAAGGAGAAGAAATATAGGTTTACCCTCCAATTAACCACTCAACTCCATACATGAGTAATACAAATGAGGGGAAATCGAATCAGATGAAAAAGGAGAACAACTTAAGTCTTCCATTAGAGTTCAACGAAAACAACATTGTATTCAACAACTTAAGAAAGAGAGAGAAAATTCAACAAGGATGAATGTGAGGGTCTCATTATTCTTTCCCAGAAAAGAAAAACATATCATAATAAAAGAAATGATATGAAACCGATCAAGAGATCTTTAAACTCTTATCAAATATTGAAAAAATAGAACTAATCGGTAAAGAATCGAAATATAAGACTTCAACATGCAAGTCAACTATCAATGATGGGTTTCTCTCAATCGTAAAACAAGAAAACCACAATAGCGCATTAGCTATGACTAAAAGGAGGTATTCAAATGAGTTCAGTTAGCCACAATACATGAAGTATCAACAACAACTGAACATTCAAATTCATCCAACGTTATTAGCTTCAGACACTACAAATAAAGCTTAATCATCCTTTGCAGAAAATGAATACAAGATTTATAGTCAAGTCAACACATATTCCCAACTGATAAAAGGAAAAATTTTGGTAAGAAAGGGAAGAACCCAACCAGATTCGAACACAATGAGGAATAAAAAAGACATAACCCCAAGACAGGTGTTCAGAGTCAAATTGAAAGATGAATATCAAGTCAAAACCGTTCCAGCCATTTACTTAGGATAGTCAAAACTGAGCTTAATCCAAAGTTAAATATAGCTACTTTATTCCTACAACATCACCTAAATATCAAATTCTAATGACAATAACTAGTAATCCAACAAGATGAACTGATAAGGCCACTCTTGAAGCACAAAATGTCATTCCAGAAAGATACATATCATTTAATAAGTCCTTCCAAAATCACAACAATAGGGTAATTACCAACCCTTCCATCAAACAGATTTTTAACAAGGAGATTCATTCAAACCCAGAAACAGGTAAGCCATTAACAAATCATTTCATAACGTGTAGGTGTGAAAACAACAATGTCATCACAAAAGTCTCAGAAGAAGCTAAATCACGTTTTGTCAGATTTCAAGCAAGGATGAACAATTCCGAAATGAATTCCTTTCTTAACAATCCAACAGGTTCTCATATTCAAAATGTATTAAGCTCAGGAGGAGTAAACTTATTTACTGTTATTTCCAAACCAGAATGAAATCTCCATAACATTGAATTAGACTTTAATACTTGAGCATAGTTCAAATAGAATAAAAAGAAGGGATATAAATCATCTCGAGCTCAACAAAAGATAGCCCAATTCTAACCTTCCCTTATTTTTTTATAAAAGAACATCCCAATTCCTATCTTATCAAATAGAAAACCCCTTTGTTCCAAATGTACAGTCAACAAAAGATCACACAAATTGACAACATTCTAGTTCCAGTAGAAATTAAAGCATGATTCACTCATTTACTCATCAAGGAACAAACCCAGATTCAATTTCATCAAACAGTGAACCTCATCAGAAAAATATAGTGAACAATTCAAGCATGAATGCTAAATAACATCACAAATAAAAACCCATTTGTTTCCAAGAGCAGAGTTATTTTAATGAAGACGTTTAGTAAAAATCAAAACAACTTAATGAGAAGATCCTATCATGCCTGATAGAGCTTCCTATTGATTTGCAGAATATTTCCAGCCGAGCCTCCACAATCTCCTTTTTCCAAAACAACGTCAACAACCTAATCCTCTTGCTTCTTCTTATACTTCCACAGGTTCAGAAAAACTCAGAGATGCCAAAAAAATAATGAAGGATTGAAAATAGAATTGTTGGTTTGAAGAACCATAACCCCCATGTAGAGAAAAAAACCAAAATAAAAAATGATCAAACAACTTCCCCCAAAATTCCCTTGCATATTCTCCTAGGTGGTTTCTTCCGCTATAACCAAGGTCATTAATGTAATGAATGCCACTTTCCCTCCTCTTTATTTATGCCACCGCCATTCAAATTTGGTGAGTCTTTTAAATCCAAAATATGCATGTGAATTCATTTAGAGATAATGCCAGCTAGACATCCCCTATTTCCCATGCCTCCACCAAAACTGCAGTTCAAAGCTCAATAAATTCTCATAAATGCCTTATAAACCATCACCACCAACTCACCACTTACCATGTAGCCCTTAGGTCTCCCTTTTTCTTAGTATTAGTTTAGGTTAGATTATCATTAGCTAGGTTTCCACCCTAGTTCTTAGGTCATTTAAAAACTTTTCTGTAATCAAACATGCCAACATAGGTTAATATATAAACCTTAGTAGTTTAGAAATAGGTCTAAGGTAGGTCAGAATTACCTTAGATTAGAATCAACATAGTATAGAACATTACAACTTAGGTTAAATCTGAGTAGCATTAAACATTCTGACTAAGGCTAAGGTATTTACCTTAATAGCCCAGTAATAGACCCTTAATCCTCTCATGCTATTCAACATTATAAAATATTTATCAAGGAGGTCCAAGTTCACCATTTACAACATGATGCAAAGTAAGGACACCTGAAGTCGTCCTTTAAATTTATAAACAAAACACAACTCAGTCCCACTTTACCTTTCATTCCAGAAAGTCAGTTATCAAGATGATCAATAAGAAGAACTAAAGCATACCTTGGATCAATGGAATTGATCCAAGGTTTTTCATTAACATAAGATAAGTATGAAAAAAATAGTATAGGTTCACAACTTACAGTTCACAGAGCAGAATGACTTCATTTCCAAGTAAACAAAATTTCAGCAAGAATGAATCTCTGAATAGCAATAACTTATCCATTACAAACATGATTTCCAAAAGTCAAAATAATACACCTTCCTAAGACAAATCACATGTCAACATTTGCAATGTCAAAAGTGGAATTCATCATAAATGTGATCCATGTCAAAGACATTACACCTAATGATTTCATACATGATGAAAATGGACAAGTCAGAGATGGTCCCCTCGGATAATTTCGGCATACGTTCAACCATGTCTTGTTCACTTGATTCCATCTTTCTTGATTATTGAGCTTGGTTACCAAGCGTGCAACCATCCTCATTACGGGGTTTGGGATCTCTACGATGTCAAAGTATTGTGATCCTTTCTTGTAATTATACATAGCTATTATTTCCTTGATGGCCTCCTTTTCACTTAGGTCATCATAAATGTTATCCCCCTCACAGATAAGGCATGTGAACTTGGAAATTAACAGGATTTATGCACATCTTGTGCCCCGTAATAAAAATGGTCTTCATGAATGCGCACCATCACCACTAATAGAGGTGCTCAGTTTGATGAAGTAGGTTAATTTGTAAAGTTACAAAGAACCCCGCATTTTCCAATTTAGCCTTTACTTCATAATTATATATGGGCATGCCCTTCGGTGTCCTCTTGTTTGTCAGTGAACCAAATCCAAAGCCATTTCTTTTTCTATCGTGCTAGTGTGGTGATTATAGTCACTCACATCATTTTCTCGTAAATGATATTCCCATTCTTTTCCTAGCAATACCCCATCCAGTATTGCATCTCTCGTACCACTCTTCATTTTTTCTTGCTGACTTACAATGATTTGCTTCCCCTTTCCCTTTCCCTTCTAATTTTTAGGTGAGGTGGTTGCTTTATTGAGTTCCATTCCTCTAGTTAGTTAAAACTTCAAACGTATTTTCCTTGCTCTACTCTACCACTTTATCTAACCCTAATGTTAAATATTGTAAAGAAACCCTCCTAACACCGTGCTCTATCTCGCCAAACCCTTACTAGAACAATTTTTCCACAAAACAGTTTTTCTCAAAAATTCCTCCTCAACACCTTCCTCCACACTTGTGTACTCCTTTCGTACTTAGTTTGTGGATCTACTTTAGTCACGTCCTCTTAGATTTCTTAAAATTTTCTTCACACAGATCACTTTTGGATGCCCTAGTTTGTGAGAACTCTTTTCACTTCGTAAACGCAAGGTAAAATAATGAAGTGCTTGAATTCTTATTTATAGCTTTTCCTTCTTTCTAGCATTAAATGTTATTTTACCTACCATTGTACTTAACACTAAATGTGGATTTTTCCACCAAGATGGCCTTACATGCTTTAATATTGCGTGAAACATTCTACAACCTTCTCGCGTGCAAAAATCCATCCTATCAAAATACTCTTATGAGCATGTCAACAAAGATCAAGGAACTTCTTCCTCGTCCACCCGATTTTTTTCTCTCACCTACCTTGTGTTGTTCCTACACTTTTTCCTCCTCTCGTATGTGGTTTCTCAAAGTCTTATCCCGACACCAACCTTTTCATCCACTTCTTCTTCCATTTACTTCCTTCATCCTATCACACTTTGTATCTATCAAATAGGCCATTTATCACCACTTCTACCGTGAGTTCTACTTGTATTATAGGTCTATACTTCACATCACTCCACCCCACACTAAAATAGATGTGTGGTCCTTTGTGCATACACAACCTTCAAAAATTAATGTGGTTATCGGTGCCCAAGGTGAAAAACAAAAAACAAAACAAATGACGAGAAAGGGAAACACAAGAAAGGAAATTGCGTAAAGGGAAATTCTAAACTAACTGGAAATACTACCTTATTACATACACCAAGAAGACTTATTTATAGTAGGGCTTCAACCTACTTCAATTGAAATGGACTAGAAATCTCATCCCATCTAGAGCTTTTCAGGATGGTGCAAAAAATTAGAATCATATAACAATACCATCTTCCCAACCTCAAATTATTTGTTTCTGATGTGGCAATCATGCCATGCTTTTTGTTTATCCTTTTCAGCCTTTTGACTCCACCTAGCCAATGATTGTCTCTTGTCCAATTTCATCAATTTTTCAATCCTTTCCTCCAGTGCTTGTTCATTAGAAAATCCTCTTACACACGCTATAAGTAAAGAAGGTAACATGAATTCAATGGGTAGGACAGCCTCTATGCCAAACACCAATTGGAATGGTGTGGATTTATTCAACCTCTTGTAGGTTTTCTTATACACCCATTAAACTGTTGATACTTTGTCATCCCAATCTTGTCTACCAATGTCACAAATTTTGGTTAGGGTATGACACAATATTTTATTAAATTCCTCGGTAGTTTCATTTTCTTATGGATGGTAAGGGGTAGTCTTATGATGAGCCATCATGAACTCTGCTAATAGAATCTTGACGGTCTCATTTACGAAATGCATACCCCTATCACTTGTTAAGCTCAACGAGCATCCATACCTTGTAATAATATTTTCCCATAGAAACTTTACCGGCTATCAGTAGTCGTTGTATAATACTTAATAGATGTTTCTTCTATCCATCTTGTCAAATAATCCATACAAGTGATTACATAGCATGATCTTGTCCTACACATGATTTGTGAAATGAGGCCTACAAAATCTATGACCCATTTTTCAAATGGATTTATACTTGGAATAGGGTGTAAAGGAATTTCACCCTCTACCCTAGTTTTCTAAGGCATTGACAATGATCACATGCCTTGAAATACACTTTGCAATCTTGATAAAGGGTTTCCCATCATAACCCAGCTTGTAATATCTTGTGCGCAGTGGCATCCCCTGCATAGTGTCCACCTGTGATTTCTCCTTGTTCTTCCTCCATAATAGCCAAGAACTCATGTTCTAACACATACAAACACAACACTTCATCACGTCCCTTGCTTGTACAAATCATCACAAACAAGCATGTAGGGTGCGTCATGTATGGCTAATTGCTTCCTCTCTAATGCTTTCATCCCTTCTGGCACCATACATATTTTGAGAAACACCACAATATCCTCTAATTAGAGGGTGCATGCCACAACTTAAATAATCTGCATGTCTGGCATGGTATGCTCAATTCTTTGTACGTTCTCTCCTGATTCAATTCTAGACAAGTGATAAGGTCTAGAATTACTCTTTCTCAACTTGAAAACCATCGTGAACTCAAATTATTGGAATAGAAAAACCCATTGACATATACGCCTTGTAAAATGAGATTGTTTACCAAGTATTTTAATGTCATGTGGTCCATGTAGAATACAAATGGTGTCGCTAGTAGATATTTCCTGAACTTGTGCAATGTGTAGATCATGGATAGTGCTTCGCGCTTAGTAGTGGTGTAATTTTGTTCTACTGATGTTAACTTTCTACTTGCAAAACACAAGGGATGGTCAACAATCCCTTCACCAGGTTGTGCCAGTACTACTCCAATGGCTATACCAGAGGCATCCACATGAACATGGAAAGGCTTATCCCAAATGGGGAAATGGAGTATGGGTGTTGTGACAAGTCTATCCTTCAAAGTTTTGAATGTCCTCTATTGTGCCTCTCCCCAGTGAAAGGAACTCTTGTGTCTCAGGAAATTCCTCTAAGGTCACGAAGATCTTGCATATCCATTTATGAATTTCCTACAGAACTTTGTATGCCCAAGGAATCCACACACAACACTTTGGCTAGTAGGTTTGCCTAAACCCACAATGACTAGAAACCTTGGCGGGATCTACTAGTAAGCCTTCCTTGCATATGATATGCCCCAATAAGGTTCCAAATGGGGTAGCAAAGACACACTTCTTAATGTTGAGGGATATCCTCAACTCCGACACATTTCAAACATTAGTATTAAGTTATCACAATGGTATTTGAATAGACCATACATAGTGTAATCATCCAAATAGACTTGAAGAAATTTATGGACAATGTCTTGAAAGGCTTTTACTACAATGCACAAGAATATAGTAGGCACATACTTCAATCCAAAAGGCATGACCATATAGGAAAAACTTCCCGCTAAGTGGAAAAAGTTGTCTTTCTCTGGTCTTTCTTTGCAATCCTCACTTGGTGGTACCCTAAGAACCCATCCGTGAAGGAGTAGACTTCGTGCTCACCACTCCCTCTAAGATTTCTTTAGTAAACAGGGTTGGGAAGGGATCAATGACACATACTACATTCAAGTCCCTATAGTCAACATAAATCCTTATCCTCCCATCTTTCTTAATATTGATGACCATTGGGCTTATCCATTTTGACTCTTCAATAACCTTAATGATACCTAACGCTACCATCTTGTCTATCTCCTCCTTAACCCGTACACACAGATTTGGGTTCATCCGATATGGCCTCTTTCGGAATGGGTGTGTGCGTTCCTTTAATTTTATTAGCATCTACCCTAAGGAATGGTGGATTCCTTTAAGTTCATGATGCCCGCATGAACAAATCTTGAACTCGCTTAACGTATCAATGATCTTTGAGACCTCCTTCTCTAACCGTAGTCTTTAATGATAGATTCCTTGGGTTCCGCTTTATGACCAAATGTTAACATTCTTCATTTTTAGGGGTTCATCGTAAGTGTGTGTCCTATCTTTAGTGCTATCTATAACATCGCACATACCCACAGTGGTTACCATCCCGACTTTCCATCACCTCACCATCTATGACATAAACCATCTTCCCCTTTTCCTTTTCTATGCATGTGCACTCAAATTGTATCTCCTTAGATTCATCCTTATCGAAGTGTGCCTCTAAACTAGGATCACCTAGCAACTCTAGTATCCTGTCTTTTCCATGGCACTATCCCCCATTGTAAGGTGTTTGATCACTTGCAATGCCTTATCCACAGATGGCTTTGTGCTCCGATATTCAAAAGCTTGGATGAGATCGATTATCGCTCCTACCAATTTCCTATCTAGATGCATGTTTCGAGTTGATATACCATGCACACGCATAACCTTGTAGTGTGGAATATAACTTATGCACCCATAATGATGGTGGCAAGGCCTCTGCACCTCCTACCCAAGCCTTCTCACAAGCTTGGATGTGGAGCGAGGTGGGCTCCTTGCCATGATATTCTTGGATGACAGTGGGCATGCTGCTTCTAAAGAATCTAATAGAGAAGGGAAGACTCTTGTGGTGTATAGCCCACCACCATGTTGTAGTCCCGAGTAGCATATAGTTCAACATCCATATTCTTTCATCTTCACTCCTCCTTTGATCTTCCATCTCCTATAAGAAAATTTCAGGGTATGCCCCTCTAGAGTATCTTGGTAAATTGTGTCCTCCTAGGCACTTGAGTGAGTGCGCCTTGGTCACTTTTGTTAGAGACCCCTAAAATGTTAGCCAATTAACTCACAGGATTCATGCACCCAATTGTCACACACCATGCTTGTTGTATCACTCATAGACTGGGAATCGTCAAATCGGATAAATCCTTCTATAGGGTGAATTATTTCAGGGTCTCTAATGGAGCACACATAAATTCTATCAAGGACCTCTTCTCCCAAAGGAAAAGTGTAAGGTGTCACTTCCCATCCATAAAACGGATGATGACTCATTCTTCCTTGTTCTCAAAACTGATATATCCTTTATTGAACCTTAGGTTAGTGTTGTTCTTATAGCACCATGGGTGCCCAAGTAATTCTTGAAAATTGTCTCCCTTAGTGAGTACCAAGACTTCAAAGTCTCCAAGAAAACTTTTCTCCTTGAATGGTGATCACTAAATTCTTAAATACTCCAATGGGCATTGCCTTAGTTTTTTTTTCCATATACAATACATTCGAAGATGGCTGTAATGTGTGCCTTCCCATTTGATGTCAGGCATCCAATGTAAGAACATTGACTTTTTCTCTCATGTTAATCAATATGTGTCTTAGTAGCCATCCATCCACAAATGTATTCAGTGTGATCTCCTTAACATAGTCAAGGCTATGGGGAGGGAGGTTCACATGCAATACATGTCTTTCACACTCGCTCGCACATGTCATCTTCTCCCATAGCCATCATCCTAGCAAGGGAAAAATATTCTCTTTCCTTAACATTTTGCATGCTTCCTTGACCTCATCCAGGTCAATCTACAGAGCCTCGACATTCCTCCTTTTCTCTTTCTACCTAGATCGCTCCTTTAGACATTAATCGGATTTCTCCCTATAAACTCTGAATGAAATCCATTGTCTCTTGATACACTTCCTTTAAGTGGGAAAGGTCTAGATACTTTTGGTGCACCACTTATTCTCTTGAGACTAGAGTCCTTTACCTTGGTACCTCTTTTGACACGCACATCCTCTTCTCGCTCGTGTTGTCACCAAAATAGGTTCTAACCCTAACTCACGCGCTACTCTAGGAATCCATTGTGTGTCACCTTTTTATACTCTCCATCCCAAAGTGCCCTTGTCCTTCCAGTGCTGCTAGCTCATGTGCTCAAACAACTTAGGGAACTCCTCATACTTATGCTTCTTCCCGCACCATGAGCACTACAATAAATCTGGACACTCACACCTGTAATGTTCTATAGATCCACATGCTTAAAGCAAGTTCCTCATGAGAACTCACTTCTCCCTCCTCTCGTGGTTACTACGACCAAAGAATCTTCCGCGTGAACCTCTCCCATGCACCCCTCCATCCACGCATCCTTCATTATGGTGAGAATCTTCCTTGTAACTACTGGAAAGGTTTTTCTCGTGTACACCATGATCAATGGCCTCATGGATCTGGTTAATAATCCTACAATCCTTAGTATCATGGGTCGTAAAGGTGTAGATCTTGTAACAACAAGACATATTCTTAAGGGTTGTGCACTAAAACAAGGGACATCTTCTCGCATCATGGTCCCTATGACAAATTTCACAATCTACTACTATGGTGTGTACTGATTTTTGGGGGCAACTATCCTTGGCATGCCCCTCTACTTCATAATCCATACACCAAAGACCACTACGAGTCTCATGTGTAGAGTTTGCAGATAAATTTTCTAACTATTTGTCCATGGTAGTGATTTAAGCCTCTAGAAAAGTGTTCACACCAGTATCAATTCTCCCAACTACTTCAGCATGTAAGACATCCTCTAGAGCCTCGTGTGGGTCAGTAAATGTTTTATGGGATAATGCCCTTCTAAATGGAGTGATCAACCCTCCAAAAAACCATTGAGCATGTTGTGAAGGGTGAATATCATATGAAATTTTTGATAGGAGAGTTTTAAACCATGTATCATACTCTGACACTCTCTTTCATTCCTTGCTCGATCTCTTTCAAATAACCGATGCTCTTCTACTCAAACTTTGGTATATGGAACTCTGCTAGGAAGGAATTATTCAATGTAGTGTAGTCTACCACCATATGATAGGGTCGATTTCCTATACTAGCTATGTGTGCACTATTTTAAATTTATTGCAAACTAACTTTCCTTCCACTCCGGGGTAGTGATCCCCTTCATGCACCATAGTAATTCACACTTGTGCATGTGTTCTACAACATCCTCTATACCTTGGTAATTTGGAAAGTGTAAAGACATCTCAAAGAACACTTGAGGAGGTGGTTGAGGCCCCTGTCCTCCTGATCCAAATCCTTAGTTCCCTCCGGTGTTTCTCCGGTGTTCCCTCCACCAGATCCACCAATTCCCGTGCCTCCGATCCCCTCAGAATCGTAACGGGCCTAAAGTGGTCACGCCTGTGTCTCGAATGTCACATTGAACTACATGCCAATGGTTTGTGAGGTTTCTCCACCGCTGAAGTGGATCCTACGCCACTCACAAGCACGTTTCCTAAACCTTGTGTACTTGCACTTTGCCCAAAAATTCCTCCAAACACTAGAATGGTATGTGAAGCTAGGGATGTTCCAAAAAAAAACTTATACCTCCTGGGTGTCGATCGGTCACTCCTACTGATACCAACTAGGTTATCAATACTCCTTTGATTTGGAAAACCAAGCACTAGGAGTTGGTCATCAAGTGGGTTCAAATGCGTGCCGATGGCTCTTCTTTATTCGTGTGACAAAATCTCATCAAACGTTGAAGGGGCCTCTCTCCCATGTTTTCCAAGATGGGGTAGGACAAAATGCTCAAGCTCTATGTCCTCCACGTGAACTTAAAAACCTCTCACAAGGTCTACCTCTATAGATCCATCACACTTGTAACCTTGCATTGTCTAGTCATGTCCCTTTCATAAGCTTCGCTATACTTGAGTTGTCTCTCCACCCTTTCCTTTTCAACCATAATGTCTCACATCTTCCTCCACCCTAGCTTCCTCACTCAATGCTCAAAATATCTTAGTTGTCCATGGGGAATGCTTCTAAACTCAAAGTAATGACAAAGATCTTCATTGCCGCAGAGGAATAACACTAAAAATTACCCTCTGTGGCTCCCTTAGAAACTCAAACTCAGAAAATTTTGGGCAAGAATACGTCAAAATGGTGTATTCTAAAGTGTAACTAGCTAGCACTCCCTTCCACTAGTGAAAAATAGCATGCATCTAATTTAGATATACATCTTACAGCCTTTGATAGTCATCTTGGGTCCACACACGTGATCTATAGACCCAAATTGGTCTGGATGTGTATGCTTAAAGCCATTTATATAACTCTAATGGGAAACAGATAAAGAATATCTCATACAACTCATGGTGTAGGTTCTCTTCTACCCATCCATGCACATTGAACTCGGTCCAATGTTGAATATTTTATAAAACTCATCAAATGCCTCAGGTTTTGAACCACCTTTCAAGAGTTTCTAAAGTTAGGTGCTCTATCATTACACATCACAAAGACAAGATGCATGCCATTTCTCATAATAACTTTGAAAAGAGCTCTTGACAATGGAACCAAGATGTAGTCATTTTTATGCCCTTTAAAAGAACAAGGAAATCCCATACACATTGGCCTATCACCCAGCGTAAGCGCTGGCACTCACCGAGACATGCACAGGCATCGAGCCCTTTATTTATGTGAGTTGTGTGAGAATGCATTAGTTATAATAGAAACTTAATGAAGATATTGGAAATGAACCATACATTCATCTTAGAGCTCAAAACGGACCTCTAGACCAATGTATTCATTCGTATAAAGAAAGCATTAAAGAACATGGATCTCGAAATATAGCAAAAGGGAAATGCATAGGGGTTTACACCCACTCGTGTGAAATATATGTATAACACCGATTCATACAGATGTAAGTGAAATTGGAACCACACATATATTCATATTAATTATGTTGATAACCACATTACATTAACTGAGGCAATCACAAATCCATATAATAGTGCAGACCAATGTCATGCATCAAAACTAGACTTAAACCCTTCATAGTACAAATAAAAATATTCAAACCCATCCCCTTGATACAACATACTCCTACAGATCCTCTAAACCCAACCCATAGATCCCTCACAATATTCCTGTATGGCTTCACCTCTCTTCACCCTCGGTCTCTCCATATGTGTCTCTCTTCCACCGCCACTCATATATATAGCCTTATCAAGCACCGCCATGCCTTTCTGAAGTTGTAGATCAACTACCATGTGTCCAAGTGGTCCTTCATGGGAGCATGCTCCTTCATATGCGAGCTCTCCATTCTTCACCATAATAACCTCCTGGAATCATCTATCACAAGGTATATTCCTTTCATGGGAACTAAGTTTCCAGTGGCGGGCACCTTTCCACTCTTCCCCGCAGAGTCAAGTCATGTTTTCCTCATGTTTTTCATGATATTCCAAATATGGCTAAGTCCCAAAACCTTTTCTATGCCTTGCACATGTCCACCATTGGTTCTACTAAACCCTCTTAAAACCCTATCCCCGCACGCTTTCACCTTGCCCACCCTTCTTCAAATAGGCCTAGCATGCCTACGCGGCATCATATACTTAGCCAATATTTTAGGGGCCAAACACAAGGTAAGAAGGACCAGCCTAACCAATTAAATCTATTTAAAAATAGAATTAGGAAGGAGAACCAAGAAATCAAAGCTAATTTTAGAAAATTTGGCTAACGGATGCAAGCAAAAATTGAAGTTAAGTGAACCATTTCATGTTAAAACATGCGTGAAGGATTCTCGGAAAAGCGAGTAGGATCGCCACCTGGTAGGGTGGCGGTCATGGCACTAAACGCCAAAACATGCGCAGAAAGAGGCAAGAAGCTAGAAAAAGTGTAGGAAGGCTAAGTAAAGATGTCTAGGTGACAAATATATATTGTGAATGGAAATTGGAGCTTGAACACCTTCTTAAAAGGACCTGAATCATCATTGGGGACTTTTGTAACCATTTTTCGACAATGTAGCACATGCAATTTTGGGTGTATACATATTTCCCCCTCGAAGAAGCATATTATCCATGAAAAGGTGTAAAACGTAGAGTCTAAGTATGGCATTCCCGAAAAGAGGAGTTAGAATTTATACCTGACATGCCCGTGTGTTGCAATGTTGCTACCCAAACTCTCGCTACCCGAAAGAGATAGAGAAGACTCAAGCGCAGATAGATAAAATATAAAAAAATAAACACTAAATCAAAATGACAAGAGGACTTACCATTTGTGCGGGGATATAGAAATATACTTGCGTCAATGCTCCAGCCCTATGAACACATACACTCAAAACGAGGTCAAAACAACACACACACACACACATATCTATCAAAACAACTCATTTTCCAATTCATTTGTGCTATTCGATTTGGTGAATTTGGAGCTTTAGACCCACGGTGACCATTTTCAATGAGATTACAACTGATACGACCATGATGAGATCATGATCATGCCTCCACGAGTGGGAGATTGACCAACATGGTCTAAGGTTGGTTATTTTCACTTTTGTCTTTTAATACCTAAAATGCAAAAACTTTTAAAAGTTCAACTAGGAGGGATCATTTTCAAAAATATGTCTTAAATGAGTCTTTAGGGGGGCACCCATAAGGCATTCTTTTATTTGGTCAAAAGTAGTTTTTTTGTCTTTTTGGGCATTTTAGGGTAAAAGACGTGTTTGGAAAATTGGTCCAGGACTGCCGCCTTGCATTGGATGGTGGTTTTGAATAAAATGACCAAAAATTGTATTTAACTTGAATTTTTTTGGATTTTTGATGTTTTGTAATATTTTTGGTGAACTTATTATTTGGTATATATTACTAACTTGCTCTTTTTCCATGTTTTGGTCAATGTAGAAGAAGGACGAATACATCATATGGAGTCGGGAGATGGAGTGTGATTGGCTCCCTGGTATCCTAGATCAGCTGACCCAGGATGAGATGGACCTTATCTAGAGGGATGGTATCTAGAGGATTATACGGGCCCCCACGTTACTCCAGCCGGTCATATTCTGTGTGACTTATTTTACTATTAGGATGTAGATCGAAAAATTTCTGGTTTCAGTGTCTAGGGTGAGTACACCATCACCCTAGAGGATGTGTACCACATTTTTAGGCTCTCGATACTTGGGAGAAGTCTGGATTTGGAGACAACGGGGTCCAAGCTGCGATGATGCAAATGGGCCACATACATGGGAGATGCCATTGTCTCATCTGGTTCAAAGAAGGGGATGAAGGTTCGGTCTATTACCACCACTCCCATTCCTATCATACACAGAGCCATCATGGGCATATTTTCCTCTTGAATGATCGGGGACAAGGGTGGTGACACCCTTTTATATTTTTGGGATCCTATAATTACAGATCAAGGGGCATGGCCGTATATATGCCTGGGTGAATATATCTTGGGACTACCTACCATGATTTATATAGGGTAGTTAGATTGTAGGGGTAATCATTGAGCCACCCCACTCTTGTTATGAGCTAGGTTTATGAGTGTTTCATCCCCTATGGTAGGGGAGTACTAGTGTTAGATCCAGGGGTTGTTCAGGTAGCTAGATGGATAGGTATGTCAGTGCTTAGGACAACACATCATCTAATGGCTTCCTTGACTATGACAAAAATGACTGCTACACCCTACTAGGACATAGTAGGGATATGGGGACAGGAGGTGACTATGATGGTAGCTTACTCTTTGATAGGTCAGCTAATTGATAGAGCAAGGATACTCAAGGCCCACCCATTTGATCGTGTCCCCTAGGAGTTTGGCCTTCTATATGTTGATATGCGCCCTCCAGTTACACCAGTTTATAAGACTATTCAGAGCCTCATAAGGGCCATAGAGTGAATCCCGGTTAGACAGTGGTCATTCCAAGTGTGCCTATAGGGGTTAGATAATTGGTCTATGCTTGATGGGTAGCTGGTTTCCCTTGAGCACCCCTACTTCAAATTGCGATCGCTCCCCCTTACGTGGGGATCGGAATGAGCCCATTGATCTAGACTCCAAATCCGAGGAGGATACAAGGGATGAGATAGAGGAGGAGTCAGTTGGAGAGGACATGGAGGATGAGGGAGTTGGTGTTGGGACTGGAAAGGCATCCCATGCAGAGGAGGAGGAGAGTGACACTGAGTGGCATGATACTTAGGGGATCTTTGAGAGCAACAAACGAGGAGGCTGGTCTAAGAGAGAGGCCTTAGTCTCATAGGCGGCGACACTTCCTTACAATGGAGATGGGGAGGATGAGTCCATCATAGGATAGTGATTCTCCTCGGCTTTGGGAAAGCCCCAAAACTACCAAGAGTAGCATCAGCAGCAGCAACTATTGATCCTACTTGGATGCCCGGAAATCCAAGTACGTTTAATACTTTTCTCTCGACTTTGTTAGTTAGGAATGTTGACTTGTATCTCTTTCTTTATTTTGTTTTTCTAACTTATCACTTCTTGTTCTCTTCTTGTAGTGATGACATAGGATTTGTGAGAGTGATCCCCTCGAGAAAGACCCAAGTGAGCTAACTGTCGACTCAAGCCAGCCATTAGTCACGGGCATACACACTGACGTGTTTTCCCCTGTGTGGAGGGTGGCGGAGATAGTGACCTCCCTCCATACCCAAGTGGCTAGATATGAGACTATGGAGCACTTTATGAGATGGATCCATTCTCGCAGAAAGGCCATGGGCAATAAACACCACCATAAGCACTCACATCATTTAGTTCACTCACAACGTCATTGTACCAGTAGGATCCCTAGAAGTGGTCAAGCACCATCTAAGGGATCCCATAGAGACTGATAGGCCATGGGGCCATTTTTATTTCTTTGATGACATTTTGTCAAGTTTTTATACAAAAATTTTTGTTTCATGCTTATTGTGAGCATTTTGACCATGCCTAGTGCGGGGTGACATTGTATAAAAATTGATTCACCATGATATGTACATACTCTTATTTTTGGTTCGGTATTCCATTTTACCTTAGTTGACTTTCTTTTAGTTCCTCTCACATGTGTACTCTATATTTTTTAGAATTTTTAGTTTTCTATGCTTTTCAGAATGTATTTAGTGGATGTGAAATGATAACAAAATGATTTCTTTTTGTATTTTATGATGCTGATATATGATGATGCAAAACACAATGTGATGTTAAACTTAGTTTCTTTACCTATCTTCAGCACTTCATATGGTCTTGAAAAAATGTGATGACAAAATGATGTGATAAGTAGATATACTTGTCCCACCCCTAACTCCATGCAACTAGTAAGATACAAGGGCTCAACACCAAGTATTAGAAGGGCCACAAGTTATGAAAATTTGTTGATGATAGTGATGAGAGAAAGACAAAGGTTTCACAGAACCAAATTGAGACACTAAAACCTTATCATACTCAAGTTAATTCATAGTTTATAAAGTTAATTTCTGTTCAGGTTTATCTAGACTTGGATCCGTAGATGGCCACTTGGTTGAAAAAATCTGCATTTGGGGTTTTAAGCTCTTTTGGAATTTTGGAAATCTATCTCACTTTCTTTTTGACTTATGATTTCACAATATTTGACTGGATTGTTTCTAACTTTAAAGTTCATCAAAGAGACCCCCTACACCTTACCTCATGATACCATTAGGAAGTATGGTTTCATCACCATGGACAAGGTATAGGTGAGTAAGGGAATTTCCTCCTTTCCTAACCTTACATCACCAGTAAGAGATGCAGGCTCACCACCGAAGGTTGGTAGGGCAAAGAAATGTGTAAAATAATTTTTTTTGTTAATTTGCATTTGACTTACTTATTTGGGAAAAATGTTTAGAATTTTCTTATTTCTAAAGATATTTTTATGGGATAGATGTGACACCATGAAGCTTCTATAACAAACTATGGGAAAAGACACCTAATCCATTAAGAGACTATAAGCAGAACCACGTATGCAGGCCATGGTATGATCACAGTCAAAACTTGTGTTATCCTACTTGAATCGATGAAATGATTGAGAAATAATTGATGGTACTATAAAGGTTTGACGAGATATGATATGAATTTTTTTCCATTGTTTTCATAAGTTTTTAAGAATTTCCATAAGAATAAGTTCCTTGATCACAATTTTTAAAAAATGAACTAGCAGATGAAAATGTAATGCAGATGCAGTAATGTACATATGAAGATGTTGGTGGATCATGCGTAGTACCTCTTTAGGTGAAGAGAGTTTATAGATTCACTAAACTCCTCACCCTCTAATGTACACAGGTGAAATGCCCCATTTTTGTAGTCTTTTATCACTCGATATGGAGCCAGCCACCTAGGTCTGAATTTACTTCCCTCACCTGTTTTCTTGTCTATCTGACTGTCAAGTCTTAATACCAAATCTACCTCATATATTTCATGTTCTTAAACCTTCTTGTTGTGTTTTTGAGCCATCCAGATCGGCGTAAATGTTGTTTCATTGTTCAGTGTTAATTCTAGCCTTATCAAGACTTTCTAACTAAGAGATTCACACTTCTCGATAACCTTCTTCTCCTAGGATCCCTTGCAATGAAATACGAAGAATAGGTATTTTGAATTTTAGTGGTAGAAATTCTTTAGCATCAAACATTAAATAAAATGGGGTTTCCCCTGTTGGTGTTCTAACTAACGTTTGATAGGCCCACAAGGCCATTTGAAAATATTTAGGTGTCAATCTCATTTTTTCTCCTTAACGGTTTTAAAAAGAATGGAATTTAACATCTTATTGGTAGCCTCAAATTTTCCATTAGCCATAAGATAGTAGAGAGAATCCATGTGATGACTTATTTTAAAATTTCCACACAACTTGCGTACCTCATCATTTTTGAAATATGTGCCATTATCTCGAGATAATGACTTATAGGACACCGTACCTACAAATGATCTAGTTTAAGATGAACTTAGCAGTCATAGATCTAGGTATAGTGGTAAGAGGCATGGCTTCTACCGACTTGGTAAAGTATTCTATGGTCATGATTATGAAGTTATGGCCATTTTTGATGAGGGAGATAATTTCCCTATCGAATCCATGACCCATGTGGAAAAGGGCCATGGGGTTGTGATTGGTTGTAAAGCTTGTGCCGATGATGTAGACCTCATGGGAGAAATCTTGGAATTTGTGGCATATGCGCACAAAATCTACTACGTCATGTTCTAGAGTGGACCAAAAATAGCCCATCTGATGTATCTTCTAAGCAGTGGCATGGCCGGTGAAGTGACCTCCACATACCCCGCTATGTGATATATAAATAATCTTTTTAGATTCCTCTACGTCAACACATCTTAACAACATTTCGTCAAAGGCTCTACGGTAGAGAAATTGTTTCAAAATCATGTACTTAGTAGTAATGACCCGTAACCAACTTCTTTGTTGCGATGTTGCCCCTTCTGAGTATATATGGTCCATGATGAAATTGACAATGTCGGTATACCAAGGACATACAGAGATAGGAAGCATGGTTTTGAAAAATTACATGCACTCATCAGGATAGTCTAAATCTACTAGATCACCTCCATCCAATGGATTGTCAACCAACTAGTCCGCAATGATTTTTCCCTTGATGGATTTCTGATTTACAAATATTAGTTCAAACTCACCCATTAGGGTTATGAAATGCCCCACCTTCTTAGATAAGGATCCTTGTGTGAGAAATGTCTGCAGTGATATGAATTAACAATAACCCTTGTTTCTTGATTTAGCATATAATGTCTTAAGCACTTTGTTGCAAAGACTATGGCAAGGCATTATTTTTCAACCTAGGTGTAACATGTATCATAATCAAACAACGTCTGACTAATGACATAAATTACACATTATTGCTTATTGTCATCCTCTTGAGCCAACATGCAAGCTAACAAGACATTAGTAGCTCATGAATATAAGATCAAGGGGTGGTCTAAATTAAGTGGCATGAGTGTGGGAGGAGACAATAGGAATCATTTAACTGATTCAAATGCCTCATTGCATTCTTCCTCGTCTAATCAATGGAACAATCCTTTTTCAAAAAATTGTTGATTGGATGAATAGAAAAGGTCAAGTCAGGGATGAACCTTCGGATTGCACCGAGTTTCCCAAGAAAATATCTGATACTAGATTCGTCTGATGGTGGAACCATTTCTAGCACAACCTAGATTTTGGCTAGGTCAACATCAATCCCTTGTGAAGATATAATGTAAGCTAGAAGCTTACATCCCGTTACATTAGATACACATTTTTCTGGATTCAATGTGACACTGTACTCAATTAAGTGAGAAAATATGACATGAAGAACCTCTGGTTGATCACAACACTTCCTGGATTTAGACAGAAGGTCGTCCAGATAGGATTCCACAATATTATGAATAATGTGATGGAATATATATGTCTTTGCTCGTTGATACATGGCACCAAGATTCTTAAGACTAAATGGCATGACAACATAATAGTAGGTCCCCCAAAGAGTTATAAATGTAGTCTTGGCTTGATCCTCAGAGATTTTGATTTGATTGTACCCGAGAAAAACCCATTTATGATAAATAAAAATTAAAACCCAGTTGTTGTGTCAACAATAACATCGATGGATGGTAATGGGAAATCATCTTTGGGGAAAGCATTGTTAATGTCCCATAATTCTATGCAAATATGGATCTTTCCATTCTTTTTGAGAACGGGACAATATTAGATACCCATTCTCGAATAGTCAACTCAGCTGGCTTGATGAATCTTACGTGGAGGAGTTTCATTACTTATTCTTTCACCATAAGGGCCACCTTTGGTTTCATGGCCCTTAAATTTTTCTTAATTGGTTTAGCATCTAGCTTGGTGAAGGATTTTTGGTGTTCCTTAAGGATTCGGGTATGTATTTCCACCTCCTTTGGAGTTAAGGAGGATCCCAATTTTAAGATTTTTGGTTCCTCCTCTATTCTAATATTTATATCGATTGTTCCTTCAATTAAGGAGGCATTGCCTTCCTTGATTTTTGGTGGGGCTAGAGGCCATTTTAAATCCCCTTCTACTTCTTCCTCATAAATTTTAAGATCTTTTCTCGGGAGGATTCGATCATGGGATTCCCAAAATAGGAAGAGGAACACAAAATTAAGGAAAGGTCTATCTCATGATAAGTAAGATGCAAATCTGCAAAAGCATTTAAATATCTTAAATTTGCTTCATCACCATCAACATGGTCTAAAAAATTAGGTTGATTCTTGGCTTCTACATATGTCAACATTGGGGTCATTGGTGCTTTACGAATCAAGGGCTTGGTGTGGACTAAAATCATGAAGTTGGTATCTTCCAAGTCACTACTTGGGGTGAAGCAAGAAGAAGTTTCTATAGAGTCTACGAGAAGGTTTTGTTCATGTGGAACTGCTTCAATTGATATGAAGTTGAACCCTTTTGTCAGGCCTAGTACTACTATTTTGTAAAGTTGTAGATGCTCAACTCTAGTCTCATATACTTCAGGATATCTCTAATTTGTGACTAGTTGTGAATCACCCAACACCCTAATATTGAGGATGCCCATTCTCTTAGCTACAATGAGACCTAATAAGAGAGCCTCATATTCAGCCCCATTATTTGTGCATTTAAAATTTAACTTGAAAGAAAAGGTAGAATCCTTCCTTTAGGCAAAGTAAGGATCACGCACTCCTTAACGCAAAAATGACACTTGGCTCCATCAAAATGGATATTCCAATAACTACTCAGAAATATGGATGTTGGGTCATCCTTTGTACCTTCTCCCTTTACCTCGGTCACTTCAACCATGCAAACCTCATATGCTAGAAGAGAACCGAGTCCCAGAGTATGTCCCATACCCATAGAATCAAAGGGGAGGAGAATAGGAAAATCCTTCTCCAATCTTGACAATATTTGTTGTGGTTCCTAGCGACACTGTCTCTATAATAACGGTTTCATCCTTGACCGCCGAATGCCCTCAATCAACCTTGTGACTTCTAACTTTGTTGTAGGGACTAGTTTTTAATTTTTTACTATGCTTGTAGGTTTGTTTAGCTGATTTGTGGGAAGCTCAAACTCAGAGTGGACCCCTGGCCTCTTCTTTAAGTTATCCAAATGTATGTCAAAGGGTTTTGGATCACCTTGTGCCATAAAGACCTTCCCTAAATGCAAGAATCTAATAACCTAGAGTAGAGTGGAGGGGATTGCCTTCATGCGGTTGATCCAAGGATGGCCAAGGATCATATTATAGTTAGTTTCCCGGTCTATAATATAAAACTCTATTAGCATCATCTTAGGCTCAAGAGTAACCAGTAAGACTATGGTTCTGATCGACGTTGCCTTGAGGCTATCATATCCTCTTAGCATGTTTTGTGTCGAGGAGAAATTGGTCTCCCCATACCCTAACTTTTTATCAAAAGATAAGGGAACTATGTTAACTACTGCCCCATCATCGATCATTACACATTGTACATAGTTATTGTAAATCCAAACTTGTATAAATTAATTCGGGTCACCCTACAATCTATCTCAACATCCGTGGGAATCTTGTTGATGTCAAACACAAACCCAATATCTCTCTCAGGATTCCCTAGAGGACTAACGTCGAAGTCTATGTGATTTATTTGTTCCTCTAGTATAGGGGTAATGTTAATCAAATGGCTGAGACCTAGAGATTCTAATAGAGCGGCTCTATGAGCAGGGGAATTCTTTAATAGATCTAAAAGGAAATGTCTCAAAAGGTCTTGATTAGATCACTGATTAGGTTATAAGCCCCTACCAGCTTGTTTAGTGTATCATGAACATTTTATAACATAGCCAGATAAATTGGGATTGGCTACGAAGAATAATCATTGGTTCTTTATTCGCAATAAATGGTAGCGTTAATTTGGGGTTCAACATCTAACTCTACCAACCCCACAATTTTCATTTGTTGGCGACCATCCAAAGGAGGTTCCACCTGTGGGTTTGAAAAAGTTGAGGATTCACGATCATGATTCCCTATTACAAATACCTTTATTTGAACCATAGTAGGATCTAATCAGTATCCATTGGACACGTGGAGAGAGGATCGTTAAAGATCCCCAACATAATGTTCTTCGAGAGATAATGGTCCCATGTAGGTATTTTGAGTGGGTGTTGTTGGGTTTGCCAAAAACATGTCAACAAATAATTATCTTTGGTCCTCTGGAAAATGCTGTAAAAACTTGTTACAATCGCATGGCACATTCTTGCGTCATGCCCGCGAACCCTATGGAAACCACAGTATAAGTCGGGATTGTAATCTTAAGGCCTTTGGTTTGTTCCTTGTTGTGGTCTGAAACTATGGTTATTGTTTGGTTGCTAGTTGTTATAATTAAAATTTTGGAACCCTTGCCCTTAGTTTTGGAATTGGTTGGGATACCCGCTTGGGTATTGACTAGGGCTTGGGGTTGGTGTTTATATCTATTACGAGGTTATTGTTGTAGAGGATGATTAAAATCCACAGTGTAAGTTTATCAAGGGTGAGAATTATTGTTTCTCTTATTATTACCATTATTTTTATTGTTATTTTTAGCACCCACATCTGGTAGGATTAAAAACATTAGAATTTTTGGGCTGGTTAGTCACACCGTCGGTCATGGCTCCACGATTCTTATTAAAGATATTTGGTCCTTTATTTCTATTTGTTTTGTTGGAGTAACTGGATTATTTTGATTAGGGGTGACTAATCTTCCATTAGCTCCATAAGTTTTGTGACCAATGTCAATGGACGCTTGGTCAATCTAAAGAGCACCCTCTAGCACCTCTTCATAGCTCCTTAGAGGGAAAATTTGAACTTCTTCCTTTGTCTCTTTTTTGAGAGAGTGGAGGAACAAATTACAAAGCTCTGTTTGATCCATATATGGAGTGTTTCACATTACATTGAGAAAACAATGTTGAACTTTCACACTAAAATTAGCAAAGGAGTAGAGAACTTTTTGCCACCTTTGAATAAAGTGGGTTGAAAACTCATTGTGTTTTTGTTTGATATAAAGGAATTCCCTTATTCATGTTCTCAAAAGCTTTTTCATATCAAAATCTTTGATAAAATCTGATACGAGTTTCTTGAACGAGTGTATTGAAGCCTCTAGTATCCTATAGTACAAGTTGAGAGAAATACCTTCTAGTGTCTTACGAAAGTTTTTGCAATGACTCTATCCCATGTGAGAAGCTCTCGAATAGCCATTGCATAAGCCCTATGTGGGCATTAGGATCACCCTCCCTTTGAATTTCGTTGAAGATTCGGCAAGGGTCTTGGAGTATGAATGTCTAAATGGAGAAGTCTAGGGGTTCCTTGAGATATTTAGAATAGGTACCCATTTCGTGTGTTTCCACCATTGAAGATCATTTTTGGGGAGGTGGGGCTACCTCGAGCTTACTAAAATGGGAAAAATAGACATTTTTTTCTTGGGGCATATGGCATGCCCTACAATTGTCCATATAGATCCAGGGAGGTATACATGTCCCCCTGTGGAGATTTAGAATACATGTGTACATAGGGGGGTTGATTACCTTGATATGGAATCGAAGGCACGAAGCCGGAACGTTGCATTTTTGGTTGGTATGGCATTCGAGAACGCACTTCTAACTGGTGCTTGTTGTGGATATCCATACATGGCTTGGGGCATACCCAAGGTAATTGGTCCCCATAAGAAGATCTCTAAGGTTTTGTGTATTCATATAAACTAGAGGATTTTATGGGTAGGGAGAATTCACGGTTTCCCTGCATATGAATTATGAGTATTTTGGGTAAGCTCTAGCTCATTGAATTTTTCTACCAAAGTTTAAATGATATCACCCATTAATAGTGATGATTTCTTAGGTAATTTTTGTTAAACCCTCATAGGTTGTTGAGGAGTATGGTATCCTAAATGAATTGTTCACTATGTTGCCACCCCTCATTGGGCATTATTTCGGTTGGTACGGGTAGTGTTATTTTTTGAAGAAGGAAATAACCTTGTCCTCGCAACCTATCGAAAGCTTGGTTCATGTTCGAAGTGTTGTTCACTCCTAGCATATCATGCTAAATATTCCTCATCTAGATGCGGGATTTTATCCAATTGCATGCTAATAGGTAGTTGAAACAATACCCGAGGAGATGAACTTACCTCACCAAAGTTTATGTTGTTTGAACTTGATTTTCATGAGGATAGCTCTCAAATGAATTGGTCAAGTTCCTCAATACATACAAAGGAACCAACATTGGTTCCCTAAAGTAGAGGGTTTTGAGTAGATGAGTGGTTGTCTACCCATGTTGAAAGTGAAGGTGATTATTGTGGTATACTTGATTGGTAATGGTACATGTCAAAACCTAGGATGGAATAACCATACTCATCATATCCTGACATATTCGGGGGGTATAAGAATACCCATAGAATAAAGGATGGATAAAGAAAGTGAAAACATTTAGAGGCTAGCTCTTCAATTTAGGTTCACCAATTTGTACGACAAAAAATCAACACATGACCTTCTTCGCACCCAACCTCTCCGAGGTCTTACTTAGATAGCAAGTGTAGAATGAGTTTGAATGTGAGTGTGATGGTGGGGATTAGGCTAATTAGGAAATATTATATCTTCAACACATAATTTCAAGATCTCGATTCTAAGGAAAAAAATTCTCTCCTAGCTTGAAGTGGTGTGATGGCTTGGTTTGAAATAATAGCTGCTCGTAGACTCCAATCGATGTCGAAGCTCACGATGAGATCTTTTTGTTGGTTACTGAACACGTGAAAATGACCTGCGAGTGCCTCATATAGATTTCTAGACAAGGTCATGGAAGTAAGAGGCATGATGGAGCCATAGGTATTTATGGGAGATTTTTCTGATCTGGTCCAAAGTCATATCCCGATTAGATGTTATGTTTAGTGAGGAAAGTTGTGCAATAATATCTAGTGGAAGTAGTGAAGATCTGAATACTAATGTACGCAAACTAGTTTCAACATCTAATCGACTAGCATACCCATTGGGTTGTAGGAATTGAGGATCACAACCAAAGACTCATTGGATGTTATGGCCCTTGAATGGACACGATTGTGATCAAATCATGTTTCCATGAGTTTTTCAATAGTCATAGGCTTGATTAATAGTGATATTTAGTGTATTGATTTGTTCTATTTTCTCAGTAAAAGTTACAGTGTGTGTAAGAATGTCAAATGTAAACTAGTATCAATGTCAATTATCAATTCTAACCCGTTGGGTTGTGGGACCAAGCGATCTCAACTATATGTCTTTTCCTTTTGTGGACCATTGATGGTCATACAAAATGAAATAAAATGATTTTTGATAAGAAAAATAATTACTAAAGGAAAACTAATCTATGTTTTTGGAGTTTTCATAATATTTTGGATCAAAGCAATAAAATCAAACTAATCTATGAAAGGAAATATATTTTTTCTTTCCTAATTTTTAAGCAATGCGTCTAATCTAATAAATAAACTAAAGAAAGTAATCAGCCAGATGTATATGGTTACTTGTGCAAATGTATGAATTTAATCCAAAGAAAATAACCTAATCTAATCAAAACTCTTCAAACCCTACCTCAAAGGTGAAGAAAAATCATGACCACAGAAAGGGGCTATTGTTCCTCACAACTTCCCTAAGTAATGTTAAAGAGGCAAGCTTACTAATGACCTGGATCTACCCGTGATTGACTAATTCTATCGAAATGAATTATTTTCTACTCTATTTGATATGAATAATTGAAACTAGTGATTTAAAATTGACAATTTAACAAATAAGGAAAAAAACACACAATTCCAACCTAGATAAGAAAGAGCTTTGGAAAATCTGGTTGTGTCTGTATTTGTCCCCTTAGTATGTTCCTTTCTTTCTCTGAGTGTTCATGTGAGTCCAAGGGATTGGGAATGCAATAATAGTAGTAGGAGGATGGTGCTTGAGCAATGGCAACTTGATGGAAGTCCGAATGGAATGCAGGTAGAAGAGAGATAGCGCAAGAGATCAGAGCTTGGCTATGCAATTCCTAACAAGATTATAACAGCAATACAATGCAAGATACACAAAATTTCTCAGGCCTTTTGCTTGAATACAAACATGGAATATATAGGAATGGAGGATGGGAGGTGCCTTCATGCACAAGGCAAGAAGGAGTAATTCCAACTAATTAAATCTATTTAAAAATAGAAGTAGGAAGGAGATACAAGAAATCAAAGCTAATTTTAGGTAATTTGGCTCATGGATGCATGCAAAAGTGAAGTTAAGTGAATTATTGGATGTTAAAACACGCGTGAAGGTTTTGGAAAAAGCGGTAGGATCACCACCTGCGCGGAGCATTGGTTATAGGACCACCGCCCTATTTTGGGCAGCGGTTTCAAAACCATTGCCCAAGAAAGGAGGTGGTCATAGCATTAAAGTACAAAACATGTGTAGAAAGAGGCAAGAAGCTAGAAAATGCATGGGAAGGCTAAGTAAATAGGTATAGGTGACAAATATATACTGTGAATGGAAATTAGAGCTCAAACACCTTCTTAAAAGGACATGAATCATCATTGGGAATTTTGTAACCATTTTCCGACAATGTAGTAGCACATGCAATTTTGGGTGCGTATGATTACCCATGGGGTGAAGAAGGATTTATTATGCCAATATTCTAGTGTGATGAGGATTTTATTATAACTAGAAAATCCATCCATAATAGATCATCTCGTGGCTTGTTGTTAAATCAATGATTAGATCAATATTTGGTAATGTAAAATAATCTTTTGGATGAGCGATATTAAGGTCTCGAAGTCCGTATAGATGCATAATTTTCTAGTGGATTTAGTGACAAGAATGATGATAGAAACCCATTGTGGATAATCAATAGGTATTATGAAGTTAGCTTAAAGAAGACCCTAAAGTTCTTCTTTGACAAATAATGTGACATGAGGATGCATCTTACAATTTTTTTTCTTCACGTGCTTAGAATCTGGGATAGTGATGATATTATGGATAATGATTTTAGGGTGTATACCGCATGTCACTATAACACCATGCAAAGGCTTGAAACTATTTGGATAGTAAAGTGGTGAATTCTTTGATTTATCAAAATTCTAAGTCTTGGATGATCTTGACAATGTGTGGCTCTTGTGATGTGTTGATATTAACATCGGTGGTTGATTTGTTGGAAAGTGTAGAAGTATCATGTGGAAAGGATTTTTGAAAATAGTTGTCCTTAGTACCAAAATAAGTTAAGATAGTTGTAATGCCCACTAAAACAACCCACTTGAGACCCAAGAAACAACCTAGGATTAGTTAGGAAAATTATGGAATAATTTTTTTTTTTGTTTAAAGGAGTCTACTACCAGGTTACAAGGCAACAACTGCCACTAACAGATTCGGAACAATTCAAATTCACTAGAACATAATTTTCCTTTATTAACAATTATTAGAGGTCACAAGGTCCAAAATTTAGGGTTAGAAGTTTCAATTAGGTTTAGAGGGTAAATTATCACCATACCCACTCTCTAACAGGATTAGAGTTTCAACTTAATTTTCTCACACTTAACGCATTCTAAATTTCCCTAAATCATTTCCATTGGATAGGAAATTTCTTCACCTTTCCAATGATATAAAGAAGTCCTCCTAACTCCTTATAAAACTCAAGTTATGGGTCGGTGGGCCTTGGGGTGAAAATTTTCCCCAAGAGTGGGCTTGCGGGCCTAGGGATGAAAATTTTCCAAAAAGGCGGGTTAGTGGGATGCAGGGAGATCTTTTGAAATTTTCCCGCATGGGGGTAAAATCCACTTTTTCACCCACGAGATCCGCCAAGGACACGTGGTGCCCTCCAAGCCAAAGCAAGGGAAAATGAGGGAACGGTGGGGCGGTGGAGAATTTTGAGAAAAATTCACCAAAGGAGGGTGAATGGGATAAGTTGCATGTGTGGGCCCGCGCGTCCATGGAAAGGATTTTTCCAAGGCAAGGGCGGGAGTGTAGGGCTGCAGAGGTAGTTACAAAAATTTTCCAAAAAAAATAAAAATTCAAAAAGGATAAAGTTTCAAGAGTTCCGTCCTCCGCTGTGCCACGTGGTAGTACCCAATTAGATGTGGGATTGCGGGCCGGCAGAGGAAATTAAGAAAAATTTCCAATTTTTTTAAAAACCGCCAAGGAAGAAAATGGTGTCGTGCCTCTGCCATTGCCTCGTGAGGCCATGTGGCAGCTTCGATTGGTTGTAGGCCGGCGGGGCAGTGGAGAAAATTTTAAAACCAATTCCTAAAATTTTTCTAAGTCTCAAGGGAAAATTTCGGGCCACGGGCCCACCAAGAAATTTTTTCCAAAAATTTAATACCAAGTGAAAAAAACTTCAGAAGGCCATAACTTTTGATAGAAAGCTCAGTTTTGGGCAAACGAGGACTTTATGGAAAGCTATCAACACCCTCTTTGCACAGAAATCATAAATTTTAGATTTTGATAAAGTTTAATGGGTCAATTTAATGAAAAAGTTTTGCAAGATTTTTAAAAGTAAAATGGTAAATTTTAACTTAATAAATTTGGTTCAAATTTGATCTTCTCCTTCACTCAACATGCCAAACAGACATGGAGAATTATTCTAAGAAGGATTTAGGATGTATTTGGAAGGTAATTTTGCTTGATTGATTTCCAATTTGAATTATTACAACTTCGACAAGGAAAGAGACTGTGAAAGGTTTGGGCCCAATTTTGCAATGTTTTAAATTATTTCCTTAAGTGTTTTTGTCAAATTGAGTTCATTGATATCATAGCATGCTAAATTTTAATGTTTCAATGTTGATTATTGTTTGCAAGTTTGAACTATTCATTTTAGATGAATTAATTGCCAGTTTTAAATTTTGAGATAGAGATCAATTTCTAAAGGATCTGTTTATCATTTTTCATCATTCAAGTATGGAAATTTATTCTAATCCTAGTCAAATCCATTTAGTTGATTCAATAAACCATTTACTAGCTAAAATGCAAAGTTTGATTTCCAATTCTGTCATATTTTCAAAAGAACAAATTAATACAATTCCTTTCATACGTATTCCTTTCTTTCAACCAAAGATTTCAAAACATTGATATAATCAGTTTCAATTTAACAATGCAATTTGGGAAAAACATATCATTCATTCATTGATTTCCAAAGGAAATTTTTACAACTTCTTTCTTTTATTCCTTCCAAATTTCATCATACAGATTACATAGTAGAATATTACATTTTCTTTCACATTCTTTCAAAGCAAAACAAAGTCTGTCTCTTTTCATTTCACTTTACAAATTTCATAATCCATACAACATCTTTCCATTTCCAAAACATTTACAATTTCATCCACTTCAAAGTGGGAAAGGTTACAAAAGAATTTATTTCACAAGGGACTGTCAAACTATCTTTCTCCTCTGCTCCAGAACAACAACATGCAAAGTTCCCTTTTCTTCCAATTTGATCACAACAAAAGTGGGGAAAGGCAATGCTCTCCACCCAACCAAGACATCCAATGAAGAGGAGAATCCATCCTTCTTCATTGGCCCCAAGCCCCAACCAAAATGCAATAAGAAATGTATTTCAACTCATGACAACAACAGATTCCAAAAACATACACACAACAATCTTTCAACATGCACATTTCAAATTAAAAACACAGTTCAAACAAAACAACAGTTTACAACTGCATTAAAACATTAAGACAGAACTCAGGCTTCATCATGCAAGCCAAAGGAGCAAGAGCTATGGGGGAAGCTTCTTATACCTCCCAATGGGAATTGGGCATCCACCTGTAACAAACCACCAATATAATTCATCACACATATCCTTATGCCCCCACAATTTTCCTTATGCCCCCATAAAGTAAGAAATGCAAGCTATTTCTTTTCCATGGTGGATCCCAATCCCAAACTCCCTCCACAAAATTTCTAATGACACTGGCATTCCCTTATGCCCCCACATGGATTTCCCATAGCCTTCTCCTACACCATTCCTATGGCAGTCTACCCAAATAGCCAACAAATACACAAAACATTCACCATTCACACAAACACAAAAAAAAATAAAAGCATAAATGAGACCTAAGCTCTTACCTCTCCATGGTAGATTTTGTTCCAAAATAACAAGCTTTCAATGTAAAAATATAGTCCCAAAATCAGTAACCAACAAGCATGAAAAGTTATCTGATCTCCTTCCAAAAGAAAGATCTCCAATCCACAAGAAAATTCACCCCAAGGAAGCATGCAAAATGTTTCAACAACCCAAAACAAAGCAAAGAGTTTCAATTTTATAGAAGAGGGAAGAGAAGAGGATGAGGTGGATCCATGTAGGATGCCACATCACACATCCTCAACTCCAACACAAAATTCAAATTCATTCTCCAAAGCACAATAAAGAGGTGGGTGAATAATATGACAATTAACTTACACACTCCAAAAACCCACACCCCAAAGGACTGAATTTAATAAAATGTAAGAAGAGTGCAATTAAAACTTACAATTTGTCTTCCCAAAATGCATTAAAAAGGTCTAAAATCAACCCTCCAACCATAGGTATGGTTGGTAAATAAAATTAAGAGGTATGGGACAAGTTTTACTTGTCCCACAAGCCTAAAAAAACAGCCTCCATTGACAAATTCGAGTTTCCAAGAAGGTGGAGTATTTCAAACTCTAAAATCTGACTTACACAACTCTTACACATACTTACAACATTTAATACAAAATCCAACAACTTCTATAATTACTTTCTTATATCCAAAATTTGATTGATTTATTTATTTTAACAATATGATTACTCACATTAATTCTCCACAATTAAAATAATAATAAAAGGGGTCAATGCATCACAAAATAAACACATGCAAACAAAAATAAAAAGGAACCACACTAATAAAATATACAAATCCCCTTGGCCACATTCAAAGGTTATCCCCCATGGGAATCCCTAACAAAATACAACAAACACACACACACAAAACATGTTGTCATGGTGACCTTGTTGAATTCATCTAGAATTCCAATGTGGTTGGTCTCCAATCCCACGATGTTTTTGTGATATTTTAACCTGAAAAACACAAATTCCTCCTTTGGCCTCATGGTCATATTAGAACATCCAACATGATATAAATATAATCACAAAATCATCTATACATATGAATCACGACAACATCAAGGCAATCAACAATATCACTTACAATTTATATCAACAACTATATCATCATCATATAATGTCCATTTTCTAGGTCTACTCACAATATCCAAAATCACATGTCCGAACAACATTCATAATATATCCATGTCAAATAGTATATCATCATCCACATATGAAGTGGTATCTAATAATCATCATGCATCATAACTAAATCAAGATCAACAATAATCCATGGTCCAACATCTAACATCATACTAAATCAAAACCATAATAATGTCCATAATGTAATCAATAGTATCAAGATCAGTATCAAAAGGTGTCAAAGGGAAGTGGGCACTACAATAGTTTCATTGTTTTGGTAATGAAGGATTTGAATAGTATGATTATATTACTCTAACATGTGTGGTAAAGTTAGGGGAAGAGTTTTATTCTTACCATTATCTTGATAAGTCAGCGGTCCAAGTGTGATAGCATTGATTAAAAAAATTAAGGTGGAATAGATATAGTGTTGTCAACATCACATGGTGAGTCTAATAATGGTGATACTAGTGCTTAAGGGTTTTATGTTGATAGTGATGGATTAGAGGAATATTCTTTGAAGAAAAATCCATATTTCTCATGAGGTTTCCTTAAGTCTTCATAGGGTAAGTTGTGTGGACCTTTCTCATATCAAACCAAAGCAAAGCCCTTCTATGTATAGTGGTGGAGGTAGGTTTGAGAGAACTAATGTTTTCCTAAGAAATAAAAGTATAAGGAGAATGATTTAGCATGAGGTTGACTATCATGATGAGATGAGAGGAAGTCAATACATCCCTAAAAAAATCTATGTTCATAGGAACAAGGACTCAAGGAAATGATATTTTTGTGTTAGAATCATAGAGCATTTATTTGTCATACCTTCCATATGTTTTAGGATTAGGGAGTGTATTAAGAGTCAAAAGTCGATACTCCCCTAGCGAGGGATGTTACATGATGTCTTCAAAGGATTTATTATCCGGTAGTTTAGATGTAGGGATGAAAGATATTGTAGAATATTTATGCAAAGATGTGGCATTTTATAATGGAAGCAACACATTATTAGGTTTGTGGGTCATTTGATAGAATCTGAATGGATTTAGATCGGTGGGAACTATAAATTTTTACCCTTGTGTTCATATTTTATACATTGATGTAGTGTGGATGGGATGTAACTCATAACCCGTATCCAGGATGACCTAGTAGTATGTTATATTCGAATTATCCTTATAAAAGATAAAAGAATCATGAAGTATTTAAACACCTATTTTAATAAGTAAAATAATTGTGCCTAATGTGGGGGTGAGAGTGTTATTACTGAACGAAGCATAGCAGGTGATTGAACAACTATGGTATTGGGTAAATAAAGTTATTTTAAAGGCATGAAATGATATTATGTTGATGTTAGCACCATTATCAATAATTACTCTCTTGACCAGTGTTGTTAATTTAGGAGGTGATAAAGAGAGGAAGATCGTGATATTTAGGGTGTAAGGATGGAATCTATGATTTTTCTAATGCGATCAAGGTAGACATTTTAAGGGAGCCAACAAGGTTAGAAAATGTCCTGGGGTTGCCATATGGTACTTGAAATGGCTTGGTAGGATTTAATAATGGCTTGTTGATGTTACAGAGAGTTGTGAATGAGCTCATAAAGAGATATTTTAACAAGAGCTTGATGTAAATGTTTGAGGATTGTTATTTATATGGATGTTGTGGATTAAGTTTGACATGCCGCAATGATGGACACATTGGATTTTTAAGCGATAGGCTAGATGATTTAGATGGAGTGATGGAGATAGATACTTTAGGCTCATTTTGATGCTAGGATTTAAAATCCTTAGTATGTGCTCTTGTGGTTATATGGATGAAATGTATTTGGAAGAGAGGGTTTTTACTAGAAGAATCCTTATTTTTACTAGATATGATCTCAAGTAATGTTTTGGAATTGATATGTTTAGGTACTTACGGGGTGGGTTTGACTTAATGTTTGGATTTGGATATATCAAGGTTGATAAATGGATTAAGATGTTTTATTTATTGGGAGAATTCATTTGCTAGTAAGAATTTGGATTATGGCATGGAGGGATTTGTAGTCCTCAATGAAGTATCCTGGTATTTGATGATAAGTTCGAATGCCTCATATTTATACAAGGAAGGTTTCAACCCTAGAGGATCAGAGTGATTAATAGGTAGAAATGTTATGATTAATGATTGCACAAGTTTTTCAAGTATTTTTGTATAATATTCTAACGTGGCTAATTGAGATGGTGATGAGGATGACAAATGTCGATATCATTTAGTGGTTTATAGATATGAGATACTTGAGTTGTGTTTTATGGGGCACATTTAGGTGTTTGAGGACATGTTATCCAAAATAAGCCCATGCTTATTTTTGGCTAACTTCTCCTCCATTCCTTTGTTGGTACTTAAAATGAAATTTTTGCATGCTTTAGGGACTCAAAATTTTTGGAAATGGTTCCATCAGATAGAAAAATTTCTTTCCTTTCCGTAGAAGGTAAAATTTTCCTCTTGACTCCTTCTACTTTTCGAGTTATGACTCGGTGGAGTTTCATGGGAAAATTTTCCCTTGACAAGCCCACGGCCAATAAGAATGCACCACGCGATAGGGCGGAGTGACGGATGTCGGGGAAATTTCAAGTTTTTTGGCGCTTTGGCTAAAAGCACAAAAGTGAAAAAAATTTCCCGTGGGCCCACGGATGAATGAGGAGCCGACATGTGTCCATTCAGCAGCAAGTGGTGGGGCGCAGGGATAATTGGGAAGTGTTTCCCTTTTGGCTAAAAGCCCAAAATCAAAATTTAGGCCCGAAGGCTTGCCAAGTGATGAGAAGCTGCCACGTGACAACAAAGTGCGAGGAGTTTTTGGGGAAATTGTTCTAAAATGAAATCAAAGGAAAAAGACACACCTTCAGCCCGTGATTCCACCGGCCAATGAGAAGGTGACACATGTCCCACGATGGCGGAGGTGGGGGGAAAAAAGGGAAATTTTCCCAAAATGAAATCAAAGGAAAAAGGGGCAGATTGAGCCTGTAATTCCACCGACGAACCAGAAGATGCCATGTGTCCCGGGACAGCTGGAGGCACGAAGAGTTTTTGGAAAATTTTCCAAAAATGCAAAAATCAAAATTTTGACCCCATGAGCCCGTTTTTGAAATCCAATTTTGTAACCTCGAAATTTGTGCCCAAAATTTTGCCCTAATTTTTCCCTAAATCTTCAAATGGGCATATCTTTTGATCCAGAGATCAGATTTCAACAAAATTAGACTTTTTGGAAAGGTCTCGAGCCCCTCTATGCATTGGAGGAATAAAAACATTATTTCTTGTAGGTTTTAATGGAGAAAATGTTAAAAACGTCTTTCAGGATTTTAATGCAAACCAAATTGCTTCAAATGAGTCATTTTTGCTCAAAACCACCATGGTTGCTTTCTCCCACACGCCAAGGATGAAGAATCAGTTCATTTTGATGGAAGAAAACCCTAAAAAGTCTTCTCATGCCATAAATGTGAGATCAGATTGCTTTGAGAGCTATGTTTCACCAAATTTATCATTTTTTCTCTCCAACACAAAGCAAAAATAGAGGAGGTTGATTTGATGGATTGTAGGATGATTTGAAAGGATTAATGGTGGGTGGTTGAGGAAAAAGATCAGATTTTTCTTCCTCCTCCATTTTCCTCTCTTTTCTTCAGCTATAAATGTAAAAAATGTGATCTATTATAATGTTGGACATTTTTCTCTTGTAAGCTCTCTTTTCTTCCTTAATGTAGATTTATAGAGTTTCAGACCTCTCATACAGGCTGCAACATATGTTTTTTTTTCTCCTTACCATTATAATGCATTATATTAAACTTGGGAATGATAATATATGTTTTGTGATTGATTTTCCAATCCTCTCATGTGTTTATCATTGTATTCTGATCTTTCATTACATTCTAGAAATCTGTGCATGCTCTGTGCTACATTCTTATGATCTGTGTTTATTTACAAAATAGAAGTTCATCACTCCTTTGGTGTATCACCATTTTAGCTTAGTTTTGTTTCCCCTTTCTTGCATTTTCAACCCTGTCTCCTTGGAATTTAGAGTAGGAATTAGTATTGAACCTCTGCAAATTCATGCATACACCTAAATAGAGGAGTAAGAACCAGCTTCAATCTGGAGAGTTTTCTCCCCTCTGCAAGGTCCCACACCTTGGAGAAAACTCAATGTTGTGCAATCACACTAAATGACCCAATTTTGGACTATAGATCTGAAGGTCATTTTGGGGTGTTGTAGATTTTCACTAATAGTTTTGGCATGCTGGTGGGACCTTAGAGGTCTTCATCTTCATTACAACAAATTTGATGTGTAATTGTTGTAAGTTTCTTGCTTGAAAGAGCCCTGATTTGCACATCTTGCTACTCCAAAAGGATAGAATCAACTGGTTTCAGCAGTCCAAGCTTGAAGATTCATGAGAAGGATCCAAACAAGGTCAAGGAATAGAGAAGAAGGATTTTCTAAGCATCTGCAATTATCCACAGAAAGAGGAGAAATGGGAAGAAGGATTCAAAGGTCTCCATCTCCACCAAACAGAACTCTATCAACTCCTCCACCTAGTAGACCTCTCATCCAATCAACAAGGGTTCTCAGGCCAATCATAATGGCATAACCCAATCCTTATGTCAACTTTACTGGCAGTACCCCACTTGATCTCAATCCACAAAACCTAGTTCCAATTATAGTATTGAAGAACATTCCATATTTTACTGGAGAAAATCAGACCACAGCTGGTGATCATGTCCAAGACATTGCTAATGTTTGTGCAATCCATGAGATTGTTGAGATGGATATTGCTATCAAATTGTTGGCATCTTCATTCAAAGGGAAATCATTGTAATGGTTCAGGAGCCTTGAGGTAGGCTCCATCCATAATTGGAACCAGTTGTGCACAGCTCTCCATAACCAATTTGGAGAGAAAGGGGACAACTTGTCTCTATTGGAGCAACTGACAACTATCAAGATATCTCCCAAAGAGTACCTAACAAAATTCAATTTCAAATTTCAAATAATGTGGGATAGAATCCCATTGGTAGTGAGAAAAACAACTCAAGGTGCTTTCTTATACTTTCTCAAGTCTTTAAATTCTAACATTTCTATGTTGATCCAATCCATGGGAGGTATAACTCTACCTGCAGCTTATAACATCACCATTAGGGCTGAGAATTGTTTGATCCAAGCTAGTAAACTTTCACCTAGGCCTCCTATGCCCCTATATCTAGATTTGGTAAGCCCAAGTTCCAGTCAAGCACCTACTTTAGCTCCTATTCCCACTCCTAGAAATCGAGTTCAAATGAAACTTCTACTTCATCCTTTAGTGCCTCAAATGAGCTTCAAGAAGTTATGAAACACTTGTAAAATTTGGGCAATGATCTGGTTACACTCAAGAGACAACAAGCTCAAAGTTTTAGGCCTTCTTATCAGCCTCAAACTCAACCTAATAGACAACCATATCATCCTAATAGGCCACCCAACCCAGCTGCAAATCAAAATCAAGTAAGGCCTCCCGCCAATAGACCATTTCAGCCCTATAACCCCCATGTTGTGTCTACCTCTAAAGCCTTAGTGCCAGTGTAAAATAATATAGCTCAAGAGTATGACTGGTGTTTCCCATTCAAAGAACCTCACAGCTAATCTATGTGCTTTAATGGTTCTTTGTACCAAGCTTTGATGGTGACAACAACTGGTGTGGAGAGTGAAGCAAGGGGAGAAACAAACCAACAACAAGGAACATCTCAACAAGATACAACTCTAGATGAGACTACACTTGTCAATTGGTAGGCTGAAGATTTTTGTGGTGTGAATAAAACACCTTCTTATAATATAGCAGCTAACACACAGTCAAAGAAGAGGAATATTGGTGAAGGGTAGTCATCATGTCCAAGTGATTCACAACCTTCCATCACTCCACAAGGTGTTGGCAAGCAAAATACAGTTCCAAATGTGTAAGGACAACCTAAGCCACCTTCTAGACCAGCTCAAATGCTAGCTGTTGTAGCCCATGTACAAGAAAAGAATGTGCAGACTAAAGGGTAGAAAAGAGATGGTTCATCCCCATTCAATATCATTGAACAAATGAAGAATACCAATGTGAACATATCTATGTGGGAGTCACTATCCATCCCAGGACAAAGGGACTGCTACAAGCTGCCATGAAGAATTGGTCAACCCCAAATCAGCTAGCTCATGTGCAAGAGAAGGTACTCACAAATGCCACTTAGCCTAAGGGGAATCATGGGGGACAACAAGGTAAAAATTTGAAGCCCCCTCCATTCTATGTTTCATTGATCATTAGGGATAAACTAGTACATAATTGTATGATTGATTCTGGGGCAAGTAGTTCCGTGATGCCCAAGCAAATAGCTGATCATCTGGGCCTTCAATATGAAGTCATATCCAAGGGGGTGGTGTAATTAGATGGGAAAATAGCAACAATAGTTGAAGTAATTAAATATTTGAGCCTTACTTTGCATGCATGCCCCAATGTCACTATTTTGCAAGATGTGTCAGTGATAGATTTTCCACCACTCTTTGCCATATGTTTGTCAAGGGATTTCACAGCTTCAAATTAGAGGATACCTATCTGTTGATTGGTCACACATGTTGTTCAGGAAAAGGTATGGATCCAAGGCCATGATCAGGTCTGAACCTATTGCAAACTTTCACATAGAGCCTCATACTCCAAGCCCAATCAATGCCAACTATTTAGCATTTGATCAAGAGGATTATCCAAACACACATGAAGATGACACCAAAGTTGGAAGCATTTCGATTCTAATCTTAATGAATGGGCCAGAAAGTACATGCTTTTGATCCCTTCAAATAAATGGAGGAATATGAACTAGGAGTCTATTATAGGCATGAAGAAAATCAGCCTCTTCCTAGCATCACCAAGCCAGACTATAGAGATGGCAATGAGGTATGGCAGCTGTTCTTTGATGGATCAAGAAGTAGACAAGGTGAAGGAGGAGGAGATATACTTGTTTCACCTCAAGGAATAAATTATTATTCAGGTTTTATATTTCTTTTGCATGTTCTAACAACATTGTTGAGTATGAAGCTTTGATACACGGATTGCATTGGTCAAGGAAGAGAGGCATAAAAAACTTACAAGTCTTTTGTGATAGTGAGCTGATTGTTAATCAAGTTAAAGGACAACATGCTGCCAAGAATGACTTGGTCAAAATTTCTAGGAATAGGGTGTGGGATCTCATTGAGGATTTTGAGGGTTTTGGCATCAACTCCATTCCTAGGAAAGAGAACCAAGTTGTTGATACACTTGCAGCAGTTGGATCAACTTTTGATGTTGTGGAAAGCATCAAAAGAGATAAAATTCATCCAAACATCCATGTGATTGTGAGGCCATCAGTTCCAGACAATAATACAAGTTGGAAAGTGTTTGAGAGTGACCAATAGATCATCAATTTCTTGCAAGAGGAAGCTGAGTTCTCACCAAAATCGAAAAGTTGGGACAATAAGATGGTGATCAAGTGGTATAGCTGAGAGAATCAACAAACTACAAAAGGAATTGTGACTTTAGAGTCTATCTTCAATCCTAATGATCAATTTAGGAATGAGAAAGCAAACATCTAAGTCAAGGGAGAGGATTCAGAGCCCATCTCAATTGGAGAAAGAAAGTCACTTCAAATTGGTAAAGTGGAAACCGAGTAAGAAAGGTATGAATTCATGCAACTTTTCCAAGAGTTCCCGGATGTATTTGCTTGGAGCTATGAAGACTTGAGAGGTTTCAATCCAAAGCTAGCTCAACACACAATTTAACTAGATCCAAGTGCTATGACCATTAGGCAAAAACAGAGACCGATGAATCCACACATCGAGCCTCTCATGAAGAAGGAATTGAATAAGTTAATAGAATCAAGTATCATATTTCCCATCAAGCATTCAAGTTAGGTTGTAAACTTGGTTCTAGTTATAAAGAAGAGTAGGGAAATCAAGTTGTGTGTAGACTTTATATAGAGATTTGAACAAAGCATCCCTCAAGGATCACTACCCACTTCCTTCTATGGAGTAGATTTTGCAAGTTGTTGCTGGCTCTGAAAGGTTTTCATTGCTAGATGGTTATTTAGGGTATAATCAGATCATGGTAAAGGAATATTATCAGTTCAAAATAGTCTTCACCACCAAATGGGGAACCTATGCATATAGAAAAATTCCATTTGGGTTGTCTAACGCCAGAGCTACTTTCCAAAGGGAAATGGACATGGAATTCAAGGGATTGATCAACAAGATAGTGCTGATATACCTAGATGATATTATTGTATTTTCTAAAAATGCAGAAGACCATCTCTTTCATTTGAGACAAGTGTTCCAAAGATGTAGAAGATTTGGGATATCTTTGAATCCAAAAATGCATATTCCTAGCTCATGAAGGCAAGCTCCTAGGCCACATTGTTTCCAAAGAAGGGTTAGCAATTGATCTAGAAAGGGTTGAAGAAATAAAAGCATGGCCATTACCAATTCATAAGAAGTCCCTTCAAAGTTTCTTGGGAAGAATCAATTTTGTTCGAAGGTTTGTTCCAGACTTTGCAGCCCTTGTCAAGCCAATAACTATGATGTTGAAGAAAAGTATGGATTTCAAATGGATAGCTGAAGGTAAGGCAAGTTTTGAGGAAATAAAAGAAGCTATCTCATGGGATCCAACTCTCATTAACCCAGATTTCTCCAAAGACTTCATCCTTTATGCATTTGGCGGTGGTGATACAATTTCTACAATTTTATTACAAAAGAAATGAAGAAAATGCAGAGCGACCAATTACCTTATTTAGCCAAATCTTGGAGGACTATAAAGTGGGTATTCCTTCATTGAGAAGAATGTTCTTACAGTAATTGGGAGCTTGAAGAAATTTAAGCATCTAGTTTTTAAAAACAAGGTCCAATTTCTGGTTTCTCATGCGGGAGTTAAAGACTTCCTCCTCAACAAAGATCTGAATGAAAAGCATGCAGGATGGATTACTCACGTCATGGAGTATGAAATTGAGATCAAATTCACCAAGCTGGTCTAAGGAAAGGGATTGTGTGAGTAATTGGCCTTGAGTCAACTAATTGAAGAAAGCAAAGAGAAGAATGTTGTTTTGGTGCTGCAAGATAGCCAAGAACAAAGAGATGTTCAAGAAGAAAATGGTGGTGTGCTCACTCCTTTCTAGAACCAAGACATAATGCACTTCTTACAAATAGGCCTATGCTCTCCAGAGATGAAAAAATCCAAAAGAAGACACTTCAAATTGCATGTTATCCCATATGCACTTGTTGATGGTGTCTTGTTCAAAAAGGATATCAATGGGGTATTACTGAGGTGCATTTGGAAAAATGACATTAAGAAAATGTTAGAAGAGTTCCATAATGGATCAGTTGGGGGTCACTTTTCTCTAAGAGTGACAGCTCTCAAAATCATGAAGGCTGGTTATTATTGGCCCAAAGTATTTAGTGATTGTTATGCATGGATCAAGAGGTGTAGGAATTGTGCATTCTTCACAGGCAAAGAGAGGTTAGCAACACTTCCATTGCACCCAATCTTAGTTAACTAGCCATTCATGCAATGGGGTTTGGAATTCATTGGAGTCATTAATCCAAACTCAAACCAAGGGCACAAATGGATTCTAACAGCAACATACTACTTCACCAAATGGACTGAGGCGGTGGCACTCAAAGAGGAAAATGAATCCAACATTCTAGACTTCTATGAGGGGATAGAAATTATATTTGCTATACCTACCACTATAATCTTAGATAATGCATTAGCATTCATAGGATCAAAGGTAACCGAATGGACTATTAGAAATGGGATCTATTTGAGCACTTCATCAAATTATTACCCTCGGGGTAATGGCCAAGATGAGTCCACAAAAAGAATCTATTAAAGATCATCAAGAGGACTCTAGATGAAAATCGAGGACTTGGCACACTAAGCTCAAATCAGCTCTATGGGCTGATAGGATAACTCCCAAGAGATCCACAGATAACTCTCCATTCAGAATTGTTTATGGGAAAGAGGCATTCTTACCTATGTCACTTGCGTTTCCAACATTGGAACTCATGAAGCAATTGGAATTGTTAGAATTTGAGCCCATGGAGGTTAGATATGTAGCATTGATGGAACTCCAAGAAACTAGAGAGCATGCAGCCCAAACAATGGAAAAGGATCAAGCAATAATCAAGAGAAGCTTTGATAAGAAATCTAAGGCTAGAACTTTCCAAGTTGGAGATTTAGTGTTGAAATGGGATGCAGACTGAGAAAAGCTAGGAAGGCATTCAAATTTGATGCCATTTGGAGTGGCCCCTACATGGTCACAAAATTCAAAAATAGCAATGCCTTCCAATTGTCTACATTGGATGGTGAGGAACTGCAGATCCCAATTAATGGAATCCATCTAAAGCATTGCTACTAAGGGAAACTTCTCACCTTGTACATATTAGCTTAGATTTTCATTCCTCCAAGTGCTTGTGCACATTGTTTTGTTGTAGCTTAGGTTTACATTTCCCTAAGTGCTTTGGCACAGGTTTTATTGTCCCAAGGATGCATCTTTTGCAAATCATGTTCTAGGCCAAAATGATTTTTCTACTCTCACATCTTTATCCTAGATATTTTCTAATGAATTGAGAGTAATAGGTAGTTAAGTTCATGACTCCATGCCTAATGGATTGCTTTCGAATCTAGTCACTTCATCCAAAGAGGGCGATGACCCTCTAAGTCACTGAAATTATTATCCAAAATAAGTCCATGCTTATTTTTGGCTAACTTCTCCTCCATTCCCTTTGCTGGTACTTAAAATGAAATTTTTACATGCTTCAGGGACTCAAAATTTTCTAGAAATGGTTCCATTAGATAGAAAATTTTCTTACCTTTCCAGAAAGGTAAAATTTTCCTCCTAACTCCTTGTACTTTTCAAGTTATGACTCAACGGAGTTTCTTGGGAAAAATTTCCCTTGACAGACCACGACCAATAAGAATGTGCCACGTGGTAGGGAGGAGTGGTAGATGTCGAGAAAATTTCAAGTTTTTTTACACTTTGGCTAAAAGCGCAAAAGGGAAAACTTTTTTCCGTGGGCCTACGGATGAATGAGGAGCCGACACATGTCCAATCGGCAAAGCAAGCGGGACACGCAGGAGAATTGGGAAGTTTTTCCCTTTTGGCTAAAATCCCAAAATCAAAATTTAGGCCCGAAGGCCCATCGAGTGATGAGAAGCCACCACATGGCAACGGAGCAATGGAGCGTAGGAGTTTTTGGGGAAATTGTTCTAAAATGAAATCAAAGGAAAAAGACACACCTTCGGCCCACGATTCCACCGGCCAATGAGAAGGTGACACATGTCCCATGGTGGCGGAGGCGCGGGGAAAAAAGGGGAATTTTTCCCAAAATGAAATCAAAGGGAAAAAGGGGCAGGTTGAGCCCGCAATTCCACCGACGAACCAGAAGATGCCACGTGTCCCAAGGCAGCGAAGGCACAAAGATTTTTTGGAAAATTTTCCAAAAATGCAAAAAGAAAAATTTTGACCCCATGAGCCCATTTTTGAAATCCAATTTTTCCACCTCGAAATTTGTGCTTGAGTTTTTGCCCTAATTTTTCCCTAAATCTTCAGATGGGCATATCTTTTGATCTAGAGATAACATTTCAACAAAATCAAACTTTTTGGAAAGGTCTCAAGCCCCTCTATACATTGGAGGAATAAAGACATTATTTCTTGCAAGTTTTTATGGAGAAAATGTTAAAAACATCTTTCAGATTTTAATGCAAACCAGATTGCTTCAAATGAGTCATTTTTGCTCAAAACCGCCATGGTTTCTTTCTCTCACATGCCAAGGATGAAGAATCAGTTCGTTTTGGTGGAAGAAAATCCTAAAAAACTCTTCTCATGCCATAAATGCGATATCATATTGCTTTAAGAGCTTTGTTGCACCAAATTTATCATTTTTTTCTCTCCAACATGTAAAGCAGAAATAGAGGAGGTCAATTTGATGGATTACAGGTAGATTTGAAAGGATTAATAGTGGGTGGTTGATGAAAAATATCATATTTTTTCCTCCTCTGTTTTCCTCTCTTTTCTTTAGCTATACATGTTAAAATGTGATCTATTGTAATGTTGGACATTTTTCTCTTGCAAGCTCTCTTTTCTTCCTTAGCAGGTAGATTTGTAGAGTTTCAGACCTCTCATATAGGCTACAACACATATGTTTTTGCCTCCTTGCCATTGTAATGCATTGTATTAAACTTGGGAATGATAATGTATGTTTTGTGATTGATTTTCCAATCCTCTCATGTGTTTATCATTATATTCTAATCTTTCATTACATTCTAGCAATCTGTGTTTATTTGCAAAATAGAAGTTCATCACTCCTTTGGTGTATCACCATTTTAGCTTAGTTTTGTTTCCCCTTTCTTACATTTTCAACCCTATCTCCTTAGAATTTAGAGTAGGAATTAGTATTGAACCTCTGAAAATTCATGCATACACCTAAACAGAGGAGTAAGAACCAACTTCAATATGGAGAGTTTTCTCCCCTCTGTAAGGTCCCACACCTTGGAGAAAACTCAATGTTGTGTAATCACACTAAATGACCCAATTCTAGACTACATATCTGAAGGTCATTTTGGGGTTCAGAGATTTTTACTAACAGGACAATTTTATATTTTTGATAGTCATTGTAATTTTGGATGATGGATATAGCCCCATAATGGAAGGTAAGGGGATGGTATCCTGTGGTGTGCTTTTTTTGTGAATGTCTTGTGGGATTTCTATATGTTAAGAACAATGATTTGGATGCTTTTGTATTAGATTACCAAGATTTTTAACTTGGTGTTGAGTGACATGGTATTGGAAAGAGATGTTTAAAATTTTAATGACAATTTTCTTCTCTTGCGATTCTAATGGGTCGATATGGGAGGATTATGGGATAGTAGATGTGGTAAGTTTTTTATGTTGTGATTTGGATGGATTCGGGATCTCAATAGTAATGAGATCCAAAGAGTTAAGTTGTTCACTTGGCATTTCAACTATAGAAAATAATGGTATTGCAGATGTGTGTGAGAGTTTATTGATAGTGTTGATGATGTGATGATACCCTATGACATTGGAATGATGTTGATTACTAGCCAAGGGATGATTCTGAAAGGTTTGTTTAAAAAAATATTGGATTTGATTAGGAATTACATTATAATTATCAAGTCATAATTCAACTTGGTCAATAAGGTCTTGGAGGATGTTTCTAAGAGGGTGGCACCTTTTTATGTCATTTCCTCAACATTGATGATATTTAAATAGTTAGTATCTCTATACCATGATGTTCTAGATGTACTCTTCGATAGGTTGGATGCATGGAGCTTAATATTTTGTCAAATATATCACTATAGGGATCCCCTAGAGGCATGTATTTATGTTGAGACTAGGACCTTTCAAAGTTTGAATGACCTTTGGATGTAGTTTTCAAAATGACTACATTTGCTAATCCTTTAGATTTGTCATTGTTAAAAGAGGTTTTAAAATAGGAATAAGAATTTATTTTCTTAGATCACAGCTTTAAATTTACCATCCTCAAGGGCATTGAGTTCTTAATTCTAGACCATGGTAAATGCCTCATCGAACATTTTAAATGACTAAATTTGAAGGTTTGATGATATGTGTTTTACATAGGATTGAGAAAAAAATCGATAAATTTATTTTGTGGAAGGGAGAAGGAAATTTGATCAATGATTCAAACGTAATCTAGCGATGAAATCAGAAACAAAATAATCCTCTAATTGTTTGATGGTATATAGGTTAGTGATAGATATTTTACGGTGATTTTGTGAGAAAAGTGTTCTAGGAATAATTTTGCTAGTTGTACGGATGAATAGAGGGAGTGTTAAATAATATTGTTATACTAATCAAGGGCGAGGCCAACCAAGGACATAGGTAGTTTTCTCAACATGAGGTCTTGATCATGAGTGATTAGATAAAAGGCATGAAAAAATTTGTTGATATGTTTTTGTGGATCCTCTTTAATGTAGGACATCATAAACTTAGGGAGTCCCAAGGTGGAGGATAGGCCTTCAAAACCATGAATATATTGATATATTTGTTGTAGATACATTTTTAGGTTTTGTTGTGCAAATGTGCAACAGGGAAATTGGAAGTTTCAAGGCACGAAAATTATACCCATGTGCCAAAATTTTCTTGTTTTATCATCCCTATGCACCCCAGTGTCAAATCCTCCAAGATTTTCAGCCCCTATTTTATGTTATCTCATCCCCTAGGTGATTTACCAAAGTCTATTCATTCCCTAGGTGATTTTAGGAAGTTCTGAAAAGATGCTATCTTCTGGCAGTAGTGGGAAGGGTTGTCATTGGCCTTCCCAGACCGGATCAACCCCCTAGAGTGGAATGGAAGGGAAAAATTAAACATGGAGGTGAATTAAAAACACTATAACATCATGTAAATTATTTTGGAAAGTTTGGGTAAGTTTTGAAAAACTTGGAACAGTCTGAGTAAAAAATTATGGTCCATAAGCCTAAGCAATACACAGGCCTAAAACAACTGTTGGACTTCATAAGAAGATTCTGCGAGCTCTGGATGGAGTTAGAAGTAAAAAAAATCTCCAAAAAGAGGATTCCAATACCTACATGATGGTGAAATCATATTTTTCACAATACCTTGGCGCATAGGGTATGCCAGTAGTTTTTATCGAGCACAAGTGGAGTCCCAAATCAAAAATCCACTTTTTTAGGGATCATATGGAAGAATAAAGACATGAAAACCCCAACATTAGATTCAAAATTCCATTTCTTGCTAGTATCATATAAAATTTCACCAATAAATTCAACCAGGAGCTTAAGTTATCATTGTTCCAAGTTACCCTCTCTTGAAGCTTCAAGAGTTAATCAATTTTCTGGAGGACATGTGTTTGCACAAGGAGCTTGGTGGGATTTTACGTCCCTAAGGTCAGGTACACTAACCTTGGAAAAATTTTCATAACCCCCATGTGACCTCTAGGACCCTCGTGTGACATTCAAACTTGATAGTTCAGCCCCCAGGTGCATTTTTGGAGCTCAAATTCCCTACAGTCAGATCATCGCCATGTGTCATCTCCACGACCACCATGGAATTTTATGTCCCTCATGTCCCTAAGGTCAGGGATATCAAGACATTAAAGATCATGCATCCCCATGGGGAGTATTTTGGTCATCCACGTGACCAACTTTCACCTCCCAAAGTGCTTTAAAGTAACTTTTTCACATCCATTCTTTGCCATCCAATCACCGCACATGTCATCCTCTTGACCACCATGGAATTTGATGTCCTTGAGGTCAGTGGAAATTAAGACATGAAAATTTTTCCCAGACTTCTCCCTCCATGATTTAAAAAATTTAAAATTCTAATTGTCGCTTCACCTGCTTCCAGTGCTTCTAGTTGCTTCCACTCCCGCACAGATATTTCCATTCTTCCTCTGTAACTTCTCATCCATCATTCCACCATTTCTGAAACTCAAACTAGACCTGCCATAGAGGTATTTCCTTCCACTCCATGAAATCATGCAGGTCCTAGAAGGAAATTTGAGCAAACACAGAAGGAGAGGCACAAAATGAAGAAGGAGAAAACAGAGAAAACTCCATGGCCATGAAATGAGAAGTTGAAGAAATATCTCAAACGGATGTGTGAAACAACAAGCTTTATTTTTATATTAATTCCTCTACCCAATTCCATCAATAATACACCTTCAAACTCTCCTCTTGTGTAATAGAGCATCCGTAGTGAAGAAATCCCACTTCTGGCTCAACGAAGAAAAATCTAATTTCTGTCAAATCATTGGGAAAAATGAAGTAGAATTGCACGTGAAGCACTAGAAGAAAAAACCCACGTAAAAAAAAATAATTTATTTCACAAATGGAGGAGAAAAATAGACCTGAAATTTTGAGGTCCATTAATGATCACCACATCCTAAAGCACTACCAGGTCCAAAAATTAAAAGTTTAAAATCTCCTAGAGTTTTGAGCGGGCGGGCCTGAAATTTCAAAGGGGTGATATTGGGAAAAAACCCATATCGTAGAAAAATAATTTGTACATAAATCATATATCTAAAATCCCACTTTCTAAAAATAGAAGGAATAATATATAAGGACTGCTCTTTCGGAAAGTCATCAACGTAAGAACCTACGAAGGAGACAATGACATCAAGGTGCACTACAACTAAGAATTCACCAAAACGGACATTTTTGCACTTACTAAAAATGGTAAGTGGTCATACAAGCACCTGCCAAAAATATAAAGTTGACCCAGAAGGAGAGAGAAATGTAGGGAAAAGAGGAAAATAGAGCCGCAACATCCAGTTGAAGATCGGGGACTTGATTTTTCACACTTACTAAAAAAGTAAGTTGTTCTTTCTGGGCAAAACATGAAGTCAAGTGGACAGTCAAAAGTGACACAACCCTTCACACCTACAAGTATGATGTGGAAGACAACAATGTCTTGTACATTGACATGAACAACCTTAAGACTCGCATGGCCTCCAAGGACCGAAAGAGGATTGAAGACTAGATATTTACGTTTGGCTTGTTTGCAACTACAAGAAACCCACCATCTGTGCAGGTCTCAAGTTAGTCCTAGCCTTTGCTCTTTCAACTATGATTTTAAGACATGAACCATCTAAGTTGATAATGGTACAACAATGGTGGTCATAAGCCCTAAGACCATTTCACTCTCTCTCAGATACCAACATCCCCAACATGGTTGTCATCAAAGGATAGGGCCTCACACAATTGGGAAACAATGGATTCATATTTCCAAGGGGTAGTAGCACTCGGATTATGGTTAAAATCAAGAAAAAATTCTTTCAGGATGCCTAAGAATCTTCCAAGGTGTGGATTCCAAGAAGGGTATTCTGATGTCATCACTCTCCTCAGTAGAGTTATGGGAAAATCAAGAACGAGAAACTTCCAGAATGGATGGGCATTTTCATCCTAACATTGGTAGAAGGAAATTAAAGGATTGACTAGAGGCATGTCATCAATGAAAATCACCATTTGCAACTTCTCCAAGTTTCCACAACAAGGAATTTCTACATGACTTCTTCCCTAGTTTATGTCCTTGCAAGCTTGAGATCCAAAGGATTGGCTCTCACGCAAAACATTGCTTCCAAGGTGTCTGCATTAGAGAAACTTCCATAGTTGGTAATGGAGGAGAGAAATAGGCATTTCTCTCAGGTGAATGATACATTCACCATGTATTTGGTCTAAAGCTTAGAAGGGGGTCTTGAAGCTAGGATGTCACCACAAGTGGCATCCCCGATGAAGGAGTATGACTCGTACTTCACAAAATTCTTAAGCTTCTCCTAGACAAGTCACCGGGGCTTCAACCAAGATCTATTGAGACTACCTAAATACCTCAATGATCATATTGTATTGTTTGAGATCTATAGGAAGATCACTCAAGTGAATAAAAATCTTAGAAATAGGAGAAAGAAGTTGATTTCATTCCCTATATCTCTAGGGGTGTTCACATGCAAAAGCTAAACTGACGCATCTCACCTCAAGGCCACTTTCACACATCTAACTTTATATGCCTACGTCTCTAGGCCTAACTTTGACATCCAAGAAGATCTCGACTTGTTCTATGTCCCATAATTATAACATGAGCCACAATTCGATGACTAATGGGTCAACAGATCATTGATGAGTTAGAAGTACATGAAAAGTAACACATGAGGATCAGAATCATAAAAATGAAAAAATTCAAGTTCTCTTGGTATGAATAAATCTTGCATGATGATGGGAAAGATATGTACAACCCTAAGTACACAGCCATCAAGATGTCCCCAATGCCCCAAATCAGCTAGCATGTTCGTTAATAAGAAGATATATTAGAGTGGACTGAAAAAGTGGTTAGGAGAAAGAGGAACTGGTTTGATAACAAAAGAACTATGGTCATCCAAATCATGAGGAATTTATCTAAGCCAAAACAAGCTTCACATCATTTGTCTTCAAAAATTTTGAGGTGACTTCCAACTCTAAACACTCTAGAGTGAGTTCAAAAAGGAAGGCCACATAATTTGAAACTTCTTACCATGAGAAGACACCCAAGAAATTCAAGGTTGAAGAAGCCTCATTGGCATCGCTTGGGGAAACCTTGATCCGAGTAACGCAAATAGAAAATCTAGTAGCAAAAGAACAGTGAACAAGGAGTACATGGTTCACGATTCATTCTTTGAGCTACCATAGGAGGTCTCACCTCTTGTTAATACTAACACTCCTCTCATTCAAGAATTTCCTCCTCCAAAATAATGAATGGTTGGTGCACCCATCATTTAGCCCGTATCTAGAGAAATGTTTCTATGGATACGGTAAATGGTCATCCATGACACTCTCATGACTGCGTGCAATAAGTAGAAACTCCTAATCTATCAGCCATTGTCTCATTCGCTAAAGAAAAAGGTTAATAAAGATCACACATACAGCCTCACAATTCTATAGTGGGAAGACACGTAACTAGTACATCAAAGTAGCTCAACCAAAGGTAATCAAGCTGTTGGATGAGAAGACACCAATACTATGAGATGAGCATGATCTAATAGGGACCACCTACTCATGAGGGATATTTTCACATATATCAAAAATCTTCTTCTCACATGGTGGTAAGGAATAAAGAATATAAAGAGAAGATTGAGGTACTAGAGGAACAAGTACAAACTCTTTCATATTATGTGAAACACCTGGTGGAACCAAGCACTACAACACTTCCTATTGAGAAAGTGGCACCCATTAATAGCTCCGATCTAGAATCCATCAGAAGAATGCATGAGCTCATAATGCAGGGGTGAGAAAACAATGAATAGATTAACTCAATCTACAAAAATGGAAGTCGAACTCCGATAGGTATTCAAGATCTTTGCATACATGTGCACAACAACCATCAGAATGCGAGCACTCAAAGAGGATGTGGAGAAAGAAAGAGAGTACTAGGAACCTCTAGGACCAGTAGTGAGTGAGATGAGAAACAACCATTGTCAGGAATTGATTGATAAGAAGGTTTTTGAAACTCTTACAGAAGACTTGACACATGTATGGGCGAGAGCCTTGGAAATAAGGTCTGAGGTAATTAATTCAACCTTCATAGAGCTAAAGGAGAAATAAGAACAAACATATAAGTTGCATGATAGTACAAATGGGAAAGTTCATAAACTTGAGTACTGTAATGAGCGAACACACATCTGTTGATGAGTTGATCAGCCCTTTTAAATAATATGTCAAGAAAGGGATGGGAAACCCATTTTCCTTCACTAAGGATACTCTGAACTTCCTCTTAGAGATATGATATTCCATTACAATTATCACAAAAAATAATTCATCATGGTTCAGGAAGTACAAGGACATAAACATTTTGATCAATGGATGGACCAAAACCTTGAGCTACATTCACATCCCTCATATTGAAAAAATAGAACCCGCAATGTACTGCTTTTCAATAAGGAGCTTGGAAAGAAAGAAGTCTTCTCAAAAGTGAAGTGGAGAGAAGTCAAAGAAAGGAGCCAAGTCCACCACAACAACTCATTCTTCTCTCGTATAATTTATCTTATCTTCTCTCTCAATGCTCTCTCTCATCAATTTTATATTTTTCTTTGAGGCTTGCACTTTTTAATATTAATTTAAGTGACTTTAGAAACATAATTTAAACTTTAAGTTTCCTTGATTTTATAAAAGGGACTTAAATATTTAAGTAGAATATGAACATTCTAAAGTCAAATTAAAGTATTTGAAAATTCACCGAGAAGATGAAGAGTTGCATCCTCTTTTATAAATTGTAACTAGCTCCTTGTTTGGTCTTCTTCTTGTACAAATTCTAAAATCTTCTAAAAATTCTTAGATATTGGAGTTATTTTTTGTGAATTCATGAGAGAGATATTCTTGTGAAGAGAGAAAATAGATAACAAATTTATTCTATTTTCCGTACTCAAAATGTCTTCCATTTCTATGATATGTACAATTTCTACTTGAGCTTCAATAAAAGAAGAAGTAATTTTAGCCTTTTTTGACTGAGGGGTTTAGTGGTACTTTGTGTTCATCAAACTCTATTTGGTCTTGTTGTTGTTACACAAATTTGTTTTCTTCTAAATTCAAGTACATGTAATGAAGTTTCTTGGTGTATGCAAGTCTCTAATTTTCTACTTATGAAGATTGGTTTATCTTTTCTAATTTTATCACTCCCTTTCCCACTCTCCTAGAAAATTCTTCCCTTATAGATATATGCAATATTTTTAGTAGGGTCAATGGAGTGTCCCCATTGGATCCTCGGTTGTAAGGCCACAGGATAAAACTCATTTTTACTTACGCATGCACATACAAAAGCTACACCGGTTAAGTAGAGGGACTTAGACTCCCAGAGTGTTGGCAAGATAACCACCAATTTTTCCCGACAATTTTTTTGCCAACAACAGAAAGGTGTTTCTAGTTCCTATGGTGGCATCTTTGAGGCTATCTATTATATTAATCAAATCTTGCATAACATCATTCTAAGGTTGTTGGATGTTTGAAGAGGAATGGTTAATTTAGCTAAAAGTAAGAGGGTAATGAAGTATTTTAAGAGAGGGAATGTTTCCTGGAATGTTGTAAGTGTATTGAGAGACCAAAGATTATGAGGGGGAATGAATATATTATTATGAGTGAGGAATTAAAGCGTATATAGGGGGATGTTACTATAGTGGATTTTGATGAATCAAGATATACCCATAATGCAATGGACACATCAAGGAGATGGGTTATGAAAGATGACAAATAATGGTGATGAAACTTGTGTTTATGGGTGATAAGGATGCAGGGATAGACATTACTAAATTTTGAACTATGGATGTGGATTGTTGTGAGATGATAGGTTACATCACATGGCTAAGGAGATTGCGGAAATGGGTATACTAAAAACTTATTGGGCAAGGAAGAGGAGTATAATATGCATGATTTATCATGGGGATTAAAGTAGTATTGGAGTTTTGGGCACCTTGTGGATAATCGAGAATGCAAATTCACAAGTATTGATAGTAGTAGATGGAAAATATTCTAGATTGAGATGACAGGACAAACACCTTTTACAACAAGGTGGCTACTAAGGGAAATTGGATTTGAGTCTAAGAGTTCCACAAATTCTAGGACACCACTGTAAGAACTCGTGGAGAGCTGAGATAAGGAGCATCTAATATTTTAGACTAAGTGTTGGGGGAATGTGGAGGTTCTTGAGTTAATTCTAAAATGCTTGGAGTGGGTATAACATGTTTGGGATTTTTTAAGATGAGACAGTTGTCTTGTAAAAACCATGAACTAGAAAAACAAACAATAAAGAAAGAGAAAGATTATTGTTAACTAAATAAATGTCACATGGTCACAAGAAAGTTTTAGATTATCTTGATTATCTTAAGAAAAGTGTGAAATGAAAAGATGGCTGAATAGGAACTAGGAAAGAGGATTTCTAAGGATGGTATCGTGTGTGTTAAGGCTCAAGCCCTAGATATAGCTGAATTTATGAGAGGCCTAATTATGTTTTGGTGTTGGTATGAGGCATGATATTAGGGCCAACCTCCTCACTTCATGGTCCTACAATGATAAGGGTATTTGGTTCTTAGTTGATATACTTCCCACCGGTTATTTACGTTCATCCATAACATTGACTTGAATTCCCCTTGGTGATGAAATCCAAGTAGGTAGACTTGAATGGATACATTTAGATGAAATTTTGATTTATTATGTGGTTTTGTTGTGTGTGAGGTCAAACTCGTGAATGTAATATTTTAGCCCCTACTTAAGCTAGATGAACAAACAAGAATGAATATTCTTTTAAGACAAAAAGAAATATTGATTTTGAAGAAGATAGGCCAAATTAAAATACTATGCTAAAATAAAATGTAAGGAAATGGAATCATACATGTGTTGACTAAATGATCTTTTTTATTTTCTCATTTAACACATTTTTGAGAAAGCGACGCCAAAGCACTCCAAGATGATTTGAAAAAAAAGAAAAAAAAAGATATAAAAGTTGATAAAAAACACTAAGGATCCTACCAAGTGTTCCATAATTTTTAAGGTGGATTTCAGTTTCTTTATATAAAAATCACTAAAAATTCATAGGACAATATGGTTTCGTGATACCTATGTCAATAATACAATGTCAAGATGTTCGGATGAAAAATAGGTGCGAGAATATTACTTATAAAGAATGAGAGAAACTAGCACACAAACAAATAAGTAGACAAGATATATATTAGATAAAAATATGAAGAGTTTCTCGAAAAGGATAATCCCATGAACCAATGGGCTTCTTTTGAAGGGTGTCAACTCATTTTGATAATCAAGTGTAAATGATAAAATATAAAAATGATAGATAGACTATGAAAAAAAAAACTAAACCCCTAGAGGGATAGATAGTTCATGATCCATGTGATAAGTGGCCCAAGAAAAGGCTAAGGAAACCTCAAACTCTTCAAATTATTTGATCTAGGCAATATTTAGCAACATCTTGTTCTTCTCGCATGAATTCAAGATGGTCTTGGATGTCATTGATGTTTGGTGTCAACTGGATGGCACAAAGACTCAACTCATGTGTGATGTCAAATTTATCCTAGAAAAATGGTTCGGGATTATAGTCATATCGTAGGTACTTGTGATCATATGTGTTTGGCCTCGATACAATCATCTACAAGTAGAGATAACTTGGTAATAGATAGATTAGAAAAAACAAAGTTTGATAATGATTGAAAATATGTAAAATGTGACTAAATGACAAAAATATAGGAATCATTGGTGATTCAATGCAATCAATGGAAATTTGAGGGAGTCCGGCTATCTCGTGTGGAAAAAGATGATTCCTTATAATATGTAAATTAGATGCAAAGAAATGATTTATAGATTGATTTGAACTTTAATATGATGTGTAGATAGAACAAGAATGAAAATGGGTGAAAATGACTTATCTTTGACGTGGAATGCCAAGAAACAATGTTGTAAGAGGTCTTACAAGATTTTTGAGGATTCTAGAGATGTGATATGGATGCAAGGGATGTCTAAATGTTGAGAGTGACATCATCTAAGTTGCCTAAATATCATAGTTTTGCTGCAATTTCTAAGGGTCCCAATTCATAAAAGTTGATGGGATTTTATAGAATCATTGATGATTAGTTAGAATAAATGGATATCTTTAAAAGTGGGGAAACCCACTTGAAATCAGTTTCAACCACTTATAAATGGGTTATTTCAGGTTTGGAATTGATTAGAGATGGCTAGGAAGGTGTTAAGGGTGTTGGAATGTTTGGAGGTTGTACCAAAATGGGTGAGAATGGGGTTTTAGGTGGTTTGGGAGGTTTAGGTTACTTAGGATGAGTAAATAAGTATTTATTGAGAGTAAAGTGTGGTTTTACTAGATGAAGACATGGTTTATAGGATAATAGAATAATTTTAGTGTTTTGAATAAAAATGTGAGGGGTTTCGATAAATCATGTAAGGTGCAAAAAAAGGTGTATACATATTAATTTTTTGAACTTTTCCAAAAAAATCAAGCATGGGCTCCTGTATTTATTTTTTCATTTGAGTGAGCTGAAATAATTATGTGTGTGCATCTTATACAGGTTTAAATATTGCCTCAAATATTGTTCTCATAGTCACCCAATTATCAATGGGGAAAGGAGGTAAATGGTATAACCATTCTACAAAGAATTCCTTGTAGAGTTTCAACAAATAATCAAATAAACACATCCTCACAAGTAACACCCATAACAAAAACTAAAAATAATGCAGCTATATGTTCATTGAGGTGTTGTTTCCATTAGCCAAAGAACTTTAGTAAATTATTCCATGAGCTATGGAGTAAATCATGCAATGGTTGAGCCAATACAAGAGAGCCAATAGTTGGTCCCCAAGGGACTGGAGGTGGAGGTAGCAAAACCATTCTTTGAAAAGATGTATGAATAAAAATTTGGGTGCCACATAGAAAAAAATCTATATAAGTATCAAATGTACTTTCTTCTTGTAGAGTCTAGTTCCATCATATAGGTGATGGGTTGCTTGAATGGCTAGTGGAATGAATTTTGGGAGTGATATTGAAATTATATAGACGTAATAATTCAAATGTAGGATCCACCACTCCTCTTTCCTTACTATTACGCGTGAAATTTTTTCCTTTCATTTTGAATCGGAAAGAAACCTTAGACCAGAGTAACATGCTATAGGTGGAATAAATATTTATCTTACGTATTTATGTCCCTAGCGAGCTGCCAAAAAAAATTATTGCTAGGATGTTTTTCAGAAATTAAATCTAAGGTTCAACTACATCATGCAGGGAAAAACTCCATCCTCAATTAAAGAGGAGGTTCCCTATTTTTATTATTCTAAAAACACCAAATAATTGTATACACCTAATTTTTCATGCTTTATATTTTCATACCTGCTACTAACCATTTTTCTTCCATGTTAGAGGTCACTTATGCATCTATTTCTAGGAACAGTGACTTAGAGGTATCGTTACGGGAAAGGAGTACGGTTATTCAATTAACCATTATGTTAGGGATGATACATGGAGAGAGAATGGATTTTGGTCCTATTTATGCACTTATTTTACTTTTATCTTCATACTTTTCTTTGCACCCTTCCAAAACCTTACTTGCTCATGACCATATTATTTTTTCCTTACTTTTCTTTTATTCTTCACGAAACATCCTACTACGCCAATTATCATCTCCTCCCTAGTTGATTTCATCACCTATGGGCGATTGCATTGGAAAATTTTCAAATTCTTGGCTGCCTTCACTTACGGGTGATGGACTTGGTATAAATACCAAAAAGAAAATTTCACATAAAAAAACACATCACAAAGATATATAGGAACTCGCCATTTCCTATGCTCTTTTACATAAACTACATATAGTCACTCATCTCTTGGATTTATTACACCTTGACTCTTGGATTGGATTTTTTCTTGTTAGAATTGTCTTATTTCACTCTTGGGTCACCTATGATGAGTTAGGATAGGATTTTTTCCTCTTCCACACCCAAAACCTATTCTCTCTTGGTTTATTGTTCCTTGGGAAATAGATACATCAAAGACTCCCCAACAACAAGTAAGTGCTCTAACTCACCTTGTCACTTTGCATAGATTAATATCATGTCTCTTGCCTTGTGCACATGTTAATCTAGCATCTTTTTTATTTATTTATTTATTTTATGTTGCATTTTTACTTCGGTTAGCATATATCTTGCATGTTTATATTTTTCTTAATCACCCCCATAGTGTCGATACCCCAATAGGGTTCCTTCCTCTTTCTCAACCTTGGGCCTTAGAAACCCTAGGTTGTCCTAGTGTAAGGGTCACTTCCCTTTGGGTATGTGATTTTAGCATTCCATGTACCCCAATGAATTCTATCCATTGTGTGTTGGTCTTAGTTTAACTCTTACTCGTTATCTCGATACCCTAGTTGAATGGATGATATGAGTGCATGTTATTTAGAATAATTTTTTCCTACCATACATCTTTGGTGAACCTAACATGAACCTCCTCTTGTACCTTTTATTAAGCACGCTTTGTTAAAAGCATCAATTTTCAATTTTATCTCATCTTAGCCCGCAAAAATCCAGAAAAAAATCATAAAAATCAATTTTCCCGGACATTATCGGCCCTCGTGTCAATTTTGTGTAGGTTCGATCATGTCCGCTTTGTCTATATTTTATTCCAGATGCCTTCAACCCCTATGAAATCCTTTTTATAGATCCGATTGTGTTAATAGCCTATATTTGATCTTTTTTAGTGCCATATCACCTCTCCATCTTGGAGTATTTAAAACTGGAAATCTCAAATTCTAATGTGCGGTGATTTCCAAAACCAATCATCTAGAATATAATTTTCCTTTATACATAAACTATTGTGTTGTAGGATCCAATAGAAATAAGTATAACACCCATAATAATAACACCTTAGGGGATGAAGAGGAAGAGGATCAGATTGATGATACCTATGATATTCCACCTAAGATCCAAAAGTTCCTTGAAAAATTTCCTCAATACAAGGGGAAACCTAAAGCAATAATCCAAACACGTGTATTTGAATTCGTATCTAATTAGCTTGATAGTAGGGTAGAAAATGGGAAAGCTACTTCAGCAAGATCATCCGAGAATTCCCTTAGTTCTAACCCTACTTGTCTTATCCTTCAACTCATAGAAAAAATGAGCCAACAACAAACCACTACTGTAACTCAACTTCTCCAAATGCAAACTAACATGGTTCAAATGGTTAACCATCCCAACTTGGGCTCTAAGGGTGCACTTCCCCCTCCCTTACCTAATGGACCTAATGTGGCACCTATTTCCTATCTCCTATTCATAAATTTTTTTACTGGAAATCCCAACAAGAGCCTCTAACACCCTATATTGCTAGCATGGATATTAGAGGCATTTCCCCTTCCATTTCCTATGATGGATCAATTGATCCCACTCTCTACATCAAATCTTTTAGTAATATTTATAAGGAATGGATTAAAGTTAACTCCTACGTTACTACTAATCTTTTAGCTAAGACCCTTACTAGGGATGCCTTAGATTGGTATCATACTTTACCCCCTAACTCCATAGTGGAGATAGAATATTTGGTAACAACCCTAGTCAATGAGTTCCAATAAATAACATCAATTATTTTAATAATTGTTAACAACATGAGAATGAGTCAACATAAGAACTTATCAAACATTGGAAGATTTTTTCTACTACGAAGAACATAACATGTCAAATGATAGCCTATTCTAACTTTTTCTTCAAGCCCTAAAACCTCTCCTTTAATATAAGGCTAGGTATTTCTCTCCTACTTCCTTTAATGATGATTTTGAACAAGATAAAAGGAAATAATACCTCATGAGGGAGTTCAAGAAGGCCCTTAATAAAGCACAAGAAACCAAATAAGTACAAATCCTCCAAAGGACAAAGAACAAGAATGCCACAAATGAAGGAGTCTCAGATACTCTTCCTCTTATGGCTTCTTCAAGTAAAAATGTCTTCAATATTGATTAGAAAGATAATAATAATAAAAATTAGCCTATTTATTATCAACCATTGACCAAGGATGAGTTGAGATGACATATGCCTAATCCATTTAGTCAGATCCTTGATCCTTCTTAACATGTCCCTCAATGGCATGATGATAACAATTTTTATTGGTGGCACACTAACTAGGGCCATTCTCATGAAAAATGTTGTGAATTTCACATGGTTGTCATTACATTCTTCCTATGTCCTTAGTTTTATCATGATGCCATCCTTAGAGAACATTTAACTAAAGAGGTCGAGGATCATGATGCCCAAAAAAAAAATATCTTCATAATGCTATTAACCAAGATAACGAAGAGCTTAAAGGATTATCTAATCCTATAACTAACCATAGAATATGTGAAATTTATAAGAAATTAGAAAATGCTACAAAAATGTAATTGATCTTGTTTATCCTCCTGAAAAACACAGTTGCCATTAATGATCTCGAGGCATGTTATAGCATACAAAGAACATGAATATCATTTATCATTTCATCCTCAGACTCAAATAGTCATCTACCCTTGGGTCTTTCAAAATTAAGTACCCAAAGACAAAATCCCATCTTTTGCGAGATGCCATTGGCCCCTGTGAGAAAAATGTTATAGGTCCAAGGGTTTCTAAACCCTTTCTCTAATCACAAATCACCTTCACTGGCCGATGGTGTCAAACCTAAACAAAAATCAGTTTATGAAGTATCCTTGATCACTTCTCCTCCTTCTGAGCCTAATTTTGAAGATCCTCAATGCTTTCATCCTACTTCTCAAGCTACCCATGATGAGTGGGATCCTCTAGAAGCACTTTCTCAGTTTCCTAGTTAGGTTACCTTTTTAGGTCTCTTACACACATCACCTCACTACCGTGAATGGCTCATGACTAATCTCTTTGACATGAACATCCCTTTTCCTCCTACTTTGGGGTAGTCTCCTACATTGCACGGTTCGGAAAAAATCATCCACCATCAATGCAAGGAGATTTTCATTTGTACAGATCTTACCACAAACACTCAAACTTGTATATGTTTCCTCATAGATGTTATGATTCCGGATGAACTCTTGGTTTGAGAAGAAGATCCTACAATTTTCATTTAAGTAAAAATAAGTCAAAACATATTTAAATGTGCCCTCATCAACAAAGGTTCTGGTACATGTGTGGCCTCTTTAGATTTCATCAAGGATCTTAGTTACTCAATATAATATAAATACCACACCTATTACTTTTCAAGGATATGATCATTGAAAAATGTCTCCCATGGGTTGCATTTAATTTCCCATCACTATTCCTCCTAGGATTTGTATGTGTAAACATCATGGTGTTTAATTTCCCCTTAGCTTATTATATCCTCATAGGTTGACCTTAGACCCATCGTATGTATGTGGTTTCTTCCTATGCATATATATGTGTCATTTTTTCTCATCAAGGGGATATTTATAAGATTCAATGTGACCCAAATCCTTAGAATTATGACACTCTACAACAAAAAGGGACATATAAATTCTCGACCCTTTAATAACTAGCTTCTATACCATTTCATGAATATCATTACTTTAACTATCATATCGAGTCTCTTCGTGGTGATGTGGGTCATCCATAATTAGTTAGGTGCACGCCTTATAATATCTTTTATTCGACGATGATGAACCCAATGAGATCACAATTAGGATCAACACATCCGACTTTCTAGATCTCATCATATCCCAAATTCCTCCTAAATTTTGGCCTCATAAGAAGGATACATCCATTTCCATTACCATCTCATGTATATCTCTTCCTCCATCAAATAAAACATCTCAATTAGAAACCATAGTTGACTCTTGTGCGATTTATATCTCTACTCCTGACTACAATGATGGTTATGCTTTGGATGATCCCAATTTGGCTAGTTATGCCCTAATTTAGGATAGAGAAGTCCACTGTTACCAAAAAACCCTCAATACGATGCTTTCTTGTGATGTGAATGTCATTCTTGTACGAGAATATTCCTCACACTCAATTTATCCTTCTCTTTATAGATGTATGTTTCCGGCCTCACCCTATCTTCATGATTCCACTACTTGAATAACATGATTTACCTCCTCACATAAATTAAGGGGAGTGTATATCTAGTTTTGAATATAAATCTTACGACCTTATGGATAAAAAAAGTACCAGATGTGCCAACATCATCCATGCTAACCCATAGAATCCATTTGCATCCTCCCCTACATCTCGCTCTTATGGCTATTCGGCCCTCTCGAGGTAGAGAGCCATATTTACGTGGTATGAGGCACTAGGGCATGATGTATCTGATTTTAGATCCTATAAATGACATGTGGTGAATATTGAATTTGAGGTTAATAGAGATCATGATCAAAAGTTTGCATGGCCTTCCACCTCATTCTCACTTTATTGTTCACACCATGGCTACTACTCACATATCAATGCGTAATGTTAGATCATGCATGGTAGGCATTTGGTTCTTGAGTCCTCTATGCATAAAAGAAAGAGTAGAGCTGATTCCTCTTAGAGCCACAACCCTTCCCTAGACCAATTAGTCCTCAACCAAATTATAGACCACCACCTCATCCTGATCCTCATCCCACCATGGACAATATTTGACATGAAATTCTCACCCAACTAGAGGATTAGATAGATGACACCTTATTCACCATGAGATCTGAGGTACATTGATAGGTTTCTATCACACAACACGCCATAGAGGACCTCATGAATCGTGCCCAAAGCCATATCCTAAACCACGTTGAAAATATTATTACGATATTATATGATAATTCTCCTCTCATAGCTACATATATCCCTTATAAATACCTCGATGACATTTTTCTTTATCTTGGGCTCTCACCTCTTGAGATCTCAGCCCCCTTGGGTTTTACACACATCTCCAAATATCTTATCCTTTTTGGGCTCTTCTACCAAATTGGATTTATCATCACCTCTCTTTTTCCCTAACATCTCCTACCGTTGGAATGTTATGGTCTTGATTCCACCTATTTTGTCTTTGATTCATGTTGTCCACTCAAAATTTCCCACTCTAATAAGAGTAAAATTTTCAAAATTTTGAGTCTTAAGTGTTTTTCTCGAGGTGCCTAAGTCGTGAAATCGAAAAATCGTGTTCGGGTCGTTTTGTGTGATTTTCGGGCTGTCGGAACTTTTGTCCCATCTCGCCCCAAGTACGAAAGTGTCTTCTATTCTCAGATTGGCCAAACCTCCGAATTTGTCCCATTTTGGAGTCCATGGAAGTTTTTGTCCCAAGTGCCCCAAAGCCAAAAATGCAAACTGTTCCATTTCGGCCGAATCATCCTTCCCGCGTACTTTGCACTTTCTGTCCCCCAATGTCCCAAGTTAGAACGGACTGTTGTTCCATTTTCACCGATTCACCCGATTTTGTCCCAAGCGTCCCGAGTTCCAAATTGCTCTCTTCCATTTTCACCGATTCGCTCGGACGGTTGTCCTTCACGCAATTTTGTCCCATTGCCCCATTTAAAAAAAAAAAAAAGAAGTGCGAGCTTTCCCTATTTCGGCCGAGCAGTCAGAGTCGCGTGCTTCGGAACTTTTTGTCCCAATCGTCCCAAGTCCAAACGGGCCCATTGTTCCAATTTCAAATGAAACACCCGAATCGCGTACCTCGCACATTTTCGTCCCATTTGTCCCAAATACATTTGTGCGTCTTCTCCTGTTTCACCCGAACCGGCCGCTGAGCCGCGTGTTTCGCGCATTCGCGTCTCACTGTCCCAAGCGTACCAAGTGTTATTCACACTTAGTTTTTCCCGCCTCGACCCGAATATGCTGTTTTTCAAAAATGAATTTAAGTTGCGGCTCTGATGCTATCAATCCGAAGATCAAATTTCAAGAAGCAGTTACGAAGGACGAAACTTTCAAGACGTCGGTTACATCAGTTTTCAAGGATATCCATTGACATCTTCAAGATGAAACGTCCGTGTGTCCTCGTGGCAAAGATGTGGGCTGAGACGTGGAGGAAAACTCAAGCGGCGGTTTCAAGACAAAGTGGGTCCTTCTCGGAGGCGGAGACTGTCTCCTTCTCCTTTCTTTTCTCTTCTTCCCTTTCTTTTCGTATTCCTTGTAATTAGTTAAGGCATTGCAATTGGCGGTCCTTAACTATTCTTTAGTTAAAAGAAACGGTTACGAGGAGTAACGGATTTGTAATCTATATAATGGCCTTTCCACGCCATTTTACAGGGAGGAAGAACTTGGATATTTTGCTGAAAGTGTAAATAGATCTTAAAGAAATCAATACAAAAGGGCTTTCCGTTCTTTGTCTATCTCGATTCTTGCTGTCTGTCTCATGTTTTCCTTAAATATTGTGAAGATCATTCTGTTCCTAACTCGCTTTAGTCTCTCCGATTGCATCTGCTCAGGTGTTGCAAAGTACGGTGATCTTGTACAACCAAGAAGGAACTTTGTGTCCTTGATTAACAAATCAAGAAGATTATTTACGGAACTTTGTGTCTTTAAATTTAGTCCCATTCAGCTAATGAAAATGATCTTGTCTTAAATCCTTTGAAGCTTCGCATACACGAAGAATTATTCTGCTATCTATAATTCTGAATGTTGCCATTCTGCTCATCTTCTTATCCCCCTTCCTCAGTCCTGGCGTAACTGATGATCCTTGTGGAAAACACTTTCGTAATATCCAAGTTTGACCATAAAATAATGTTCTGTACTTTTGTAAATAAGTTTGTTTCAGAATAAGGGAACCTCTCCCATTAAAGAGGAGGGACTTCTTGTCCCCTGACTGTTGTTCTTCTAAAAAGTCCTATTTGACGACCAACAGTTTTTGGCGACTCTACTGGGAGGAAATTTGCATTCCAGGCTCCCACTGGGAAAATCACATTCCAAGATCGCAATTTTTCAATCATCCTTTGATCTAGCGACTCCACGTTTCACTAGAGGGAGAAGGGCCCTTGGTATCGAAGAATTCGGTTTCGCCAGCTTTTGGAGCAACAGGGTTTTCCTTTCCCTTCCAATAGAAGAACTCGTTCGACGAGCACTCCACCTGTCCAAGATAGAAGTCCTGCGGGTGGTATTCCTTCAGAGCCTGCTAGTCCTAATCTACGAGCTTTGATCCTTGCCGGTGTTACAGTTCCCCTCCAAGCCGTATTTCCAAGAATGGCACAATTACCATGGGGTCAACGTGTCGGGCCCCTGGCTCTTGCGCAGCCTTTGCATGAGTTACCTAGAGGTAACCGAAAGAACTTCCCAAAATTTAAAGGAGATGGCAAAATTCACCCTGATGAACATATTGCAGCATTCATAGTTGCCTGTGGAGTCTTGGGGGTTGAACATGAAGACGTCTCAGTAAGACTGTTCGTTGAGACGTTACAGGATAATGCTGCTGACTGGTTCTATCACCTTCCGGCTGGTGCCATCACCGACTGGAATACAATGAGAACTCAATTTGAAAGCCGTTTCAAGCCGGCAGAAGATGTGCATGCCCTGCTTGCCCAGATTTCTCAGATAAAGAAAGATCCATCAGAACCTATGAGAGAATTTGTGGCTCGGTTCAACAGATTGATCAACAAAATTCCTGTAAATACTCGACCGGTTGATCAAATTCAGAAATGTTTCTTTTTGAATGCCCAAACGCCTAAAGTCAGTTATGCTCTAAGAAGGGCTAATCTTGGAACGTTAATTCTAGATCAAGAACTGGCTGTTAGTGTCGAGGATGACCTGATCATGTCAGGGAAGTTGAGAAGAGATCCTCCTAAATCTAAATCTACTGCTTCTTCCTCTTCCACCTCTGGACCCAATACTGATCCATTAGTCCAGAAACTTGCAAATGATCTAGTGGCTATAAAGAAACAATTAGCCCAGCATGCACCATATGCAGACGTTCCGAGAAGAAATTTTCAACCCAGAAACCGTTTGCCAGCTCCCCACACAAGACTGGCACTTGAAGGACCTCCTGTCAAAGTTCCGGTGAATGCAACTTGTGAGGTTGAAGAGCCAGAAGATGATAATGAAGCTTGTGAGGAGTTCCTGGAGGAATTCGATGATGAGGCAGAAGAACTCGAAGGATCTCGAGTCAATTTCTTTACCACTGAAGGCATTGATGATGGAGATGACTATGATGAAGTGGTAGCAGACATGAACAGTGAATCATTTGCTGTCATGACTCGAGAACAGACAAGGCAGAAGGAGAAGGTGACACAGCCCCTAAAGAAATCTAAGGAGCAGCCGGCAACTATCCCTGTAATTGCCAGAAGAGGATCTCCTATCCCTACCTCATCTGCACCAAAGGTAAGTACTGTCAATCCTGCTCCCAAAGTTGCTTCTTCTTCTTCTTTTTCTCCCAAAGTTGATAAGCCTAGAATTTCAAATGATGATGGCCCATCCACCTCTGGATCCTTTGATATTGTTGATCATCTTAAAAGGACTAAAGTTCAAATTTCAGAAGCTGAATACTACCAAACCCACCCTAAAGCTTTTGCCAAGATGATCCAATTTGTAAATTCCCATTCCAAGACCACCTCTAAAGGCCTTTTGCCCACACCTCCTTCTGCACCACAACCTAGCCTGGTAGCTGCTGTCACCTCACCTGGAGACAAAATCAAGCCTTTTTATGTAACACTCCTTATAGCTGGCCATAGGCTCAGTAACTGTGTCATAGATTCCGGAGCCTCAGATAACGTAATGCCTGCTAAAGTAGCCCATGCTTTAGGCTTGACCCTTACTCGTACTTATGGATCTTGCTACTCCATGGAAAGTAAGGAAGTACCTTTGGTTGGAAGGATTAAAGATGCACAAGTGGCTTTTGCTGCTTTACCTAAAAAGAAAGTCTTGGCCACCATCCTAGTAGCAGACATTCCTCCTTCTTACGGAATGTTGCTAAGTCGGAACTTCTGTAAAGATGTGGGTGGGGAGATTCAAATGGATTGGTCACACGCCCTCATACCTGTCAATGGACAAATGAAGAAGTTACTCCCTGAGAAACAGTCTGAGTATATTGTGCAGAAAATAGATGATCCTAAGGCACAAATACTCTATGAAGACATAGGTCATGGTAATTACATGATTCTGTCCCCTGATGAAATCCAACCCTCCAAAGTATCACCCAAAGATCCCAATGGTGTTTGGATTTTGGAATTTGATGGAAGTTGTTCCTCGGCTGGTTCTGGAGCTGGCGTCTTGCTAGTATCACCTGAAGGCTGCCTGCACCCTTTTTCATTTAAGTTGCAGTTCGAGAACACCAACAACACGGCAGAGTATGAGGCTCTCCTTCTTGGACTGCAAGTAGCCAAAGAACAAGGTGTAAAAAATCTTCTGGCTCGTGGTGATGCAGAGCTGATTGTGAAGCAAGTCAGAAGCCTTTTTCAGGTAAAGAATGGAAGGCTGAAGCATTATCGGAATCAGGTTTGGGATTCAATTGAATTCCTTGATGCTTTCTCTATTGAAGCAATACCTAGAGAAAAGAACAGCAGGGCTGATTCACTGGCTGTCTCGGGGTCACTACTGATTCCCCATCCTGAATTCTCTCAGGATAAGTTCACTATTGAAATGGTCCATCGGCCTAGTGTCCCTGACAATACCAATAACTGGCAAGTTTTCAACGATGACCAGCATCTGCTTTCCTTCCTGGAACTCAAGGGGAATTTCGAGCAACTGTATTTTGAGGGAAGTGACAACCTGCCTCGTGAGAGTGTGTCCTCTGACCAAGCTGTCACCCAAGGAGAAGAAACTGATCAGGAAGGGTGCATCAAGCTCAAAGGAAACAAGATTCCCAAAGGTTTGGTGAGTTTGGAGGAGTTGTTTGATAAACACGACAGATACGTGAGATCTAAAGCTTCTACCGGACCTCAGCAATCAGCTGAGTATGATAAGATTGATATTGGGAGTTCTGATGACCCGAGGCTGGTAAATATTGGGAAATGTTGCACAACAGAAGAGAGGAGAAGAGCAATTGATCTTCTAAGGAAGTATAAGGATGTTCTTGCATATTCTTATGAAGATCTAAAAGCCTTCAAGCCAAAGGAAATGCAGCACTCTATTCCTCTCAAACCAGGAATCAAGCCTTTCAAGCAGAAGCAAAGGCAGTATAATCCAAAAATAGCTGACACCATCTTTCAGGAGATCCAGAAGTTGTTGAAGGCTAAGATTATTTTTCCCATTCACCATTCAACATGGATTGCAAACATTGTGCCTCATTAGAAAAAGAATGGAGAGATCCGCATCTCGTGTTGATTTCAAACTCAAATCAGCCTCTCTCAAAGATAACTACCCTCTCGCCTATGATGGATCAGATTTTGCAAGCAAGAATGTAGATCCAAGATGTTATCTATGTTTGATGGATTCTCGGGATACAATCAGTAGAGGTTGACACACAGATCAACACAAGACAGCCTTCACCACTCCTTGGGGTACCTTTGCCTACAAGAGAATGCCTTTTGGGCTGATTAATGCTGGTGCCACTTTCCAGAGAGCTATGGATTTGGCTTTTGGAAGCTTGAAAGGGAAATGTATAGTCATATACCTTGATGACCTGACAGTGTTTTCAAAGACAAGAGCAGATCACTTAGACCACCTGGAAACAGTTCAGCAGAGATGCCAAGAGCATGGGATTTCTTTAAATCCTAAAAAATCTGTCTTCTGTGTTACAGAAGGAAAGCTATTAGGGCACATTGTCTCAAAGGACGGCATCAAGATTGATCCTGAACGAGTTCAGGCCATCCAGCAAATTCCTCTCCCTACTAGTAAAAAAGGCGTGCATTCCTTCTTCGGTAAGATCAATTTCTTAAGAAGATTTATCCCTGATTTTGCTGAATTAACGTTGAATATTTCTCAGATGATGAAAGGGAAGCAAACATTTGGATGGTCTTCTGAAGGAAAGGAATCCTTTGAGGGTATCAAGAAAGCCATTGCTAAAACTCCAGTTTTGGCCTGCCCTGACTTCAACAAAGATTTCATCATCTATTGCTACGCTACAGACAATACCCTGGCTGCTGTCTTAACCCAAGAAGATTCTGATGGACATGAGCTACCAATTGCCTTCATGAGCTATATCCTGAAGGATCATGAGCTAAAGTACACCATGATGGAGAAGCATGCTTTTGCAGTAGTCAAGGCTGTTAAGCAGTTTCGCTTTTATATCCTCAATTCTCACTCCATGGTGCTGGTTCCAGATACGACTGTTAAGTCAATCCTTACACAACAAGAATTTGGATCCAAGAGGGGCAACTGGGTGGCTAAGGTCCAGGAGTATGACATTGATATCAAACCGACCAAGCTGGTTCGTGGCAAGGGTCTTTGTGAGCTCATTGCTGAAGGAGCCAAACATGAGTTGCTGGAAGAAAAAGCTGACATTCCTACTGTTCTATTCCTTAGTTCAGTCGACGAATGGTATGCCGACATCGCCCATTTTCTCACCTATGGGGAATGCCCCTCTCATTTAACTGCCAAGGAAAAGAGGACTGTTAAATTGAGATCAGCGCAATATGTACTGTGGGAAAATGCTTTGTTCAAGCGTGGCTTAGATGGGAGATTTCTGAAATGTGTTGATAAGGAACAACAGAGAAAGTTGCTCTCAGCTTTCCATGATCAGGCGTGTGGAGGGCACTATTCGTCAACAGTCACAGCTCACAAGATACTCCGGGGAGGGTATTACTGGCCTTCCTTGTTCAGAGATGCATCCAAGTGGGTGGATAAATGCGAGGCCTGTCAGACTTTTGTGGGAAGACCCAAACTGGCCGCTTTGCCTCTCAAGCCGCCAGTGATCGAGGAACCATTCCAACAAAGTGGGGTCTAGACTTCATTGGTACACCGAATCCTCGCTTCTAGTGCTGGCCACATGCATGTGTTAATCGCCACCGACTACTTCACCAAATGGGTGGAAGCTATCCCGATAAGAGCACTACTTCAAGTACTATGCAACTTCATCAAGGAGAACATCTTGGTAAGGTATGGTGTACCTAACAAGATTGTAATAGATAATGCTTCAACTTCTCCTCAACTGAGATCATGGATTTCTGCTACGGGTATGGCATCTCTCTGGCTCATTCTTCAGATTATTATCCCCAGGGAAATGGACAAGCAGAATCCACCAACAAAAATCTGGTGACTATCATAAGGAAGTTGGTCAATGAGTCTCAGCGAAACTGGCATAAGAAGCTTTATGATGCTCTTTGGGCGAGACAGATCACACCTAAAAGAGCCATTGGAATGTCCCCTTTCAAGTAGTGTATGGAGTAGAGGCCAATTGCCGTGACAAGTGGAACCGCCACCACTTGCACTCCGATGAAGGCCATTGAAGACACTAGTTTCAAAGTGATGCTCTGGACAAAAGAATCATGTACCTGCACAAACTGAACGAGGATAGATTGGAGGTTGCTGACAGAATATCTGCTCACCAGCAGAAGGTGAAGGTTCTGTTCGATAAGAAAGCTAGGTCCAGAGAGTTCCAAGTTGGTGATACTGTGCTGTTATGGGACAAAAGACATGAACCTCGTGGCAGCCATGGAAAATTTGATTCTCTGTGGCTTGGACCTTTCAAGATAAGACACTTTGCTGGTAAGGACTCTTTCTATCTTGATTACATGGATGGTTCTCCCCTCCCACTTCCTTATAGTGGGCGATATTTGAAGTCGTTCAAGTCCTAGGTGACTAGGAGTCCCTTTGTATACTCATGCTGTTTTTGCTTTTCCTACTTTTGGTGTGTTTCCCTTCGGTTGTGTGTGTGTGCCCTCTTGTATTGGTTTGTTTTTGACTCCTTTGCCCAATAGATAAGGCAATCTGTCCGCTTCACCGAGTTATCCGAGTTCTTGCCTTGTCTCATTCCATGAATTTACACCAAGTCATCCCCGAGAAGGAGCCACCGTTGTCCACTCAAAATTTCCCGCCTCGATAAGAGTAAAATTTTCAAAATTTTGAGTCTTAAGTGTTTTTCTCTCGAGGTGCCTAAGTCGTGAAATCGAAAAAATTTGTGTTCGGGTCATTTTGTGTGATTTTCGGCCTGCTGAACTTTTTGTCCCATCTCGTCCCAAGTACGAAAGTGTCTTCTGTTCTCCGATCAGCCGAAACCTCCAATTTGTCCCATTTTCGGGCTTGTCGGAAGTTTTTGTCCCAAGTGCCCCAAAGCCAAAAATGCAAACTGCTCCATTTCGGCCGAATCATCCTTCCCACGTACTTCGCACTTTCCTATCCCGAATGTCCTGTTAGAACGGACTGTTGTTCCATTTTCTACCGATTCGCCCGATTTTGTCCCAACCGTCCCGAGTTCCAAATTGCTCTGCTCCATTTTCGGCCGGTTCGCCGCTTTGGACCGCGCCCTTCACGCAATTTTGTCCTAACCGCCCCATTTAAAAAAAAAAAAAAAGTGTGAGCTTTCCTATTTCGGCCGAGCTTGGTCGAGTCGCGTGCTTTCTGAACTTTTTGTCCCAACCGTCCCAAGTCCAAACGGGCCCATGTTCCAATTTCGGCCGAAACACCCGAATCGCATACCTCGCACATTTTCGTCCCATTTGTCCCAAATACATTTGTGTGTCTTCTCCTGTTTCACCCGAACCGGCCGAGCCGCGTGTTTCGCGCATTCGCGTCTCACCTGGCCCAAGCGTACTCAAGTGTCATTCACACTTAGTTTTTCCCGCTTTCGACCCAATATGCTATTTTTCAAAAATGAATTTAAGTTGCATGCTCTGATGCTATCAATCCGAAGATCAAATTTCAAGAAGCGCTTATGAAGGACGAAACTTTCAAGACGCTTCTTACATCGTTTTCAAGGATATCCATTGACATCTTCAAGATGAAACGTCCGTGTGTCCTCGTGGCAAAGACGTGGGCTGAGACGTGGAGGAAAACTCAAGCGGTGGTTTTTGAAGACAAAGTGGGTCCTTCTCGAACTCGGACACCTGTCTCCTTCTCCTTTCTTTTCTCTTCTTCCCTTTCTTTTCGTATTCCTTGTAATTAGTTAAGGCATTGCGAATGGCGGTCCTTAACTATTCTTTAGTTAAAAGAAATGGTTACGAGGAGTAACGGATTTGTAATCTATATAATGGCCTTTCCACGCCATTTTACACAGAGGAAGAACTTGGATATTTTGTCTTTGAAAGTGTAAATGTAGATCTTAAAGAAATCAATACAAAAGGGCTTTCCATTCTTTGTCTATCTAATTCTTCTTTGCCTCTCGTGTTTTCCTTAAATATTGTGAAGATCATTCTGCTCCTAACTCGTTTAGTCTCTCCGATTGCATACTTGCTCGGTGTTGCAAGTACAGTGATCTTGTACAACCAAGAAGGAACTTTGTGTCCTTGATTAACAAATCAAGAAGGTTATTTATGAAACTTTGTGTCTTTAAATTTAGTCCCATTCAATTGCTAATGCAAATGATCTTGTCTTAAATCCTTTGAAGCTTCGCATACATGAAGAATTATTCTATCTATAATTCGAATGTTGCCATTCTCGCTCATCTTCTTATCCCCTTCCTCGATCCCGGTGTAACCGATGATCCTTGTGGAAAACACTTTCGTAATATCCAAGTTTGACCATAAAATAATGTTCTCGTACTTTTGTAAATAAGTTTGTTTCGAGAATAAGGGAACCTCTCCCATTAAAGAGGAGGGACTTCTTGTCCCCTGACTGTTGTTCTTCTAAAAGTCCTATTTGACGACCAACAATTCACTCGAACTTTCCTAGTCTATTGTCGCGGTCTTGTGTATCCTTGTTTAGGTTCTTGACCTCACTTGGTTTTATTTTTCATTGTGTGGGTTGGTCTATCCTATCAATTTTCCCTCCCACCATCTTACTTATCTAAATATCATTATCATTCTTCCTAAGTACCATGAGTATTACCACATACATGCATGAGGAAAGAAAGGAAAATGATAAGTAAGGCATCATTTATATCTACAAGCATCAATATCAACAAATACCATCATCATCAAAATCATATATATATCGAATTAGTTTTATACATCGAAAAAATACATCATAATCCATCATCAATATCAATACAATGTGGCTCAAACATCCTCACCCCCTTGGGGTCTCTCGGATGCTCTCAGATGAATGTGTGGTGATGTATGCTCAGGTTGTGTGACCTTGGTCATGTCCTCCTTGTGGCACAATATGCTTACCACGATAATGCCCATATCCATTTTCCAGAAAACCAGAATCTCTACTACAAATATTACACTTTGTGTCGAACATTGAGAATACCTACATCATATGTCTCACTTCCTATGGCCCATATGGCCAACTCACTCCTCTTTGCAATATCTAGGGTAATATTTCATTACATGTTATCCCATCCAATTAGAAAACCTAATATCTCATCCACATCTTGAAGTGTCACGGTCATCTTAACTATCTCACCTTCCCACCACCGAAATTTGTTTTCCCGAGCCTTCCATGTGGTTAAGAAAATCTACCAGTAAATCTAGGCTTAATGGTATCCTGTGCATCTACATGATGCCCCCAAATTCCTGTCCATGTAGTTGTGTTACCTCTACATCTCGCCAATCTAGCAATCAATCCATTAAGCCATGCCACATCAACCACCCACCATAGGTGGATCCTATGATCTCTCTGTATTCACAAATGAATGATATCCAAAATTATAATTTATTACATTCTTTCCTAAATGTTCATTATTCCATCAACCCTCTCTCATATGCCATCATCCCCTCTCAAAAATTTTAAAGTTCCCTAATGCCATTAACCCTATTGTTTCAGGGGAGGTGATGACATCCTATTATGTATGAGCATGAATTTTGAAAATTAAAACTAAAAATAATCCCTCCCAAACCCACTTGCATTGTATCCTACCCTCTCTAAAGGCGTAAGTTTTATTAAAAACGATACTCTAATATCTTTTTAATCCTAAAAAGATAAAATTTCCCCTAATCTACCTAGTGAAATTAAATGCAATGACTTACCCATGGTTTTCTCTTCCGTGTGCACCTCCTTGTTGGCCCCTACCTCCTTCTCTTAATCATGTCATATCATCAAACTAATATCAAATTCAGAATTCCAAATCTCAATTCTCCTAATTTTGGGCTTAGTAATTCTCAAATAAAAATAAAAATCATATATAATCATAATATTTCTACTCAAATTAAGCCGCAATGACCCTTAATCTTGAAATACCCATCATTTTAGTTCCCAATCTCTAAAAAATCCATAGTTTATAGCATTGGGATCATGATCATCTCCCACTCCTTTTGAAATATTATACACCTTTTCGCACTCTTTGGCCAAAATCACATTTTTAACCCTATCTCTATGATCTTATGACATGACATCTGTGTTATGGGCCCCTAGCTAGGTGATTTATGTCTTATTTTACTAATGATCCTCTAGTATTTTCTTTCATTTTTCTTCTCCAAGGTTATAGCAGAATGGATTGTGCCCATGTGTGGTAGGACAAATGAAACTATTAGGTACACATTGGTGGGTATATTTCATTTTAGATTTTCCTTTATTTACTTTCAGCATCTACTTTTGATTTTGGCATTATGTATCATTATTTACATTGACTACCCCATGTTTTAATATTATGAAATGCAGTAATAAATAGTTGGGGCATATGTATACACCTAATTTTTCATGTTTTATATTTTCATACTTGTTACTAACAATTTCTCTTTTAGGTTAGAGGTCGTTAATGCATCTATTTCTGGGAATGGGTTCATTAAGGAGCTCGTTCCGAGATAGGGGTATGGTTATTCATGTAACCATTGGGTTAAGAATGATACATGGAGAGAGAATGGTGTTTGGTCATATTTATGCACTTCTTTTACTTTTATCTTCTTAATTTTCTTTTTACCCTTCCGAAACCTTACTTACTCAAGACCATATTATTTTTTCCTTTCTTTTATTTTGTTCTTCATGACACATTACACTCACCCCTTTTCAACTCCCTTCCCTAGCCAACGCGATCACCCACGAGCAATCGTGTCGTTGAATTTTCAAATTCTAGTTGATGCCTTTTCTTGTAGATGATGGCATTGATATATATACCAAAAAGACAATTTCATACACGTAACACACATCATAGAGATATACAAGAACTCACCATTTTCTCTACTCTTTTATGTCAACTTACATCTTCTTTCTCAACTCTTGGATTTCTTTCACCTTGAATCTTGGATTGGTCTACTTGTACTCTTGGGTCACCTATAGTGAGTTAGGACATGATTGTTTCCCCTTCTTCACCCAAAATATATTCTCTCTTGGTGTATTTTTCTTTTGAAATAGATCCATTAGCAATCACCCCCAACAAGTAAGTTCTCTAACTCAACTTATCACCGTACATGAGTAGTCTCTTATCTCTTTCCTTATGCACATGTTTATCTAGCATCTTATGTACATGATTGTTTAGAATTTTTTTATTCACTTATTTATGTTATGTTTCATGATTTAATTCATTTAGCATAGATCTTGCATTTGTATATTGTTCTTAATCACCCCACGTGTTGATACCCCAATAGGTTCCTTCCTCTTTCTCAACGTTGGGCCTTAGAAACCCTAGGTTTTTCTAGTGTAAGGGTCACTTCCTTTCGGTATGTGATCTTTGAATTCCCTATACCCCTTTGAATTATATCCATTGTGTGTCGGTATTAGCGTGTCTCTTACTTGTTTCCTTGATACCCTAGTTGAACAGATGATAGGAGTTCATGTTTTTTAGACACATTTGTTCCCACCAAAAAAGAATATTCATAATATCTACACTAATTTAGCATATATGGGTGGGGTTTCATCCCGATATATTTACTTCTTAGTGATTGGAAAGTATTTTTAGAATATAGAAATATTTCTAGGAGTGGAAGTAGAAAGGAGAAGCCTAAATAAATGAGAGTGAATACATGCTTTTTCTTTAGAAAATGCAGATATGAGGATACTAACATAAGCTAAAATAGTAACAAAATAGAGTGAGATATTAAGAGCAATAAAATGGAATTTAAAGAACAATATAATGTATTAAAATTTAGAATAATGCATTAAATAAAGAGATCACATTCAACATAATGTTTGTAACATGTCTCTTTTATTTTTATATCAAAATATCAAAAACACTTTTTTCTTCTCCTCACATTTCCAAAAATAAAACATTCACCACAAAGTATGAAAATTATTTACTCTAGGAATCTCCCTCCATTTTTTTAACAATTCCACAACATTTTACATTTATAGAGAGAAGGGAAGAGAGAAAAAGGGAAGTTGTTGGATTATAGTCTAATAATAAAAATATACATCAAATCTCTCTTGACTGGTTCTTGTGAAAAATGACCAATTCGACCTGTTAATCCAAATGGTTTATGAATTTCTCAAAAATTTACATGTTTGATGTAAAAATGAAAAACATGAAGAATCCTCAACCAAAATTTTCTTTATTGGCTTCCTGATCAGCTTCTTTGTCACAATATGTGTGGAACTTATGGATGATTTCTTGCACTTATTTTTCATCATGTCTACAAGAGTATTGATTCAACACATTACAAATATCAACCCTGTTTATTAGTTTCTTAGGAAGCTTATGGAGTCTTTTGAGGAATTTTTCCATATTATTCAAAACATTTTGTTATATAATCGAGTTATTAATTGATTATAATAAAAATCACTACTTGTCATGGAGTCCTTTTGTACAATATTCTTGAATTTATTGAAGATATTATTTTAAGGTAGTATATTATCATCCTCATCTAGTATTTGGCAAGGTACTTTGAAAATTTTATCACCAATATCATTAGTGGAAATGATTCCCTCTTCCCTAGCTTTCTACAATTTCTCCTGGATTCTTGTAAAATTTTGAGTAGGAAGTCAATGACTTTGTAAAATTCAAAATAATTCCCCTTCTTTATAGTTATTCCTTCTTAAACAAGGGTGTCTATATCAACCTTCTTGAACTCACTCAAGGCATTTAGAGTAAGCTCTCATTTTTGCATTCTTTGTCGAGCTCATCATTCATCTTCTCAATAGCTGATTTCTCTCTCTCAATATAATTGTGGACGGAAAAAAATTCATTCGTCATCTTCTTACAATGATTGAGGATCCTTTCAATCAAGTTATCAACAAATCTCCCTTTCTACCCAATCTTCTTGAACTCCAAGACAAATGATGCATCAAAACCGTTAAAGCAAGAGAAGATATCGGGGATGGTTTGGTGACCTTAAGAAGAAATGTCGTTAGATGTTCAACTTTTTCCTTATGTTCATCCTTGGAGTCCTTTATTTCTATTATTTTATTGAATAAGTTATCCAAGGCCACCTATAGATCGTATTGTGATATTTCGTAGTAATTTTCCTAGTGAAACTTTGTTCATCTACCTATTAGAAGTAATGATTTCTTCTTTACTCTTTTCAATAATGCGGGCATGGAAATCTCAGCAAAACACTCTCTTAATGGATAAATTGTGATGTAGGAGAGGGTTTTGGGATTCTTATATGTGTGAGAGGGAGCAAGAGTCAACATAATAAAATCAAATGCTTGTAGAAGGATAATTATTTTATTCTTGTGGATTTTGTTTGCTATCCAAAACAAAACTCAAGAATGAGTTATTTGTTATTGGAGAACCGTGATCATGATATCTATACTCAAATTTGTAGGTAAAGTTTACACTAAGGGGGAGGATTATAAAACATACATATGGTGATGGTTTAAGAAGGGGGAGGATAAGAGAGCATGGTGGCGAAGGTGGAGGGAACTAGGTTGTTTAAGGAGAATCCAAGGTCATACTTACTCCTATTCAAAGAGGAGAAATGGATTAAAAGACTTGTTCCATGAGTGATACCTGAAGAGATGAGGAAATTGAAGAAGAAATGGGAGAAGTAAATGTGGTGATTAATTATATCTAAAATTATGAGGATGGAGGATATGGTACTTGAGGGGTTGAAGAAACAGGAGGAGAGGGCACATGAGGAGGAGAAGTGATTGAAATAAATGCATGTGGGGCTAAGGTCACAAAAGGGACTCCATATGTGATGATGAGGGAGGAGACGATAAGGGTTTGAGTGGTCATTTTGTCAATATAATATCCTTGACTTTTTTAGGAGAAGGGAGTCTACATCAATTATGGTAGTGTGTGGAAGAGACAAATGAGGAGGATACTTTCCTTTACCACTAAATTTGTTATCCTTACTTTCTTGGTAGGAACTTCACCTTTATCATTGGGTTCAAGGGAGGTACCCACTTATAACAGATAGTTTTATTCATCTTTGGGAAGCTGGGATCCTTTAGTTGAATGTTCATTGAAAATATCCAATGATTGGTTCGAATCGAAATTCGGGCCACCCATTCCTTAATAGATGTTACTTCCTTCATTGACCAATCAATTGGGTGAAAACCCAAATTTTCCATTTTCGTTTGCTTTTATATAGGATCCAAGACATCCCCAATGTCAAAAATCCTTTTACAATATCTACAATTTTATGTTTAGCTTCTTTATCTAGATTCAATCGACTATAATCTTTCCTTGTTATGGCTATCTCATCCTTGTATTTGATCCATACATCTTCAAGTTTAGGGATGTGAAAATATAGAGTTCCAAGGCTTTTTATCACTTCTTGATAATCAAATATAAGAATTGGATGGAAATTCCTTATAGTCACTCTATGCATCTCGATAGTAATATCTTTTCCTTAATTACTAATGTGTAATTGTATCTACCAACTGATATCAAAAATGAATTCTCGATTTATGGTTACTTTAATGGAACTTGTGAAGATCCAACAGCTTTTCTTGCAAGTTCATCAAAACCCACATGTCACTTGAATATCTTGGTAACAAGTATGGATAACCTTAAAATCCTGAAAATATAATGTAATTGAAAGTTGGGAATTGGAAGAAGATACACCCCAATGAGATGTAATTTTCTAAATCAGTATCGTCTGATAATACATGGAGAATTCTTTATCTAAATTGTAGATGATGTTGTAGAAAAATGCATCATTCACCCTAAAAATAACGTAAACTTTTCTTTAGGGAAAAATGAGGGTAGAATTCATAAACATACGAAAACTTCTTGTCCCTTATGTGTTTAACCCAGGGGCATACCCTCATTTGTGCTCCTACATAAGTGACGTATGATGTCACATAAAACTTCCCCATTGTGTGTAATTCCTTTAAATGAGCATGCATGATGTCACTAATGAATTATCCCCATTTGAACAATTGTTTATTCTTCCTCATGATAGTGAGTAATTGGAACATCCATTATTAGAAATCCTTAGCTTCAGGAAGGAAAAATACTCTACTCATGAGTGTTATAATGTCATTGATCTCTAGGATTAAATCAATCCTAGGAAGGGTATTTGGGAATATGTTGACTACAAGCTTAAGTTTTATGAGATAAATTTTATTAACTTGTTTTATGTGTGTTGTTTAATTATCATCCCAAGAATTTTGAGCCTTCTTAAGATCAATATCCACGTATTAATTGAGGTCTTGCAGTTTGATGATTTCTTTAAAGTATTTCAAATCCAATCGGATTACCACTTCTTTCTCTCTATTCTTTACCACCCTAGACTTGACATCATAGTGATTGGATATTGCAAGAATGAATTATGGACACTATGTGGAGATAGAGAAGGATGCAAAGTGAGAGGTACTCCACTCTTATAGATTCATTGTATCCATGTCATATTTGAGGGATTCTTGAATCTATTCAATAACTCATTCATACCAATTTTCTCTAACTTTGTATCTCTAGTGTTAATGTTTGAAGGGGGAAAACCCATTGATATTTATATTTCATCTATTTTTCACCTCTAGATGATTCTTCCTTAGCTTTCCCTTTCACTAATTCATAAATCAAATGATAAGATGAATTTTTTTCAAAGGAATCCTTTAGATACTCGAAATAACAACTAGAACTTCCACATTGATCTCGCATGCTAAAAATCTCAAAAATCCCCTTTCAAGACTTTGATGATGTTTTGCACTATGAAAAACCCGACACACTATCGAAGAGGATTCGGTGTTGTTGAATACCATGTGAAACCCGATACACTGCTTCTGGAACTTCCTTGATGTTTGACACCTTCAAAGCTCCAACACACTAAGTGGATATTTCTCGATGTTTTACACTTTGAGAACCCAATACAAGATTTGGGAAATTATTGTTTAAAAAAACCTTTCAAAATCTGACACACCGCTAGAAATTTCAAATTGTGGAGCACCTTGAAAAACCCAACATGATTAATTTGTAGATTTAAGATTTGTTAATTATTCCAATTATTGCAAAACATTAATTTGAAGTGTTCTTCATGTCGAATAGGTTGAAAATACCGATGTTTATATCATGGTTTTTGACATGTCTAACATGAGGATATTTATGACTAACATTAAAACATGGATTTAACAAATATCTCTAACTTTATTCTCATTAAAAGAAAAAACCCTTTAGAAAATCAGAAGAGAAAAAAGCTAGAAAAACACACCCTGATTAAGGGAACTCAAACAAGAAGAAAATAATACAACAAATACTTTAAAAATTAAATAAAACCCCACTATAAAGATAAAAAAAATTGCCGAAAATGATGGGTTTGAAGAAAAAATGAAGAAAAATGTCCAAATTTTCAAGAAAAATGAAGTTAGGGTTTGGGGGCTAGAAGCAAGTTAGTGGAATAAAATTAAAATTCATACAAATGAAAATGGCATTAAAATATAACCTTTTATAACCCAAACCACATTAATTACATGTTGGATGACACGTGCACGATCTAAATCGACTTGGCAATAATGTTGTTGACCCAAGTTTGGGAGTTTTACTAAACAGATCATGTCATGCCAATAAGCCATTGAATTCCAAAAAATTAACACAACGGACTTACACATATTTTGGGGATTATGGTTAAATCAACATAAAACATGTTAGGAAAATGATATGTTCCTATGTATTTTTCTCCCAAAAATCCAACACAAAGGACTTATTGGGGTTTGGGTTTAGAAAACACCTAACATGGAACATGTCAAGAACTCCGCGTGTTTCGATGCCAAGAATGTCAAAAACTGAAACACTCAAGTTTTTTTAGTTTGGTTATGGAAAACATCAAACATAAAACATGTGTTAACCACTAAATGTTTCAGTTCTTTCAAAACCCACAACCTTAAATACTCTAGTGTGTCGGGTTTCGTAGTTTGGAATTCACTCTACATGTGACATGTAAATATGCATGATGATTCGAAAAACATGAAAAAAACTAGGAACGATACTTTGTGGAAAAAATCTAAATTGTCTAGGAATGTATGAAATTTTCTAAGGCCTCGAAAGATTAAAAAAATTGGTTATCCAAATGTTATCATAGAACTCAAAAATTGGGATAACAATAAGTAAAAATTCAATGTGACAAACACATATAAATAATAATAATAATAATAATAATATAGATATCAAGATAGGATATCACTACACAAGACACATGTATTAGTCCTCTCGGCTTAAAATATATCATATACATAATATATGTCATCAAACATATTGAGTAAGTGTAAAGTAGTTAAATTAAAACAATCACCTGTATAGTCTAATTGTTGACCACGAAGATTAATATCAATGAGAAGCTAGGAACATGAAACCTTACATTGCATATCAATATTTGTGTGTTCTACATCAAGCTCAATATACCTCGTGAACACATGTGTATAAATATTATATATAAAAGTATGATATCTATCAAACCAATATGAAAAATAACATGTATAAAGTAACAAGCTAGCCCCTCAAAATGATAAGATATTTTCATATAATAAATGAAAAAGATGAATAATATGCTAAAGATAACATAACACAAGAGATATTGGTGGGCCAAGATGGAAAAATATTCAATATATGCATAATAATACCCTTAAGGTATGGAAACACCATACAATGATACTTATGGAAGGAGTAACTCCACAATCTCTCAAGATGGGAATCCTCTTTGAGGTGGGAACTTCCAATAAACCTCTACCAAGTAAAATACTCAACACATACATCCCATGAAATAACTCATAATGATACTCATATCCTTTATATATACATACCTTACTCTTAATGGATGGGTGACTCCTAATCCCAATGTAGGCCAACTCATTACCTAATACAACTAATTCCTATGCGACCTCGTATATTATAAACATATAACTAAGGGGGTGTACCATATCTCAGCATATTCATCAACCCATATACATTATAATATCATATCTTAAGGTACATAACATTCCCTCCTCACTGACATGTTTCTTCCCGAAACATAACAAGAATCCATATAGTGAGTCTATTTTAAATCATTACACACTTTTCTCCATTCTCAATAATCTAACCACCCACATGAAATAATTGTGTTTTATACTTCTCCAAACCTAATTCCATATTCCATTACACTCCTTTGATTCCATCCATGTCCATATTTTTTCCTCCTCGGCATCCATGCATATCCATAATAATTATTCCTATGATTCCATGTCATATAATTATTGCTCCATTGATGCCATGTATATCCATAATGATTTCTCCTCCAATTCCCTGTATATCCATATATATTGTTTCCCTCATGTTTCCTAACATGTCTCCATGATTTTTTCCTCTCATGATGATGTGGGTTTCTATATGGTGTAACCTTAGTATCCTCAACCTTATCAACCTTTTCCTCATCTTTCTTTTCCTCTTCCACCTTGTTTTTTGCTATTTCTTTTTTATCTTGAGTAGATGAATTATTTTCTTATTTTTCATCATGTTATCCTTATGAATCATCCTTATTCCCTTCTTCACCATCTTCAAATTCATATTCATGCTCCATCTTGACATTACTTTTTTCCTTGCTAAGTGTGATATCCTGCAATGTAATTTTCTTTCTCTTGTACCATAATTTCATGAATTTATTTTGCACATTAATATTAATTATTCCTAATGTATTTAAATAAGGATATATAAGAAAATATCCATACCATTAATGTCTGAAGCATAAAAATATGAATGCAAAACATATTTATCCATAGAAAGCTTTAAATGTTTAAAAAATTCAATCTTATTATTGTTTTTCTAAGGAAATTGGCTACTATGAGCCACACACAAAAGTGTGCGCTATAGTAGAAAACATGAAATGATATAAGTATGGAACAAAGTGTACAATGATCAGTCAACAAGGGTAAAATAAGAGCACGTGCTAAGGTCTACACACAAAGGAAAATTTCAAGAGTTATTCAGATTTTAGAATGGGCTAAAAATAGAGAAAACTAGAGATGGCGTGGTTGGTAGGGAAAATCCAAAAATATAATCAACATGGATAAATCATTGACAAAGGATAAATCACATGCGGGATGGAAAATTATTGTGCATGGATGAAGCTAAATATAGGATTTAAGCATGGATAACAATAAGTTATTTATAGTGCGAGAGGATCAAGCCACCTAAGGATAACCACGAATTGAAGGTGAAGAAGGAGTTCGAGAGGCATTCACTCTATAATTAGGGTTTTTAATGTTATAACTAGAGCATATAAGTGGTAAAGGAAAATCTCCCACCATATATATATCTATGTGTGTGTTTCAAATTCCTTTGTAAAGCGAGATAGATAAGGATATATATATATATATATATATATATATATATATATATATATGATGTGTGTGTGGATTTTAATCATCTTTAAGTGTGTGTTATGTATGATAGAACATAATGATTAAGTGTTATGGCCAACCCTTAATGTATATGGGTACATCACTAATATATAGGTTAATATTTAATAATATGAAATATTAATATTTTTATTATTAAATATGCTAACCTAGGTATATAATTTAGGTTAAATATTTAATATCATGCAATGATTATATTTCTAATATTAAATATTATAAACCTAGGTGTATGTGTCAACCATTTTAGGTTTAAAAAGTGGGTTGGGAGACATACCCGATCACCTTATATAAAAATTACTTTAGGTCCTTATTTGATATATTCGAGAAATATATCAAATGTGTGCAAATAAAGTGATTTGGTTTGACCATTAGTAAATATGGTTTCAAAGGAGGATGTGATCATACTAGATGTAAAATAAGTTCTCTCAAGTAAAAGACTATTTTCAAAGTTGTTTTTACCCTATTGGGGTTTTCCACTATAAATATTGTGTCACCTGTGTTATTTATTTCCTGTAAGTATTTCTTTATTTACTTATGTTATGATGTAATGTTTATTTAAATTTTTATTGTAACATTATGTAATATATAAGTTGATTAAATCCATATTTATTAGAATCCTCAAATTCTTACTGTAATAGGGTGAGGTAAATTAAATAAATTAAGATCAAATGTTTTTTATTTAATTTGTACGGGTTTTTTTAACCAACTCGAAAGGGTATAGGGTATTTAAAAATATCTGGTCCCCTTCTTTTTTTGCCCAATTTATTTTGGCATTTCATTTGTGCAATTAAACTCTAAGTAAAAATTTTAAATCCCTAATTTTTTGGGGGAGATGTAATATGATATGATTCTTAATTTTTCAATTTTAAATCCCTAATTTTTTGGGGGAGATGTAATATGATATGATTCTTACTTTCATTTATATTTTGTAAATTATTTAGAATTAATGTTTTTTTGGAGATTGATGTGTGCACATGTGAAAGGGGCTTCAAATATTTACCTGCGTGAAAATCACATACAGAAAAAGAAAGGATTTATTACTATATGAAATAATTTTCATGTTTTCTATAAATTCAAATGTTTGTGGGTTAAATATTTCAGAAGGTAAATTCATACCCGTGTTCTTTGGTCCCCACTAAAAGGATTCAATTTGAAAAACTATAATTTATAGTTAATCTATAACTATATCCTATATAATTTAAAAATTATTTTATTATTTTTAAATAAAAATATATAGAATATAGAATCAGGTTTATATAATAATTTATATAAATATCATATTAAAATTTATATAGTTTTGAGAAAAAAACTATATATTAAAATCCTTAAACCATATTAAAATTACACGGATTGAGGGAAGAGTCAATAGACCATATTCTAAGCTTAAGTTTAAAACTTAATTTATAAATCTAGGCATATATAGTTTTTTTTTAAAAAGAAACAAACCTAAGTTTGAATCATATTTTATAAATGGTTATTTTAAACATTTAAAATATAAATTTTATTAGATTTGGTTTATATATGTTAAAAAAACCTAAGTGCTTATTTTTTTAGTAAGGGGCCCGTGTTTATTGTTTGGCCATGAAGGGATTACTTTTTAAATCTTAATACTTATTAAATAAAACCTAACATGTGTCCCTAACCATTTATATTATCCATGTAAGGGGGTGGCCCCATTCATTTATATCTTATAGTTTATAAAAACTATATAAATAAACCTATTTAAAGGTTTTCTTTTATATAAGAGTGGGAGTGGAGAATAAAATGAGATAATATCTCAGGTATAAATGTGGAATTCTTAAGTATAAATGGAGAATTAAAAAAGAGGGGATAGTTTATTGGTGGCCCACGTGAAGTGTGGTAAATATTTATTAAAATATTGGTAGTTATAGCCACATAAAAGTTTTAAAGTTTTTAGCTTTAGGAATTATATAAAATATTTTGTAATATTTCCATAGTTTTAAATGTGTGTGGGGTAAAATTAAGAGTAAATGAAGGGAGGAGACAAGGTTCATGAAAATAGGGATTTCAATTTATTTCATTGGTCGGGTGAAATTACTTGTCCCCTCTATAAAATATGCAAGTTAATCTATACTCTCATAAATCTACTTGCACCTGGTAAAATTCTTTTAACCTGGTCTATGTCCTTTAAACCCCTTTAATAAGGGTTATGTGTTTTTTTATATAAAAATAATATACTATAGTTTATAATTTTTATGAACTATATGTTGTTTTTTATTTTACATTCTATAAATTATATACTTTAAAAAAATGTATATATTTTTACATTATAAATTATAATAGGTTATTATAATGTGTTAAAATATAACCTCCCTAATATTATACAGAAGAAGAAATTCTAGAATTTCACATTCTAGAAATACACAAGTTTTGGATTCATTAAATTTGACGATCAAATGACCGTCATGGTAGACAAAACATAAGACAATATGACAGTCATTTAGACATCAAATTTAAGCTAATTAGATTTTTGTCTACATTACTTTTTTTTCAAAAATTTGAAGTTGATATGCATTCTTAGAGGTCTCTTCTTCACTTCTATATGGTCGAAACTTCTTTTATATAAATCGGGGTATAATGCGAGTCCTTTATATTGTGGGTTGTTATTTTGATCATGGGAGGTTAATTAGTATGCAATGTAATGACATAATTAGTTATGATAAAAAAGTTTCTTTAGATCTATAAAATTTAGATCTGATTCTATTAAAAGTGTTGTTTTTATCGATAAATATGTATCTAACTTTGTGGTACATTGTATATTATAATGGGGTGTGTTTTAAAGGTTTAGGAAAACAATGACGTCCAACTATTTATGTCTTGACAAAACCTAGATCCTGAATAAAACCAACTATGAAATTTGGGTCAAAATAGAATTTAGTGCAAGGAAACTCGGATGATTGTTTTTGGATTTGAGTTTTCTCCACCGATCGTCAAGAAACTAGAGATAACATGAATGCATTTTTGCAACAAATGCAGAGGCTCTTTCTATGATTTTGGGCAATCGAACGATGAGTACCTTCTCCACATTGTTAATATCGAACATTCGAAAGAGGTATGGACACAACTAGAATCCATGCATGAAGGATACTTGGTATATCAAGGATAGTAATAAAAGTATAATACCCGAAGGAATTCTAAGAAATGATCTATATATTTTTAATGATTTCTCTTACGCATCTTGTTTTATATCTCGAGTTTGAATAATTAAAAACTATGGCATGAAAATTTAGGACATTTTAATTATTGAATCTTATATAAAATCTATAGATATAATCTAGTGAAAGGTTTACATGTGTTGTCTTCTTCTCTTGAAGTTACTTCATTAAATGCTTCTAAATGATGGTTTTGATTTTGATTTAGTAAATGGTCATGATGATGTTTTGATGCTATAGATGTTTCTGAAACTCTTATCTTCCTAGATAAGAAATTAAATTGGGCTCAATCTATGTTAGAAATTTCAAATCCTATTAACCTTAGGAAAATGACCAGAAGCCATCATATGTACCATGCATTAATTACCTTGTATGAACCTGAGCCATGAAGTATTATAGGGTCTAGGTGGATATACAAAGTAAAATATAATGTTGATGGTAGTATTAACAAACATAAAGCTAGACTTGTTGTTAGAGGTTTCACTCAAAACATGGTATATATTATCTTGAGACATTTCTTTTACCTAAAATGAGTATTGTTAGAGCCTTATTTACAATTCTCGCTCAATTTGCGTAAGAAATCCACCAAATGGATAAGAAAATTACTTTTTTGAATTGTGATTTAAAATAAAAACTTTGCATGTTTCAACCTAAAGGATTTGAAGAAACTGGTAAAGAAAACTATGTTTGTAAGTTGAGAAATCCTTGTATGGTTTAAAACAAGCTCTTAGAGCTTGGTATGTGAAAATTGTTTCCTTCTTTAAAATGTTAGGTTTTGTTAATTTTTCTTATAAAAATGATATTTTCATTAAGTAATAAGGCTCACATATTATCATTATATGTATATATGTTGATTTTCTTATGTCTGGTGACAATTCTGATTTAATTCATAGGATTAAAGAGAAATTGAAGTAGTACTTTGAAATGAATGAGTTAGGTCTCTCACATCATGTTATTTATATGATTGTATTTCATTCTATTGTTATTTTTCAAAACACAATATGCAACCATTGTATTGAAAAATTTTCTTATGATTGATTGTAAACAATTTTCTACTTCAATGGAATTTGGAATAAATATTGATCCTAAATCTGCATATGAAAAAGGTTGATCATATTTTATATACATTTTTAGTTGATATTTTGATTTTTCTAACTATAACTAGATCAGATATTTCATATACGTAGGAATTATTTCAAGGTTTAGGCAGCAACCTTATTTAGATATCATTGGAATCTTGTAAAAATAATTTTTAGATATTTGAAAGGAACAATAAATTATGGGTTGCATTATAATAAGAATGAAAATGCTATCTTATATGAATTTTGTGATTCTAAGCATACTGATGTTGTGTTATCAAAAATATTGGATATGTGTTTTTTTTTTTGTAGGATCCATTACTTGGAACAACAAATACAATCAGCAGTCTTCATTTCTTCTACTTGAGGAAGATAAGTACAATGGAAGAATTAAACAAGACCATGTAGGCTATGAATTCGGTTATTGGTAGAGATACACATGGAAACTAAAGGAAGTATTTTTCTTCTATGTGGTGGTCAGAGTTGTATTACTCTTGATTAAGAATCCAATTCAACATCAGAGGATGAAGAACATTGAGATACATATACGCTTCACCCATGAGAAGGTGCAAAGTGATGAGATAAATCTCAAGTTCATGTTGACTGAAGAGTAGGTTGTTGACATCTTCACAAATTCCCTGAGTGCTACAAAGTTTTGTCACTTTTGTGAAAATATTGGATTGTTAGAGTTTCCATTAAGGGGAGTGTGCATGAAAATGTCACCTCCTAATGGAACTTGGTTTTTGTAAAAATACCTTTGGGCATTTGTAAAATACCTTCGGAAAGTGTAAAAAGACCTTCGGGCAAGTGTAAAAAGACCTTCGGGCATGTATACCTCCTCGGCTTCTTTTTTAGGAAAAAATGTAGAAAGGTCTTAAATGCGCAGTCTTTAATAAACTCTTTAGTGCTATTGATTTTACTTGGTAAACATCCAAATACAAGCATATTATTAAGGATGTCCTTGGTTGTAAAAGGATCCTATATGCTTTGAAGTTCAATAACCTTTTATGAGAACTCGTGAGAACATGTAACACTCATAAATCATACTTAGCCATTGATCATGGGATGATATTTTGGATTCCAAATATTTTTTACCAAAAGGTAAATTGAGTATGATGAAGGTGTTATAATTCCTTAACCGATATGCTAGCCTAAAACCTTTATGGTTTAAGGATTGTAAATCATGTAGTGTACCACGGTCAGGTAATCTATTAACATATGTTATGTTATCCCACTTAACATTAAGGGGGAGTGTTGGAACATAATGATTAAGTGGTATGGTCAACCCTTAATGTATATGGGTCCATCACTAATATATAGGTTGATTTTTAATAATATGAAATATTAATATTTCTATTATTAAATATGCTAACCTAGGTCTATACTTTAGGTTAAATATTTAATATAATGAAATGATTATATTTCTAATATTAAATATTATAAACCTAGGTGTATGTGTCAACCATTTTAGGTTGAAAACGTGGGTTGGGAAACATACTCGATCACCTTATATAAAAAGGACTTTAGGTCCTCATTTGATATCTTCGGAAATATATCAAAGGTGTGAAAATCAAGTGATTTGGTTTTACCCTTGGTAAATAGGGTTTCAAAGGAGGAGGTGAACTTACTTGGATGTAAAATAAGTTCTCTGAAGTAAAAGTTTATTTTCAAAGTTGTTTTACCCTATTGGGGTTTTCCACTATAAATATTGTGTCACTGTGTTATTTATTTCTTGTAAGTATTTCTTTATTTACTTATATTATGATGTTATGTTTATTGAAATATTTATTATAACATTATATAATATGTAAGTTGATTAAATATGTATTTATCGAATCTTCAAATTCTAACAATGTAAGGATTATGTAATAGAATTGATTATGTGATTGTAATGAATGGTTTTATAAGAGTTATAAAGGTTATAAGGCATTAACATGGTGTAATAACTATGTAGGTTCTATTGGTAATTATCTATGGTGATGAATGAATGAACTAGATATATTATTGCATGCTCTCCTTGTTATGTTGTATTGTTTATCTTCTACCTATAATATAAATGGTTAAGTACATAACCCACATCTTGAAAAGTCGAGACAAAAAAAGGGACTTGGGATGTTTCATGCTCTTTGGGTGAGAACTTATACATTAGTCCTAGTAATGTGTTGGCACATCCGAATATATAAGTGTTGGCTATTAGACTCCAACATTTTCATTTCGTTGCAGGGACCTTATTTCATTTTGACCTTCAAGATTTAAGGGCATGGAATTTGGGTTGTCCTTGGAGAATATTAAGCATTGGATAAACAACATATAGGATTATTTCACGAGATAGGTATAACACTTTGGTAGAAAATTTATTCCGTAGAAATGGGTAGAGGACAACTTGTACGATGCATTATAGGAGACATTTTTCAGTTTATTCCTAGTAGAATTAGATGATTGGCTAACATCTTATGCACAGACTTGAGGGAGCTATTTAGGAAGAAAAAAAAAATAGAATGAGGAAAATTACCAATCCCTCTTTTATTTGGATGATCCATGGAGCCAAACTATTTATCATTGGTGGAAAGGAGTGCTACGCAATTATAGTTTGGAATACACAATTTTGATGTACTTGTGTCCATAGTAAAGAGAGTTCTATTTCTTGCATGAACAAAGAGGATTTATTTATGTGCACCACCTCTAACCACAAATATCTTGATGATTGATATGGGGATGGAAAATCTACCCATAATCAAGCAAATATTGCCGCAAAACAGTGTAAGGAACAGGTTTGGGAAGAATGGCATTGATCCAAGAAACAGAGAGACAGAGAGAGAGAGAAGAGAGACTTTGCAGAGATATAATAATGCATGAGAGATGGAAGTTGAAGAGGTACTAAGAATGAGAGGAATGGAGGTAAAAGCTGATGATAACCCTACACAAGGTGAGGGGTCATAAGACCGTATCCTTAAGATATTGGGGAAGCGCAGTAGAAGAACCCCTCAACATCAAATGAGAGCAAGTATGATGAAATATTAATAATTTGTGGCCTACATTTTAGCCACCCTAGGTCCCTAGCCCTTACACATGGTGTTCGAATCTAGAAGTTTTTATAGAAGATCATCATAGTGATGAGGAGAAAGAAGATAATCCAATATCACCACGTTGGGTTGGAGATACAAGTAGGTACATACTAGTATCATCTCAAGAGGCATAAAAAATCAAGGCTATACATATGGCCACACAACAGGTCTCGTAGTTGGCCACACTTTATTTGGGATTAATTTGATAGGTGTGACATCATGACATAGAAGTGCCACATTACCCATTAGAAGTACTCCCATAGGGCTAATAGTACGACAAATGGTTGGGGTATAGTTTATCACAACTAGAAGGATCTAAAGTAGCACTTCTATAGGTCCTCAAGTCATAACAGGAGGCTTGGGAGGTTTTTGTCCTCACCCAAATGGAATAAATCTTAGCGGATGTTTAGGATTTGGATCTGACCCAACACTAGGAAAAGGAACTATACCACAAAGAAAACCTTATCAATTATATATATATATATATATATATATATATATATATATATATTACGATATGTCAATCCATCTACCTAAGTATAGGGGAGTTGAAGATTCCACGGAGCATGTGCATAAGGGTGAACTATTATGGAGATTCAAGGGGATCACAACCTCTAATAGAGGGTAATCCAGTTTGTCACTAAGTTTTAGGGTCATGCACATAGTTGGTACATGAAGTATGACCCTCACCGGACAATGATGGACTATGATGCATTACAAACTACCTTTTTGGTAGAATTTCACATCCCAAAGTTTGAGCATAAGCGCACTCAAGGATATAAAAAAGGCTTTTCCTAGAGTGTTAAATAATATGATGTGAGGTTTAAGACTTTGTTGTCTAAAATATCTTATGACATACATCAAATTCATCATGCATAATGGTGCATAGGTAGTTTCATAACACCATTTCAAATGGCTTTGTCACATAAGACATTTATTAACCTATGAAAATCCTTAGAAGTATCTCTATGCTAAGAATCAGTAGGAAGTGTGGATATTAGAGTGAGTCCATTCCTTTAAGTTAGGATTAAAAAAATGGCCACTCAGGTGGAAAGGTTATCTACTAATTTAGCACATGAGATTCACAATATAATTTGGTGTATTAACTGGGATGTAGATGGGCATACAAAGGATATCTTTCTCACGCATGAATGTACATGCGCTACTGATGCAGCTTGTGATATTTTCCACAAAAATCATGATGTCTCAACTTTTCACTTTTGTAATGCACTACACATAAGAATGTTTCTTTATATTAAAAAAAAATTATGTGTACACTCATGACACATCTAATTATTTCCTGATTGATCAAATCATGAGGATTTTGAGATAGGGTGCACCGGAAAGCGCATAAGGTAGCTTGCATGTGCGCATTAAGGATTGAATAATGATGTGCACAATAATGATAATGGAGGATTTAGAGGCGGATAAATTGGAATATGTTATGGTGATTTTAGAGGTAGGTTCACTTGGGAACATGTTAAACATGTGGATCACCATACCATTATCACCACAAATATCCTAAAAACCAATTTTTGCATATTGTGGAAAGGTTTATAAGGTGGATTATTTCTCGACATGTATGCCCATATGTCTAAGAGTGAGAAGGATAGTTGAGCAGCTATGATATAGGCTAATAGCTCTCAAAGCATGAACAATGACAGCCTATAATTTTGGTTGTAGTAGGGAAATAACCATTATTGGTTACAACGCATGCAAAAGTCTCACATGCATGTGAACAAGGGAAAACAAAGCCACTCATCAAAATAGATGATAATGTAAATAAAATTAAATATCCATACATGGGGAAACATAAACACATTTTATATGAAGACATGGGATTTATTAGAGAATTATATGGGGGATATAATGCCTAAAGAAACAAACGCAAGATCGGAGCAGCACCAAAGAAAATGAGGTTCCTCAAAATATGTGGATGACCTTAAGGAAGTGTGCATAATGATTAGGAAAGATAATATCATCCCCATGTTAGGAAAATAGTTTTGGGAGAAATTTTCACATTTAGGAATAGTAGGAAAATATTATATGTTAATTTACCACCCCAAGACCATGATTATGACAAGGATATCACTTTAGATGCGGTTATAAATGGATGGTTGGTAATTAAAAATTTATATATACTTGGTGAAGAATTCTATGTATTTACACATGATTCTTCAAATAAAATGGGAAGTCCAACATTATAGCCATAATCAATTTTTTTGTATATGGAAAACAAGGCAAGGGACATGCCCATTATAGTATTGAAAAATGTTACTATCACCATACAAGGACAAAAATTCAAAGGTGACTTTTAAGTTATGGATATTGCTAAAGTAAATAACTTCCTTGTGATATAAGGTCATCCTTGGTGTTATGATAATAACGTAGAATTGTGCTTTAAAAAACGTTATGTAATTTTTGAAAACAATTAAGAGCACCTTGTGATCCTAATAGATGATGCTATAATACACCTTATATATATATATCTAATAAGTGAGGAAGACCTTAACTAGATATACACGCATATGGTGCATGACTTAGAAAACATTTTTCCATAAAAAGAGGGTGTGGTTCGGGGGGGACGTTTAGTCAATTAGTGACACTAATAGTGTTTCTTTTGAAAATTAGTTAGTCGAGAATTTTGGGGAAGAGTAATAAGAGTAATGTGATCACACCACTCGAAATGGTGGGAAGGACCAACTTTCTTGCCAGGTTTAATAGGGAAGAGAAGTATGATATTTCCTATGCGCAATGGAAGCTCGGTATGGAATGGAGGGGTTAGAAGGAATGTTTTGGTTTACTCTCCAAGAGGAATATCAATGTGTTGGAGGGTCACACATAGAGACATCTTTCTATGTTCATGTGAAATAATAATTACTTTCTTGATAAGGTTTATCAAGAATAATATTCCTTCAAAGATACCATATTATGATGGGAAGTTCTCTCCCATGACACACATTCAAAATTATTAAAGGAATTATTTACAAGGCCAAGACACAATGCCACCATCGTTGTGGGTTCATAATTTCTATTCTACATTGCATGGATGCACATGTGTGTGGTATATACATGCAAATTTAAGGAAAAAGACCGTGATTTGGCATGAATTAACTTCTGGTATTATGCAAAATTTTGATTATTTTTACTAAACCCACTCTCAATGAAGATCTACAAATAATGAAGAGCATCACTCTAGGTGATGATGATACAAAGAGAAGATCTTGTAACTCAGTTGTAATGTGAGACTCCTCTGTTTGAGCACTCAAATGCTTGTAACTAAATGAATTTTGATGAAAAAATCATGGGGTTCTCCTAGAAGGAAAAGGAAAAGGGGAAGATCATTTATCTCATTAATGATGAAGAGGTTGAGGACCTGAACATAGAACATGTAAAAGGTGAGTGCAAGGTTTTAGAAACTACTATGAACATGTGCACACATACCATGTACCACTAAATACCAAGAAGGTAAACATTGGGACTAAAGATGCACCAAAGGAGGTGATAATTGGTGACTATTGGTATGAGGGAGAGGTTGCAAAAATAATCAAACTTTTGCATGATTTTCAAGATCTATTCCCAAGGGGATATCACGAGTTGAAGGGTGTTCATCTATATTTGGGTGAGATGAAGATAAATATTAAGGATGGCATGCAACCAATTTTGTAAGAGGCTTTACTAGATGAATGATAATCTACGTGTCAAGGTAAAAGATAAAATTAAAAAAATGTTAAAGGAAAACATTATTGATCCCATTAACGAATTGCAATGGATTAGTCCAATGGTTATCATCATCAAGAAGGATGCAAGGATAAGGATTTTTGTTCACTATATAGTTTTAAATTCATCATGCATTATTGATCATTTCCACACACTATTCACTTGAATAAATCCTAGAGGGTTTTGCAGGCAAATTTTTTATTCTTTCACTAATGGATTCTTAAGATACCATCAGGTTTAGATCGCGCATGAAGATCATGAGAAAAAATGTCTCAAATGAATGGTGATGTTTTTCCTATATTGTTATTCCCTTTGGAATGAATAATGTGTTAGCATTATTCTCATGCATTATCATTCATACATTTCAAGACTTCATCCATAAGTTCCTTCAAGTATACTTAAATGATTTGACCATTTATGGGTTGGTTAAGGACCACTGTGATTTCCTATGACTGATGTATGAGAGATGTAGAAAACTTAGCATATCCTTAAATATTAAGAAGTGTATTTTCATAACATCATTTAGTACTTTATTTGGAAACATCATCTATAAGGAAGGCTTATTGGTAGATCTAAAAAAAGTAGCACTTATATTGGGATTGGAGGAAGAAACCAATAAAATTTAAGTGTGTAGATTCCTTGGACATACTGGATATTATAGGAAATTCATTAAGGGGTATTCTAAGATTTCTACACCACTAGATGAGATATTGAAGGAAAAAGACATTTTTATTGGAAAGATACGCAACATTAGGCATTTAAGACTTTGAAGGAGATACTAATAACCACTACCATTTTACACTTCCCTTATTAAAATTGATTGTTTCATGTCCATGTGGATGCCCCTGGAATAGCCATTGGAGTAGTGTTGGCCCGATGAGGAAGGAAATGTGAACCATCTTATCTATTTGGTAAGTAGGAAGCTGACACCAGTAGAGAAAAATTATACAACTACAAAGCGTGAGGCATTGTCTATGGTTTACGATCTTCACAAGTTCATTGAGTATTAATTAGCTACACCATTTATTTTTAACAAATATCACATAAAACTTAATTATATGGTTAATAAGCTGGTTTTACAGGGGTGCATTTTTCATTGGATCCTTTTATTCCAAGAATTTTATTTTTCAGTCATTGTCAAACCTAGAAAATGTAATTTGGGACCCAATCAATTATTAGGGATCAACTCTAGTGAGGACATGTTGAGCATATCAGACATTATGTTTGATGAGAAATTATTCGTATTACAAGACACACCATCTAATTTAGAGGATATTGCAATATTCTTGTCTACGGGTATGGTACCCAAAGGAATGAAAACATGAGAGAAGAATTAATTATCTATTTGTATTGCACCGTTTGATTGGTTGGAGGTGACTTTTTTAAAATGGGAAAAGATGAAGTTCCACGCATGTGTGTCTTGGAGTATGAGTGCAAAGCTATCATGGAAGAAGAGTAGGTGGAATTTTTGGAGGTTATTATGTACATGAGACTACAATACACAAAGTATTAATTACACGATTATGGTGGGAGATTGTTTACAATGATACCAATGACTTTTTTCAAATCATGTGATCATTGTCAAAGGGTAGGTAAACTAGGACACTAGGATGATGATGTTATTACCTATAACAAGTGTAGTACCTTTTGAGAAGTGGGAAATTGAATTTTTGGCCCAATAACACCATCTGCGTAGAGGAAAGGAACATGTTATATCATCACATACACAAATTATTTAACAAAGTGGGAATAATCAATGACCAAAAATGATTGCGTTGCAGCTACATCAGCAATATTATTATGGGAGAACATTATTAGTAGGTATGGATTTCCATTGAGCCTTACAAGTGAAAGGGAAACTCAATTATTAAATGAAACAATCAGGATATTGTTAGTGGATTTCATGGTATCTCATCATAAGAATACCCCTTATACATTGCAATCCAATGGTACTACGAAACCTTGAATAAGATATTGGGACAAACATTGTTAAAAATGTGTGATATAGGCAAAAGGATTGGGATGACAAAGTATCGGATGTTTTATGGCCATATAGAAATAATTTTAAGAGCTTAAATAAGGAAAATATTTTCAATTATTGTTTGGCACAAAGGTAATTTTTCCTATGGAATTCATATTACCCTCCCTATGTATTACATATGCAGGAGGACTTGTTGATGAGAAATTAGTATAACTGCACATCGATAAACTAATACAATTGGATGAACGATGCACAATTACATAATGCAATCGAAGATAGAAAAAGTGAGAGAGAATTTTTGACATGATAAACATATTAAAAATAAGTCTTTTGTGGTTAATGGGTTGGTTATTTTATATGACTCTAAGTTTGTATGCCACCTAAAGAATCTCAAATTTCACCGGTTGGGACCATTTAGAGTAACAAAGATACTAGATTCATGTGCATGTCGATTATAGTTTTGGATGACACCATGTTTCCCAATTACTTTTATAGGAGTAGGTTGAAGCCCTATTATAAATAATTTTCCATTTTATGTTTGTAATAAGGTAATATTACCATTTAGGTTACGTTTCCCTTTCATTTTTATTTTTATTTGTTTTATGTTAATAACCATGTTCAAACACAGGAGCTGATCAATCTAGTTTAAACTAATGTGTATAGGACCACATATTATTTTAGTATGGGTTAAGTAGGACAAGGTACGCAATGGAAAAATTTGAAGATGCGCAAGGAAAGTGTTCCTATGTGTTATCCCGTAAAATTGTTGGGGGAATTTTACAGATAACCCTACCAAAATTTTGTTCCGGCCCCTCGTCAGGGACCCCTTGCGTTCGGAACGTTGCAAAATCCCTTCCCGGGAAATCTAGTTTTCCAAACTTAGCCATTTTTGGTCTTTTTGGTCGGCGCATATAATGACTATGCAACATCAAGTTTTCATGCGCCCCCTTTAAATCCTTTGGCGCATGCTTTCTCGTGTCAATAGGTGTTTTGGTGCGCCTCGCTATGTTGAGTCTTCCTTGCATGCGCCAAGGCGCATGCGCCTTCATGTCAACAAAACTTTTGTTGCGCCACTTTTTGGTGCACCTAGGGCGCACATATTCCTCTGTCAACACCACTTTCGGTGTGCCAAAGGCACACATAACTTTGTGTTGGCAAGCATTTTGGTGCGCCACAGGGCGCATGTTTTCTTGTGTCGACAGTGCTTTTCATGCGCCACTTGAAAAATTTGGTGGCGCATTTATTGCCACCTCACCTATATATAGGCACGTCTGTGCTGTCATTGTCATCCGACACAAATCACGTGATTTTTCTCTGTACCTGTCAGCGCACCTGCCCTGTCGTTTTCAAATCACTTTGTGGACCCGTTTGCACATTTCTTCGTTATATATCCTGGTAAGAGGTCCTCATTGCTTCTGTGTTTGGTGTTTTGTTTATTGGCTACTTGCTGGTTTGGATTGAGTTAAAAGAGATTGTCAAAACATGAGCTCCCCATCCTCCTTGTTGTTTTTCTCTACCCATGCTTTTTCCCCCCTCTTTCCAGATCTGCTGGTAGGGGAAACTCTGTCCTAAAAAATGGCTTGGAACTCTCTGAATAAGCTTCTTCATAACCCAAATGAACCCTTAAAAAGGAGCTTAACCACATGCAAATCCCTCAAGAAAAGAATCATGACTTGAAAAGAGGCACTGTTATTTTTCTCCTTTGGCGCATCTGTCACCCCTGCAACATGATAAACAGTCACACCAATGGCACACATTCCTTGCGTGTTACATAATGAACAGTTTGCCCTAATGGCGCACTCCCTTTGCTTGTTGCAATCACTTTCCCTGCGCCCTACTTGGTGCACTCAATGCATCTGTTGCATCATTAATACCCGCACCCTTTGGCGCACCCTGCATATATGCAACATTCAAATCATATGCGCCAAAGCACAACTGTTAAAACGGCGCAGCGCATCCATTATTGCAACGACATCATGTTATGTAGACCTTCCATGTGCCATGCCAAGTTCTCCTGTGGCGCATGAAAAAATGATGTTACACACATTATACCTACGCCCTTTGGCACATCCTATACCCATGTAACATGAAAAATATCTGCGCCCTTTATAAAATATATAAACATGGCGCAAGCGCACTTGTGCTTACAACAACAAAATGTAATCTACAGTGTCCATGCGCCATGCACCCTTTTGCTCTGATTTATCCCTTACAGTAGCCCTTTCCTGTGCACCTTACTATTTAACCCTGCAGCTTGCAGTGTACATGCACCCTACACCCCGAGGCCTTAAAATTGCTAACTCTTCTTTCTGTCAATGCTTTAATGGAAGATCGAACAACTAACATGACCTTCCTGTATTGTGTTTCCCTTCTTCTCCTTGCAGATCAGCAACTGAGTTCGAGTTACATATGTCAACATCAAGCAAGAGACCTACCAAATCTAAAGGCAAGGCCAAGCTCACAGAAGAAGAAATGAAGTATAAATATCATAGGGTCAAGATGCCCGAATCCGAGGCAAAGTGTGACCTAGATATCAGAGACTCAGAGCTTGGACACATTGATATGGAGGAGTTCTGGGCCAGAACATGGAAGGTCACACGAATTCCCTGGATGGACAAATTGATAGGCGGTGCCTGCACTTTCTTTGGAGGGATCCCGGTCGGTCATGTGAATAATTAATTTTATGATGGTGGTAGCCGGATCTTATAATAAAGACACAAGATGTGTCAATAATGAGAAGGGTGAGGTTATAATCAACCTCACCGACCACAATTTTGAAATAATGCTCTAATCCCTCACCACCGGCACTTTGTGGCCATAAGTCGGGAAGACGCATCAAGGCACGGGATGACAATGAAGATCAGTGCATACAGCTTATGAACGAGGTATATTTGAAGAACAAAAAGGTGGTGACTCGGTGGCCACAAGTCATTCATCGTAGTGACTTTTCAGAGGAACTCAGCGACACCATCACGTTCCTAAGCAGAGTCTTTGGGCTTCTTGGCGCCCATTATTTTCACAAGTGGATACTGCGATACCTAGAGACAATGAACAAAAATGTGCTTGATCAGCACTTTGAGTGGGCATAAATCATAAGCAGCACGATATTGGAGCAGCTACAACAACTTAACACAACGGGGAGGTTCTATATGAACTCCTACGTGGTCTATCTGTGGCTTGAGAGAGGCTATCCAGCTCTGATGCGGTGTGGGGTTTGGCCCCAAGTTAAGATATATGAATACTATCCAGAACTGAAGCTGGAAAATAGTATTCCCCAGTTCACAAAGATCAACGATGCCTTCTTCTACGGCATCATCTGCCTCTTGAGGCCGAATATGACTCATGGTCGCATGACCAAGAGTATTGTAGCAGCTACCGAGAAGTGGGGGGCCTTGTTCACTCAATTCCCCACATTCACCTATCTGAGGGCAGTCAACTTCTTGGGGGAACCAACTAAATTGCCAAGATATGCCGGTCCCAAGTTGATCCTGCTAGAGCTGTCGAGGCAACTTATTACTTACCATGAAAAGTGTCTAAAGAGAAAGAAGGGTGGAACTCCTTTCCCCCTCACAGTGGGTAGGTATACGTGTCTCACTCACCATAAGGCGAAAGACATGTTTGCAGAACTGGAGTTGCTGAATCTGAAACATAACTTCCCAGCAAGGCCCACCTTCGACCCAAGGAATTTTCTGCCAAGGGCCAAGCTCGACCCGATCCACATCCCTCAGATCAAAGATATCTACATCGACATATATCATGAGGTTGAGCTCAGGAGGAAGGATCATTCCCGCTTGGCCTTAGCATAAATCATCCAGTATGGGGTGGCCATCGTCCCCAAAGGCTACCAAACTACTGAGCAAGAAGTGGATCAAGTGTATCTTGACACGGGTGGGGACGATTGGCCTTTCGCGGTGATTGATAGAACCAAAGCTCCTCAAACAATCGAGGAGAGAGTCAAGGAAACTCTGCGTAGAACAGAGCATTGGTGCCGAATGAACGGGCTCATCTACCTCGGAGTCAATTTCACAACCTCTCCATTGGGCAACGCACCTCCTCGGTCGAAACAACAGCTAAAGGGCAAGAGTAAAGATAAAGAGGGTGAATCCAGTTCCACCCAAGAGGAAGCTCCTGAAAGCCCTCCTTCCACTTCACAAGAATGGGTTGTAGTCCCGAAAAGCTCAGAAGAAGAAGCGGCGGAAGATGTTCCCATAGGCACATCCACTCAGGATGTGGCCACAACTGTAACAACTGAGGTCCCTTCTTTTCCTTCTCCTCCTCCTCTTTCCCCTCCTCGAGTGATCCAAGCGACCATTCCTTTGGTCGTCTCCTCTCCCCCTTCTTCTACTGTTCCTCCTGCTTCTTCATCCATCTTCTCCTCTCTCGCGGAGCTGTCCCCCTCCATTTCTTCCCTCATCTCCGAGCTCCCTTCCCTTCCTTTGACTTCCTCCCCTGTAGTATCCCTTCCTCCCGTGGGCACTTCCTCGGCTTTCCTCTCAATGCCACCACCACGTGTCTCCACGTTTTTCCCTTCTACTACTGCAGCTACCCCCTTCTCTGTTTCTGGTCCTTCTCCCCTAAGTCCAGCCTGGATCTCCCAGCACCTAAGTCAACAGAAAAGGAAAGTTCCCATCGCACCGATGGACTTTTCCATTATCCCATCAAAGGGGGCCAAGAAGCAAAATCCTATCACACGCTTCTCTCAGAGTGCTTCGGGAGAAAGGGTAATGGAGATCGCATACCCCAATCCTCTGAAAGATAAAAAGGATTTGTCTTCGACAGATTACACAGTGACTCAAGTCACAATGGGGACATCTTCTGAAAGCCTTCAGGGAGAGGCCCTATCTGCAGTTGATGCCCTCTGCAAGAATCTTCAAGAAGCAAAAGAAGAGAAAAGGCTACTGAAAGAGCAAAATAAACATCTGCTCCATGCCTTACAGAAGATGGGCAGTGCACCTCCCACAACTGCCGCCGAAACTCCTGAGCCTTTGAGTCAGGATAAAATTAATGAATATGCAAAGATCGGTGAGCAGGGTATGGCAGTTTCCACCTGGAGGAGCCAAATCCTCAAGGACACTTTGAGCAGTGATCACCAAGTTCACCGATTTGTATCCGAACATCAACAAGGTGAACAAATAACTCCGGGCGTTAGTAGGACCCATATTCGAAGAGTTGGACCATGCTAGGCTGTAGCATGAGACCTTTTCAAAAATGTTTGACTGTTTAGTCAAAGATCTGGTCAAGTTTGGTGTTTTCGGTCACCCCAGGGCCCTCAATAAAACCCTTTCCACTCTAGATTACTAGATGGATCAACTAGAATTCGTCCTCGAAAATATTGATAAGGTAAAGGAAGAAGCCCTGGACACAATGCATCAGATGGAACAAATTGTTCCAACGATGTCTCTAGGGTTGCTTACTCCTTCTTTTGCCTTAAGGAAGGTTGACGAAACCATCCAGATCTTCAAGGAGATCGTTTTGCAAGGGCTGGGGCCAGAGGTCACTTTTGACACAGAATCCATCAATAACCTGCTGGCATGTCGGGACTTCATCGGGATCTTAATAGAAGTAGAGAATGAATATTCCAAACTCCCGAGAAGCTCATAGACAAGCGTGTTGGTTGGATATTTTGTCAAACCAAAATATGAGGTTCAACCACAGTATATGGGATTAAATCCCTCCTCAAAGACAGGTGAGGCTGCCTGCTTGCTACTAATCTAAAACACAACGAAAACAATATATACAGTATTCACACTAATCTAACCATTAGGGGTTGGGATAGAATCCTGAAATCCGCATTCACACGATTCAAAGATATTGCTTTCGTAAATGAACGGGGTTAGAAACTATTACAATGAAAGAAGCACAATGGAAAGGAAATGAGAGAAACGTATTTTCTTTCGAGTAAACACAGAGCACGAAATAATCATACGAGCTTTAGATCATAAATATAATGTATGAGATGATTAGCCACACTAAGATGCTATGCAAAGAATAGCTTAAGATCATGAACATAAGAACAATGTCTTAAGTAAGATATATCCCACAACACAAAGTTTGTAAAATAATATCAAATCCTATTCTTTGAAATGATCGAACAAAAACACAAAGTTTTTCTTCTTTCCAATAGCTCCGAATATTACAAAAATCTCGACCCTTTGGAATGCATAAGCATCCCTTATTTATAATAAAAGGAAACGAGAGAAAATAGGATAAATCCTAGAAAATAGTGTTCTTTAAAACAGAGTTCTATTTTGCTTGACTCTCACGCAGGAGACCAAGTCAAAATTTGCTTCCTATGTGACGAAACAGAAATGAAAAAGACATGTCAATTTCAAGATTGAAATGACATGAAACATTAGGACTTAGTCTGAATCGTCATCCTTTGCTCCTTCATCTTTTTCTTCCTCCAGCTGAGACTGTTTGTTCTGAAATTCTTGGAACTTCCGAATTATGCCTTGCATCTCGTTCTCATCAGGCGCAGTGGAATGATCATTCCAAATTTCGCAAGTTTCATGAGTATCGCTGGCATTTCCGGGAAGCTTTTTCAATCCTTTGCTGAGCTTTCTTAAGGCCTCCAAAGAATGTTCAATCCTTACCAACCGATCAATGATCTCAAGACCAAATCCGTGCACTGGTTCATATTGAACAGACTCTTGGACTTGTTTGAAGAGATCATCCGCTGATAAGATACCTGAGTTCCCAACTGACACCTTTGGACAAATCTTCAGCAATTCTTCTTCTAGATCACTTTTTCCATCAATCAATTTATCCCTCGATTCTCTCAACTTGCTGCAGGCTTCATTGAGAATCTTTACTCTGAACCTGATGGCCTTGGTCAGCTGAAAATGCTTATCCGTATGCGGGAGAATACCTTCTTCTACTAAGAGATGTGCTGGTATTTGCTTTAACACATGGAGAGCTTCAAAAGTCAAATCAAGATGTCTAATTTCTTGAGAGAATTCATCATCCATCTTCTCTCCCTCCTTCTGAATGTCCCCTAAAGACTGATGAACTTTCACAACGTCTTGAATTACTTCCTTCCCCTGTTGGAGCAACCTTTGGATCCATTCATCAACCACCCTTCCTTTTTTAGCAATCTTTTTAATTGTAGGCACCGATGAGAAATCGAATCCGACAGAGACAGAAGAAGGTGGTATGGATTCAAGGGGTTTTGAGAGTTTAAGCAAAACCTCTGTCAACTGCTCCATTTTTCTCTTAAGTTCATCTTTGCTGTCTTTTGTTTCTTTTAACTTTTGACACAACACGTTTGTGGCATCCCATGCATCTTGTTACACCCCTTCTACTGTCACTTTCCCTAGAGCCACCCTGGTTATCTGATAATCAGAGGCTGTTATATCCTCTCTAGTTTTGTTAGTCGAGGGAGTGGCAATCTCTGCGAACTTATCTCCTGAAGCGTCCACCAAAACCCTTGAAACTGTTTTGGGCTTCTTGCCTGATTTAGCAGTAGGAGCCTTGAGTGAGCTGAAATCAAAGGCTGGTAGGGGCACAATCACCTTCCTCTTCCTCGGAGTTTTCTCGAGTAGCCATTGCGGCGTATCAGAGGGAGTTGCCATGGTTGTAGAAGCTGGTATCATACTCTCAAGGGGAGAAGATTCTACTAGTGGAGGAGGAATAGTTACCAACGTGGTAGTAGATCCAATAAAAAGAGGCACAGGAGGGGGCGTGTTGGTGATCACTTGGGTACCAGCAGAGAGGGGTGAAAGTCCAGAGAAAATACTGGCCATTACTGAAGAAGTTGATGGAGAATAAGGAGGTAGGAGTGGTTGTGAGGAAAGAGGCACAGACCAGACTCCAAAGCCTTGGATGCAAGAGATAAGGTCTCTTCAGTTGAGCAATCAGCAAATGGTGAAACCAGAGGCTGACTTCCTTCTCCTTCCAAAGTAATTTCTCCTATTTCTGGTGGTGTTGGTGATTCTGGCACATTCACCGTTTCTACTGGAGAAACAATTGAAGAGATTTCTCTTTCTTTCCTCTTTTTGACAATCTTGACCTTTATAGGCCCCCTAGAAGACTTTCTGTCCTTTTCCTTTTTGGAGGGCCCCGCCTCTGAAGCAGCCAACTTTGAAAACTTATCATCTTTAAAATTCATTCCCCAAGAGGAGAGCCATGCTTTGGTGCGAGCAAGGATTAGAGCTGACCTATCTGAAATGGAGGCTTTTTCACTGACTGACCAATCAATAGGTGGGAAAACATATTGATCTTCATTTATCCCATCATAGGAAAGATCCAAAACACTTTCATTGTCACTCGTACCTTCTGGTAAATCAGCAAGCTCCAGTGTTTGAATTTCAGCAATTGTCAATCTGCTATTATCCTTTCTGCGAACAACAACCTCATTACGCAGATCGATCCAAATATCCTCTATGTTTGGCCTGTGCAGATGTTGGGTTCCATATGCCCTGAGCACTCCTCGGATGTCAAAACCATCTCAAGGCTTCATATGCTTCTTCAACTTGTCCTGAAGTTCGTGGACAACATTTTTGGCCTTCACTACTGTTGAGCAAGTGTATCTCCCAATAGAAATTGGGAAGGATACCACAGCCTTATGTTTACTTTGTTGGAATTTATGGAAATCCAACAGCTGCCTAACCAATTCCATCAATATCAGTTTATCCCCTGGATATCGGGGCAGGCGAAAAGGATCTCCCGAGTACATGACCACCCGAAGATATGTAAACTTCTTGAATTGTAAGAAGATACATCCCCATTTGGAAACTTCGGCCCAAGCCTCATCTGAGACTCTTGTCTTCCTCAATTTAGGGTTTAGCCTGCAGATGTTTTCATAGAAGAAGGCATCATTCACCCTTCTGAATTGGTCTTTGGATCCCTTCTTTGTCAATTGAGGGAAGTATTGATACACCTGGTTCACCGTTCTGCTTCCCTTGGTATCCAGCCCGGGATAATTCCTCATCCCGGCTGCTGCGTATGTGACATATGAAGACATATAAAATTTCCCCGTTGACAAGACCGTTGTCATTTGGGAATCAATCTCATTGCTGATGAGAGTGCCCCAGTCAATCCCTTGCTGATTCTTCTTGATGGTGATCATGAATTGATACATCCATCCTTGGAACACATTCGATTCGGGAAAACCAAAAACCCGACTCAGCAGAGTAATGATGTCATTGATTTCTTGGATGAAATCACTCCTGGGGATAAGTCTTGGAAATCTGGAGACAGCCGGCTTGGCCTTGATCAGGAACTTCTTGTTTACATGCTTGATGCAGTCTTCCTGATCATTGTCCCAGGCTTTCTGAGCTGACTTGATGTCCAACTCTCCATACTCTTCAAAATTGGGTAGTTTAAGGAGGTCGTCAAAGTATCCTCCGTCCAATTTGATCACTACTTCACCTGCCTGACTTCTGACAGAACGAGAAGCCGAGTCATAACTGGAGGCACAGGCCAAGATGAATTCCAGGACACTGAGCGGACATGGGAAAACCCGCTGCGAGAGGCAAACCACTATCAGCTATAGATTTCATCCATGGAGTTGGGGAGGAACTCCTTACCCTACTCCAGAAATCTTCAATATCTATATTCCCGAGCTCTGTGTCCCGGATGTCGTAGTTGCAATCAATATATGATGTAGACTCCACCTTTTTAAACTTGTATTTCATTCTTCCCGTCTTCTCTGTCTTTTCTTGAGACGGACCAGGGTCTGACATGAAGGATGTCGAAGGAAGGAAGTTCCGGAGATCAGGGGATGTCGAGCACTGTGAAAAACCCGATCTACTGGATATGTCGGAAGAACGGAAGAGTCCGACACTGGCGGGAAATCCAGGAAACCCGATCTGCTGAGAGTGTCGGAAACTCTGGAAAGTCCGGCACTGCTGATGATGTCGGAAACTGAAGAAATCCCGACACTTGTGTTGATGTCGGAAACTGAAGAAAGCCTGACACTCCAAACCTTCAATATACTTCGGGTCTTCGACACTGCACAACAGCCTTCAAAACCCGAGAAGGGAAAAACAGGGTTTTTTGTTGAATTTCAAACATGCAATCTCCTTTTTTACCATTCATGTACCAAGCACATAAGAAAATTCTGAGGAAATAAAACCAAGTGGTAACTTCAAAAAATATACCCTAAAACCTAAACCCCTTTTAGAACACGACTCCAGAAAGAAGAAGAATAAAAATCCCTCAAAACCCGGTTAGAAAATGAGAAGAATTCACGCGTAATCAATCCATAAAAACTAGGAACAAAGAATGGAGAGAGAAATACCTTTAACCAGAGAAAGGAAAGATCGAAAACAGGTGATTCAATCGGGCACAAGCGAGCTTTCGGGTTTCGAGATTGGAAGAGCATGTACGAAAATCCACGAGTTAAAAATACGTCCGGTAAAAATGACGTGGAAATCCACGTATTTATAAGAAAATTTGTAATTAATACACTTCAGCTCGGCACGTGCCAACTCACCGACAACTCGGCATTAATGCCATGTCAGCATGTTCGAGAGGTCCGAAAACCCGACACAAGGGAGCTTAGAGAAATTCGGGTTTCGGGAAACACAAGACATAGTGCATGAGATGTTTAGATGCTTCACAGCTCCGAAAACCCGATACAAAGGACTAAATCGGACTTCGGGTATCGGGGAACAGGTGACACAAAACATGTTTTGAATAAGGCATGTTCCGATGCGCCGGAGGTCCGAAAACCCGAATTGACTCTACATGAAGCGGGTTTCGGGTTTCGGAAAATAGGTGACACAAAGCATGTTTTGGATAGGTCATGTTCCGATGCGCCGAAGGTCCGAAAACCCGAATTTCTCTTAAAGAGGCAATATTGCAAAATCAACTTCAAAAATTTCGTAGGGGTTATCTGATCATTTTGTCGTGAACTCAAAATGGAGATAACAGCTGGCTCCAGCTGGGGACTTTCTTTGTAATACCAAAGGAAGAGAACTCAGAATCTCTGGTCTTTATTCATTGGGCTACGGAGAAAAGAAGAAAAACCGAAACAAAACAAAACAAAGAAAGAAAGAAAACCAAAAGCAAACACACAACAAAAAAGTAAAATATGTACAATGCAAGAGAGCATCTTGCATTAATGGTGGAACAACTTTAGATGTTGTCCACTGAAAGGCAACGGGAGTAGTCCTCCATCCAGATATGATAGAAGGAAACTATTTTCACCATTCAGCTCATGGATTTTGAAAGGTCCTTTCCACAAAGAATCAAACTTCCCGTGCATTCCTTTTTGTTCTCTCCTCTTATCCCAAAGCAACACCAAGTCTCCAATCTGGAAGTTACGCTGCTTTGATTTTTTGTCGAAAATTTTCTTCACTCTGCTCTGATGATCTGTGATGCGATCAACCACCTTGCTTCATTCCTCTTCTAGCCTGGCTAAGTACATGACCCTCTTCTCAATGGAATTTTGAAAGGCCGTATCTTCAACTGCTTTTGCTAACTGTAAGGCTGGCAACTCCACTGAGATAGGTATCTCAGCATCAATCCCGTATAGCACCTGGAAAGGAGACATCCCTATGGCTCACTTTGGAGTGATTCGATCAGCCCACAATGCATCATACAATGCTTTGTGCCATGTCCTCTGGTTTTCATCCACTAGTTTTCTAATTATGGTAACCAGGTTCTTGTTGCTGGATTCAGCTTGCCCATTGCCTTGAGGATAATAATCAGATGAGTGAGCCAGAGTGATGCCGAATTCATAGAAAAATTCTGTCAACTCGTGCGATGAGAAATTAGAGGCATTATCAGCTACAATCTTATGAGGTACACCGAATCTGACAATTATATTTTCCTTAAGGAACTTGCAAACAACTTCAGAAGTTGCTTGCTTGATTGGTGCGGCTTCTACCCACTTGGTAAAATAGTCTGTAGCAGTCAGCACGTAATTATGTCCGCACTGGAGGCAGGATTCAATGTTCTGATGAAATCAATCCCCCATTGGCGAAAAGGTTCTTCAATCACTACAGGCTTCAGAGGAAGAGCTGCTAGCTTGGGGCGACCAACGAAATGTTGACAAGCTTCACACTTGGACACCCATTCTGCTGAATCCCGGAAGAGAGTAGGCCAATAGTACCTAGCCCGTAGGATCTTATACGCTGTTACAGAGGATGAAAAATGTCCTCCGCATGCTAGGCTATGGAAGGACTCTAATAACTTTTCCTGTTGTGATTTATCAACACAACGCAGGAAAACACCATCAATACCTTTCTTGTATATTCCATTATTCCATAAAAGGTATTTTGCAGATCTCAACTTGACTGTCCTCTTCTCCTTTTGGTTTAAATGCGGAGGGCATTCACCATAAGTTAGAAAGAAAGCAATGTCCGTGTACCATTCATCGGTCGTACTTACAAAAAGCACCATGGGCAGCTCTGAAGAAGTGTCTTGAGTCTTTTCACACTCTGCTTCGGCATGATTTTCTACAATTAATTGGCACAGGCCCCTTCCTCGTACCAACTTGGTAGGCCTGATGTCCAAATCATACTCCTGAACCTTAGCTATCCAAGTACCTCGTTGACTTCCCAGCTCTTGTTGAGTCAGAATGGATTTAACAGCAGTATCAGGAACGAGAACGAGAGTATGAGAATTCAGCACATAGTACCTGAAATGTTTTACTGCTCGTACCACTGCGTAAGCATGCTTTTCAATCTGTGACATCTTCAATTCATGCTCCTTCAATGGGCAGCTCATAAATGCGATGGGAGCTTCAATGCTTTCCCTGTTTTCCTGCATCAGGATGGCGGACACTGTGTGAGCAGAGGCGTAACTGTACATGATGAAATCTTTCTTGAAGTCTGGACATACTAAGATAGGAGCGCAAGCAACTGCCCTTTTGATTTCTTCGAATGCAAGCTTCCCTTCTGTACTCCATCGAAATGGAACTTTTCCTTTCATCATTCCAAGGATATCCTTGGTTTTGTCAGCGAAATCAGGTACAAACCTTCTCAAGAAATTAACCTTTCCGAAGAAAGAATGAACTCCGGTTTTACTTGTGGGTAAGGTAAGGCTCTGAATGGCCTTTACCCTTTCTGGGTCAATTTTTGTTCCTTCTCTAGTCACGATATGACCTAGCAATTTTCCTTCGGTCACCCCGAACATAGACTTCTTGGGATTCAATGAAATCCCGTGACGCCTGCATCTCAAAAGAACCTGCTCCAAATGATCATAATGATCACTTCGTTTTTTAGAGAAAATGGTCAAGTCATCTAAATACACAACTATGACCTTGCCCATCAGGTCTCTGAATGCCAAGTCCATAGCTCTCTGAAAAGTGGCTCCGGCGTTGATCAAGCCGAAAGGCATCCTCCTGTAAGCAAAGGTACCCCATGGGGTTGTGAAGGCCGTCTTGTGTTGATCTTCCGTAGTTACCTCAACTTGATTATATCCTGAAAATCCATCAAGCATGGATAACATTTCAGATCCGGTAACAGTTTGTAATACCTGATCCATGATAGGCAAGGGATAGTTATCCTTTAGTGAGGACTGATTCAGGTTCCTAGGAGTCAACACAGATTCGGATTTCACCGTTCTTCTTCCTAACAGGGATGATGTTAGCAACCCAAGTGGAGTGATGGATTGGAAAAATAATCCTGGCATCCAACATCTTCTGAATTTCCGCAAGGATAGTCCCTGAGATCTTGGGATTATAATGTCTTTGCTTTTGCCTATACGGCTTCACATCAGGTTTCAAAGGAATACTGTGCTGTACGTCTTTGGGCTTGAAGGATTTTAAATCTGCATAAGACCAGGCCAACACATCCATGTATCTCTTCAGAAGTGAAGTGAATCTTGCTTTTTCTTCAGGGGAACAACATTTCCCAATATTCACCATCCGAGGTTGATCAGACGAACCTAGATTAATTTGCTCTACTTCAGAGGAAGAAGCTCCTTCAACTTGCCTTTTGTTTTGAATAAAACGATCATGCTTATCAAACAAGCCCTCCAAAGAAACCAAACCTTTTGGTATCTTGTTGCCTTTAAGCTGGATAAATTCACCATCAACCTCTTGATATGGATCTGAGATAGTTTCACGGAAGGCTGATTCCGAACCTTCAAAATATAATTCACTGAAATTGTCAGCCTTTTCTAGAAAAGCCAACACCTGTTGATCATCATTGAACACTTGCCAATGAGTTGCATTATCTGGGATACTGGGACGGTAGACAATCTCGATAGAGTATGTATCTTGCTTGAACTGAGGGTGAGGAAGAAGAAGGGATGCAGATACAGCCAAAGAATCAGCCTTGTCATTATAATCTCTCAAAACTACCTTAATAGAAAATGCATCAAAGCATTCTATACTATCCCAAACTTTGTTCCTGTAATGTCTCAAGCGATCATTTTTCACCTGATATATACCCCTGACCTGATTGACAATCAGCTCCGCATCTCCCTGAACCTTGAGATTTCGGATTCCCTTCTGTCTGGCCATTTCTAATCCTAATAACAGGGCTTCATATTCAGCCGTGTTGTTAGTATTATCAAATTGCAACTTGTAAGCTGATGGGAAAATCTCGGAACTAGGAGATATAAGGACAACACCAGCGCCTGATCCAGTGGTTGAGCAGCTACCATCGAATTCGAGTGTCCAAATAGCATTAGGATCTTCTTCTTCGACATCTACAGTGGGTATCTCTGAAGTCATGAAATAATTCCCGAAGCTAGCATCTTCGAAAAGAATTTGAGCTTTAGGATCATCTGATTTAGTCACCAAATACTTCGCCTGTGGTTCAGGATGAAGAACCTGATGAACCCCATTGACTGGGATCTTAGCTTTGGTCCAGTCCATATTAATCTCTCCTCCGACGTCCTTACAAAAACCTCTACCCAAGAGGATACCGTAAGCTGCAGGAATGTCGGCAACTAGAATAGTCATTTTCACTCTCTTATCAGGAAAGGCAACAAATGCAAACTGTGCATCTTTGATTTGACCAATCAAAGGGACTTGTTTAGTTTCCATGGAATAGCACCGTCCATATGACTTAGTCAAAGTAAGCCCAAGGGCATGGGCCACTTTTGCGGGCATAACATTATCAGAGGCTCCTGAGTCGATGATGCAATTGCTGAGTTTAAACCCATTTATAAGTAGAGACAAATAAAATGGTTCAATCTTTCCTGAAGAAGAAGCAGATGTCAGATTGTTCTGTGGTGGGAGTTGAGTAGGATTTGGAAGGAGACCTTTTGAAGGTGATGGAACAGCCACTTTACTTCTGATGAACTTGGCCAGCTTTTCAAACTGTTCAGGATTCGACTGAAGGTATTCTGCTTCCGACATTTGAATTTTGGTTCTCTTTGCATGATCAACAATATCAAAAGCAGTATAAGAAGGAGTAATGGTAGGCTCAGTTCTAATTACATGAGCTTGAGCTGAGGCACTGATCTTAGGAGAAGGAGAGTAAGGAGCAGCTACCTTTTTGGTAACCTCTCTTTCAGTTTGTGCTGAAATAGGGGTACCCCTCTTAACTATGGCTATCGGAGGTTCCTTATTCTTCTCCTTAGTGTTTTCAAGAGGTTTTCTGGGATTCTGAGATTGGGACCGAGTGAAGACCGCAAATGACTGACCATCAGTGCACATTCATCTTCATCATATTCCAAATACCCAATGCTGGAGTCGCCAGCCGACTCCTCATAAGATTCATCGGCATATCCTGAAGCTTCAAAAGCCTCTAGAGAATCTGGTTCTTCTGGTTCTTCCCCTTCTTCAACTATTTCTACTGCTGCATTGATGGGAGGAGCTTCAATTGCTAGCCTCGGCTGAGCAGGAGTTAACCGTGGCCTATCTCTGGTAGGCGCACCATTGTTGTTATTGAAATTCCATCTAGGAATATCCCGATACGGAACATTGTTCACCTGTTGAGACATTTGCTTTTTTAAAGAAATTAAATCATTAGCCATTTTCTGAAACATAGGATCAGTATTACCTTGAGAAGAACCTTGATTTTTGAGTTTAGGTATGTCCTTCTTGATTCTTCCAGCCAAAATAAGATCATCTTCTATTTCAATAGCTGTTGACTGAGCAACAGCCAGATCTGGAATAACCGACCTTCTTAATAAAAAGCTCACATCAGGAGGCTGAGCATTAATGAAGAAGCATTTCTGATTCTCTGCAGTTGGAACAGCTATCTCCGGAATCTTCCGAATCAGTTTATTGAACTTTGCCACGAAGTCTCGCATGGGTTCATGAGATTCCTTCTTCATATGAGTAAGTTGAGCTAACAAGGCATGAGAATCTTCAGCTGGTTTGAATCGTGCTTCGAACTTGGTCCGCATGGTAGCCCAGTTTGTGATGCATGCATTTGGAAGATGATAAAACCATTCAGCTGCTGCACCATGTAATGTTTCAACAAAAAGTCGAATAGAAACATCTTCGTGAGCTACTCCGAGGATGCCGCACGCTACAAAGAAAGATGCAACATGTTCATCCGGATGCTGCTTCCCATCCCCATTGAATTTGGGAATGTTTTTACGTGATCCATGTGGTAACTCATGCAATGGTGGAGTTAATGAAAGAGGACCAATAACTGCGCCCCAAGGTACAGGTTGCACTGCCATCCTTCTGAAAAGGGTGCGTATAGGGATCTGAGTATCAGACAAGAGTAATGCATGACAAGTTGTAGATGCTTCCCGTTCCACGGGGATCCGGTTTCTCCGAACAGGCGAAGAACTTCTGGTTCGGTTAGAAACAATGCTATTGGGGGACAGGCTGAAATTGTGCTGTTGTAGCAACTCAAAGAGTGGGTCAATTTCACCTTGGGCTCGGCGGGACCGAGTGAAGATCTTCCTGGCCAGCTTGAACTGGGAAAGAGACCTTGTTGAAAATAAGGCAAATACGGAGTCGCCAGACACCAAGAGGATAAGCTTTACACTATAAATCCGTATTCCCCAGCGGAGTCGCCAAAAACTGTTGGTTGGATATTTTGTCAAACCAAAATATGAGGTTCAACCACAGTATATGGGATTAAATCCCTCCTCAAAGACAGGTGAGGCTGCCTGCTTGCTACTAATCTAAAACACAATGAAAACAATATATACAGTATTCACACTAATCTAACCATTGGGGGTTGGGATAGAATCCCGAAATCCACATTCACACGATTCAAAGATATTGCTTTCGTAAATGAACGGGGTTAGAAACTATTACAATGAAAGAAGCACAATGGAAAGGAAATGAGAGAAACGTATTTTCTTTCGAGTAAACGCAGAGCACGAAATAATCATACGAGCTTTAGATCATAAATATAATGTCTGAGATGATTAGCCACACTAAGATGCTATGCAAAGAATAGCTTAAGATCATGAACATAAGAACAATGTCTTAAGTAAGATATATCCCACAACACAAAGTTTGTAAAATAATATCAAATCCTATTCTTTGAAATGATCGAACGAAAACACAAAGTTTTTCTTCTTTCCAATAGCTCAATATTACAAAAATCTCGACCCTTTGGAATGCATAAGCATCCCTTATTTATAATAAAAGGAAATGAGAGAAACTAGGATAAATCCTAGAAAATAGTGTTCTTTAAAACAGAGTTCTATTTTGCTCGACTCTCACACAGGAGACCAAGTCAAAATTTTCTTCCTATGTGACGAAACAGAAATGAAAAAGACATGTCAATTTCAAGATTGAAATGACATGAAACATTAGGACTTAGTCTGAATCGTCATCCTTTGCTCCTTCATCTTTTTCTTCCTCCAGCTGAGACTGTTTGTTCTGAAATTCTTGGAACTTCCGAATTATGCCTTGCATCTCGTTCTCATCAGGCGCAGTGGAATGATCATTCCAAATTTCACAAGTTTCATGAGTATCGCTGGCATTTCCGGGAAGCTTTTTCAATCCTTTGCTGAGCTTTCTTAAGGCCTCCAAAGAATGTTCAATCCTTACCAACCGATCAATGATCTCAAGACCAAATCCGTGCACTGGTTCATATTGAACAGACTCTTGGACTTGTTTGAAGAGATCATCCGCGATAACTTTAGATCCTCTTTTAAATGCACTAAGACACTTGAGACTTCAATGAAAACCTCATACCTGGAACTTTTGGACTTGGACAGCATAATGAGACTATGATAAACCAATGGATGACCTAGTGTACTAAAAGAGACTATACATATCATGACTCACAAATTGAAATTACTACATAGATATACATACTTCATAGACCATGAGACACACATGATTCTTGAATTTACAACTTATGATCATTTCATGATGCACCATTTTCATCGTACTAATCAACTTGAGATAACTCAGCCCAAAAATTCATTAATCAACATACAATAAACACATTCCCAAGAGATACTTTTCTCATGAAGGGATTGACATAAAAACTTCTTATAAGACAAAAACATGACTCTTGGACACAATGAATCATTTCAAACTAGAAATATCACTCGAGAATGCATGACATAGACTATGAGAACTAAAACATTTACATCTAATGACCACAAAACTGAGACCATGACATTTCACTCATAATTAAAACCAACTTTAACCATAAGACATGAAGTGACATACTTTATCAGTAAAGTGGAGACACATATACTTACAAAAATAGCTCCCCACCAATGCTTAATTTTCACTAATATACCTCCAAGAAGGATAGTGAAGATATATGATCACTATGAAGACCTAAAATAAGATCTTAAAGAGGTCCCAAGCCCTCTTAGGTACCTTGAGAACTCCATCATCAGATTACCTCTGATAATAACTCTATGTTTTACCTTTCACTCCACCATCACTAGATCTTAATGAGACACCATCGTCTCTTCTTGGTTCCCAAGTCCTTCTTGGACCATTAACATGTATCCTAAGTCTTTGAAGACCACTTCCTTGTACTCTAGAACCTTGAAAACTCCTATCTTGACTTGAATATCCTTGATAGTAGTTTCTTGCAATATGACCAATTCTATTACAGTTGTAGCATGCAATTGTGTTCTTCCTCTTGAAACCATCAACATGTCTAGGTGAATCATTCAAGAAAAATCTAGCAACATGACCTTGTTCATTGTAATTGTAGCATACAACATTCTTTGCATATTCACTTATATTGTCTCTCCAAGGCTGAGAGTCTCTAGGATATCTTCTACATTCTTTAGCCCTATGACCAAATGTATTACAATTATAACAATATCCATTGAAATTTATCTCATACCTTGAGGCATTAGGCTACCTAATAGGTCTTGGTTTTACATTGTCTTTGATGAGAGTCACCTTTTTCTCTTCCTTGATGCTAGCTTCACCTGATTACTTGCTTGAAACCATGTCTTCTTTCTTCACTTCCTTGACTTTAGATTCCTTTTTGAAGCCCAAACTAGTTCTATCATCTGTTGATATTTGTTTACCAAGTAGATCATCTAGATCATTTGCACTTTTCTCAAACTTTTGAAAGGTCATAGTCTTCTTGCTAACTTCTAGTAGCTCATCCCTTAAGAACTCTATATCTTCTTCAAATTTTGAACACATACTTTCTTTATCTTACAAACTTGAAACAAGATACTTTACCTTTTCTTCTAGTAATATAATTGACTCATTTTTTTGCTTGACTCAGCCTTGTACATCTCTTCTAGCTTGTGAATTTGATTTTCATATTCCTTGACCTACAAACTCAACTTATTATTCTCTTTCTTAGCATGTTTTAACTTCTTTTGAATGCCTTCAAAATCATCTTTTCCATCCTCATCATCTTCACTAGAATAGCTACAATAACCTGAAATAAAGTCTCCTAACAATGAATAACCTTTACCAGAAGACCTCATAGCAACATTAGTCATGAAAAATGCCTCATTTCCTATATCATCATGATCTGATTCAGATTTAGAATCTGAAACACCACTACTAGCATCATACCAACAATCATCTTCCTTTGTATAAAAACTCTTTTTGTCCTTCTTTTTGTAATCAAACTTCTTAAAGATTTTCTTTCTCTTATCATACTTTTTGTGCTTGTTGTCATGATCACTATCATACTCATGTTCATCATGATCTTCCTTCTTTTGCTTATGAGGAAAATTAATAAAAAAATGTCCTATCTTACCACATTTGAAACATTTATAAGGATACCTTTGTACTTACTAGATCCAAGCTTCAATCTTCTAGCCATCATAGCAAAGAGCTCTTCATCTTCAATTTCAAGAGTAGCATCATCATCCTTCACTTTCTTGCATTTAGTCTTCATTTCATATTTGAATGCAACCTCTTTCTTGGCTGGTTTGAGATCACCTATTCTCATCTCATAAGAAGTCAAGGTACCATGTAAATCATCCATCTTCAAAGTAGTCAAATCCTTTGCTTCTTCTATGGCAGATACTTTGGAATCAAATTTTGGAGTTAGTGACCTTAGAAATTTTTGAACAACCACTTCTTCTTTTACATCTTCTCCTAACCCTTTCATGCTATTGAAAATTTTTTCAACTCTAAGTAGATATGCAACAATGGACTCTTCATCATTCATCTTAAGAGATTCAAACTAATTTCTAAAGGTTTGAAGTTTAGAAATTATTACCTTTGAGTCACCTTCATATAGGACTTGCAATTCCTCCCAAGATTCATTTATTGATTTGCAATACATTACCTTTCCCAGCTCAAATTCTCCAAGACCCTGAATGATAGCGTTGAAGGCCTTAGACATGTGTTCATATACATCCTTGTCTGCTTGACTAGTAATAGGAGTGACAGGAGTAGTATAGCCATCTTCCAAAATCTTCCTAACATCAAAACCTTGTGATATAATGTAGGTATTCATCCTTATAATCCAAAATGCATAGTTTTTTCCATCAAACATTAGTTTCTTACCTGTGACTCTAACACTCGTCATTTTTTGCTTCAGGATCTCCTTTCAAGCTATCAAACTTCTCTAAAAGGACATACTTTAATATCAATTTTTGGAATCACAATGGACTGAGAGGGTGGTGAATCATTCCTTACAATTTAATTTCAATTTCAGATCATTCACATAAACCATTGATCAATTATCCATCCATTAATGTGTGCACAACAACATATAACATTCATACAATTAATCATGAGAAAGAGAAACAACACCAAGACACAAGATGTAAGTGGGAAACCCTCAAGGGGAAGAAAACCCACTGAATTTTTTTTTGATATTACACACACAAATACTCAAGTGAATATTACACATCACAAGAGATTTCTTTAGTGAGGCACCAACCCCACAAGGAGCACCAACCCCTAAACCCTTGTTGATATTACACACAACAAGAGACTTGCATGAATATGACACATCACACAATATTTTGATGAAAATATCACTGATGATATGCTGCAACAACTCAGCTGATGGTGATCACAAAATTCAGCTCCAAACTCCTTCAAACCCTTTCTCAAACCCTAGGTCTTAAAACTTGCACAATCTTGTTCTTTCTTCACTTCTCAAGATTAAAAATATTACACACATGCTTGATGATAATTCTTAACCTGTCCACACACCTGATCTATTATCAATTTATGCTCACACACTTGAAAAACAACTTCCCTAGGTTTCTCTTCTTTCACACACTCAACCGACTCCATAAAGCACCCAAAATAATGCTTTTATAAGCTTCTTTTCATTTCAAATTTTAAAAAAAAAAACACTTTCCATCCTTTGGATCAACCCATGCATCATAAAAAATCCCAAATTCAAATCATAATAGTCACAAGTGACACAAGTAGGTGGCATAGCCAAAAACATCATTACATGCTTCCAAAAGACTCAAATCCCCATGGGCACAAAGAGAAAAATGCCCTAACATCAAAACCATACTTATTCATTACACATAAATCACAAAACATGTTTAAATTAACATTTAAACATCATACTTGGTCGTAATTTAGCTTAACCAATAAGAATATTTCATTTAATGGGACCACTGTTTTTTTTCTTCGAAAACAATTGTTTCCTACACCCTTCAAGACCTTAAAAACATCTTTATGACACTAGATCACTCAAAAACATTAAAAAAAAAATTTCATGTGACCACTTGATAAAAATTCAAATACCTGTAGAAATTTTTAAAGAAATTTATAAGTCTTGAACTAATCACCTTCTCAAACCACAGTCACTTTTATCCTCACCAAATCAACTCCGCCCAAAAACCCGGTTTTCAAAGATAAACAGCTTTAACACCTTTTTTGGACTAATAGAGACCTATAAATGAATTAATTTGATGCAAAATTAATCCCTATTCACTCTCCTAGTGATATCAAGCATCACATAATCCATCTTATGCTTCAAACAACTCAAAACTTTGAGCATATCTTATCCTATCCTGCACTCGCAAAACTATTCCCGTCCAAAACATTACTTGTAAATCTTATGAAAAATATTTATCATGATAAAAACCTTATATAAACAGAAATATATCTGAATCATATTTCCAACACAACTTGAATCACCTCCTAACTCCACTTGTAGCTCTGTTATGCTCATTTCACTAAAGACAACTTTTACTTGCCTCAAAATTGTCCTTCGACCATCAACCTTAATAGGGCACACTTTACAATTTTTTTAGCATCACCATGACATAAAATCTCCATGGGAATCAATAAAAACTCATGATATTTCATAAATTGTAATTTAGTCATCACCTCATTTGGACAACTTTGTCACAAACTAGAACTCTTCGTAAACAAGACTTTTCAAGTGGGGTCCACATACTGTCTCAAGATCTATCTCACCTTTCTGAAAATATAGGAGAGTCCTCTACAACATAAAATCATAAATTTTTAGGAACCAATAAAAACTAGTCCAAGACAAGCACTTTTCTGCAAGTTGCTCCTAGCTAGGGTTTTGATAGGGTTTCAAACCACTTTACCTTCTTAACATTCATTCATAAAAATGTGAGGATAAAACCACCTCACTCTTTCTTTAAAATATAAATAAATGACCTAAGAATCAACCTCAAAGAGCTTATGTCTCCATGAAAATCATCATACAGTTCACAACGAGCATAAGAAGGGCTAATTTTTCTCTAAAACACACCGTTACTTACCTAGTTTCACCAAAACTTGCATAACTTACAATTCCCATGTCAGAATGACCTGAAAATTGTCATGAAGTATAATGACAACATCATATACCTTTTAATAATCATCAAATATCTCAAATATTCCTCAAACTCTCTAGCCACAATGACTTACCTATGTCAAATTGCATGTTTCTCACTTGTATAGCTTCCTAAGGACCTCATAGAAGCACCAAACCACTGAATGCAGACCTGAAACTCACCATACACCTTAGGTACACTACCAATACACTATTACCATACTCCATCATGACTTATTTGGTCCATATCTCTACCTCCTAGCATCCATACCTGCTCCAAATGAGCACTTGAAACATAGTCAATCACATGTATCTACACCCTGCAACTAATGTGAGTGCCCAAGCACTCTCCAAACATGTTATCCATCATGCCAACATTCTTCTCAAGCAACCAATAAGCTCATACCACCATGTAACATCACCTAGGCACCTGAATGGGCTTGCAAGAGCAAGCAATCCTCACTGAATCTCCCTGTATCATCAAGTACACATCTGAACCATCATGTAAACATCATCCACAACATCATCTGACCCTACTCCATCATCCACTTTGTCATTAATGTGGTTTTGCATCAATGAAAAAACCTATAGGACCACATGCCAACAAGGAGAGTGAACATCAACCATAACATGCATGAAAGGATTCAAAGAGGCCAAAAGAATCTCATTAACACCTCATTCCCCAAAGGTCCCAAAGGGAGGTGTATAAATAGAGGGTGATGTGTAACCCTCATTGCCTGCAATCATGAACTCTCAAGTGGAGAAGGTGAGTTACATTCCTGGAATGGGAAGTAACTTCCATATGACACATATGACGCACTAACACATAAGGAATCTAATGATGACCACTATGACACCTAAACCTATGACCTCATCTAAGTGAGATGACTCGCCACATGATGTGGAAAATGACTCACACCAACAATTGTATATTATTCTTGTCAAACCAAATTGGTGATTTTTAATGTGATTTTCTTAGTATTCAAGATTGATTTCTTTGGATATACAAATTGTTGCCTCTATGTAGGAATTTCACTTCACTTGGATGAGTATATATATCATGTATATCAGCTCTAGCGCATTTCTTCCCTTTGGCCTCATATGTAGATTTATCATGATGTGTAGAGACATGATTGACATGAGAATATAAGGGATTATTAGATGTGATATATTATCCTTGAGAGATTTGATCTCAATATTTATAACATGCGCTTTAGTTGAATACCATGTTGGAACACTTGAGTAGATTCTAGGGTATCCTTATGAAAGATTTCATCGTTACTTAATAGAAGGGGCTGAGATACATCTCAAAAGAGAAGCCCCATAGGAAGGCTTTATATCAATATGAAGCATTGTTTGTTGTAATACTTTTAAAAGGGTGTATTTGGATGCGGATACTAGTTAAGAAAATCAAGCAAAGAAACTTGGGAAATAGTTGTATGGGCCATGATAGAACAAAATAAGAGAAAATACTACAATTAAATAATAAAATTATGTCAATATGCATTCTCAAATGGAAGTAAGGGGAGATAGCTAATGGTATGGCTATGTAAATGTTTATTCTCTAATGTAAAGTTGACATCCATTCAACCATCACTTTAATTTTTTTCTTAAAACTATGTGAATTCATTTAAAATTTAGTAATATCTTGCTACAATGTTAGCAAGGGGTGGGATCTAATGATCGACCATTTCAATTTTTATTCTTTACATTGAATTCTACTATCACTCAATTTTTAAACTTTTTTGAGAAATCAATCAAAAATAGTAATATCTTGACCATATGGTAGAGTTTGGGGCTCTTTTTTACAAAACAATTTTTTTTTGTTACCAACAAATGAGGAATTTTAAAAGAATATAATAAACTTATAATCATAATGATATGTGTAAAATCCAAGATAAGAGCCTAAGAATAGATACTTGTTGGCATTTTTCAAATAGATGTATTTAAGATATTTTTACTGGTACACTAATAAAAATGGAAGGCCAACAATCAAGATACTATAGAGGATATGATCCAAAAGTGATATAAAGCAAAAAGATAGTTGTCAAATTGTAATGAGCCATCAATAATAATGTTTTTTTCAAACATTATGAAGAAAAAGGAATGTGCAGAGTTCTTGAAGACTAGTGAGACAAAACCAAGAAGATCCTAGGTATACTGATGATTCTCATGCTTTAAATCAATACAAACATTGTTCACAAGGTTAGATGATGTTATTTTAGTGTTATTGATTAAGCTAGAGATCTTGAAAGCAAAATTTGCACATTTTTGAAGGTTCTCTCATTTAGACTAGCTTTTCACAAGACACACGGTGAGCGGTATAAATGGAAAGTGAAGTTTAAATCATCAAATAATGGACTCAAGTGATAAAAAATTGTACATATAATCTTGAAAAGGATCGCTAAAGGATTCAAGTGGTTTTTTCCCTAAGAATGTTTAAATTCTTAGGAATTCATGATAATGTTTAGGTTGACAGAGTTAGTGTCAAGAAGGCCTAATTGAGAAGTTATATTTTTGTAAGTTGGGCATGATCCTTTTGGGATAAGTCTTCAAGATTTGAAGAAGTGAGTATATACTCAAATGGGTATTCAAATCAGGCTTGATATATTCATAAAGTTATGTACATCAAAATTTCAGAGTGATTATATTTGTTGCATGGGCATATGGACTATGACTAAGCATTTGATGATGTAAAGAAGGTATTGTGAGATTATTATGGTCATGGAATGATGTGATATATTTGAGTAAGTTAATAGAGAAAGAAGAAAAGTGTGTGATAACTTGCAAGTTCATGGACTCTTGGAGCATTAGGACAATGCCTTATCTTGCTATTGACATAGAAATAATCTCAAAGTGCTCTTAATCTCTCCAATAGTTGTGCATAAGTCTAATAAATTCAAGGTTTTTTTCTCGAGAGACAAAAAGGGATCTTCATATGTTTTATAACATATATGATCTATGAAGGTGAAGTGATTCTTTGTTGAGCCTTTTATAGTGCAAAATGCCCACCTAAAATGACAAGGTGTATGAGAAGCTCAATGACTATGTTGATTTTTGAATGATGAAGGCTACAGGTAAGAAGGTTGGTTTACTTAATTATTTGATATGTTTGAGCCTAGAGATGTTGAATTATGCATGAAGGAAGATGTTATGTGCCCTAATGATTGATATTAGACCTGGTAAGTCTAGTTTGGCTCATTTGTTAGTCCATACACAAGATGGAATGCTACGGGTACATGAATCTAAGTAAGAGGCAAAACATGAAAATTATCTCGTAGGCATGGGTGTATAAAGGTTTTTATGAACTCATATAGATTTTATTAAAGATGTGGAATAGGACTAATAAGATGTTTGAGGATCAAATTTGTTAAAGGCAGCGTAGTTGAGTGCACAATGAGCAAAATGGAAGTATGAAAAAAAAATTGTTTATAAGAGGAAGAGTATGATTCTTCATAGGTGTAAGGTATGTGCTAAGCTCAAACTATGACTTCTCTTGTTGATCCATATGGTGTATTTCATTCAAGGTTGTAAATGGGTATCTAGTGATAGTGCCATGATTGTATACTACTAAGTTTTTGCCTCAAAGTTAACCTACGGGCTTGTAGGTGCTCATTGTGGTTGTATGGTAGTGTTTTTGATGGAACATAGTGTATTCAAAGTGATCTTTAAGGTTGTGCAAGGTATTAAATAAGTGGAGAAGTCAATAAGTTGATCCTTTAAGTCTTGGTTGATTCAAAATTGACAAATTAGGGTCTCGATAGATGTGATACATCTAGTGTTACGGTGGCTCTTAGTGTTTGTTTTGGTGTTTCTTTAAGTAATTGAGATGTTTGAGGTTGTAAAGTCAGGTGTAACATGTGTTTGAAGGTGCTCTTGATCAAATCATGAGCTTAAAGGTGAAATTATTGACATATATTAAAGCCAAGCTTACACATAAAAGATGTTTTATGTTGTTAGTGCACAATGACAAGTAAAAGTGCTTCTACATGTGCAAAAGGATGTGTTAGTCTTAGTCAAGTTAGGGGAGAAAATAAAATTTCTTCTAGATGGTGATATGGAGGTTCTCGAGGCATTTGAGGTATGTATTTGGTGTCTACATAGTGAATTAGATAGTTTTGATTCTTGAATGCATGATGTAAGTCAAATATGATTGTTAAACACTCGAGAATATGGTTTAGGACATGAAAAAAGTGTCTACGGTGTTTTATAGCCATGTAACCAAGGTAAGTTGCTTGTTTTTAGCTTTCCTACTAGATATAGTGCTCTTGAGTCCAGGGGTGATGGTTTTTGAGTCGTGATTTAAGTGAAGCTTGGGAGTTCATCAAAGTTGGTCTTAAATACACTTTGAGAAGTCTAATTAGGGATATATATCCTTGGATAAATTTTGAGAGAAATAAAGTGCATTGAAGGCTAATGATATGCCTAGACAAGATGATGAACATTTAAGAATAAAGCTATGCTATTTTGATATGTTCATTCATGACATCATGGGCATGTTCTCGGTGTGCATGCTTTAGAAATTGGTTTGCTACAATAGATTCATGAAGGTAAAAACAAGGATAAAGTGAAAATACTAATCTTAGCATGCCTAGAAGGTGGAAAATGGTGTTTTGGCTCCAAAAAGGTAAGATGATGCTTTCTTCATGATTAATTGATGTATTTAGATGGTGTATATGCTTAGCCTGGGGAGCATGTTGGTTGCATGCTTGAAAAGAAGGAAAAGAAAGTTTTTGTGTGAAAGTTTAAGGTTCTTGAGATTGTATGAGATCTTTGGTTAATGTTTCTAATCAAATCATGATGTTATGAAGTTGAGAAAGATGAATATTATGCAGGTATAGATAGACTTTTTCATTAATGTAAAAAGGGGAGAAGTTCAGGTGGTTTTCCATCAATGAAAAAGGGGAGATTGTTGGCATGTGGTCCTATAGGTGTTGTCATTGATTCAAAACCACAGTAATGAAAAATATGATGATGGATTAGGGTTAAATAATGTTTACATGATGCTCTAGATATGGACTTGGTGATACAAGGAGATTCAAAGTGAGGATCACTTTCTCAGTAAGCCCATTCATGTGCCTAGGTGATGCTACATAGTGGTGTGAGCTTATTTATTACTTGATAAGCATGTTGTCTTGATGGATAACAGGTTTGAAGAGTGATTCAACGCTCACATCAAAGTGTGGAGGTGTAGATATAGGTGATTGACTATGTTTCAGGTGCTCATTTGGAGAAGGTATGGATGTTAGGAGGTAGAGATATTAGTTTTGGACCAAATAAGTCATGATGGAGCATTAGAATAGTGTATTAACGGTGTACCTAAGGTGTGTGGTGAGTTTTAAGTCTTCTTTCAAAGTGGTTTTGTGCTTCTATGAGGTCCTTGGGAAGCTACATGTGAGAAAGAGGCAATTTGACATAGGTAAGTCACTGTGGCTGGAGAGTTTGAGGAATATATAAGGTATTTTCTAATTATGGAAAGGTAGAGTATGTTTTCATGATGCTTCATGATAAGTTTTAGGTCATTCTAACATGGGAATTGCAAGTTATGCAAGTTTTGTGAAATAGGGTAAATAATAAAGTGTGTTTTAGAGAAAAGTTGGACCTTCTGATGCTTGTTGTGAATTGTATGATTTTCATGGAGACCTAAGCTATTTGGGGTAGATGCTTAGGTAATTTATGAAGATTTCAAAAAAATAATGAAGTGGTTTGATCTTCACATTTTATGAACGATCATTAAGAAGGTAAAGTGGTTTGAAACCCTAACAAAACCCTAACTAGGAGTAGCTTGTAGAAAATTCATTTTACCAGCCTATTTTTTATTGGTTCCTCAAAAGTGATGATTTTATGTTTTAGAGGACTCTCCCATATTTCCAGAAAGGTAAGATGGAGCTTGAGATAGTATGTGGGCCCCACCTAAAAGCATTTTTTTGAAGAGTTTGAGTTTGTGGAAAAGTTTTCCAAATGAGGTAATGAATAAATTACCATTTATGAAATATCAAGATTTTTATTGATTTACATGGAGGTTTCAGGTCATGGTGATGCCGATAAAGTATAAAGTGTGCCCTATTTAGGTTGACTGGTTGAAGGACAATTCGAGGCAAGAAAAAAGTTGTCTTCGCTTAAATGAGCATAACATGAGCTACATGTGGAGTTAGGAGGTGATTCAAGTTGTGTTCGAAATAGGATTAATAGATATTTATATCAATATAAGGTTTTTCTCATGATGACTAGTTTTAATAAGGTTTCTAAGTAATTTTTTAGATAATATGTTTTTTACGAGTGTAGGACAAGATAGGATCTGCTAAAATTTTTGAGTTTTTAAAGCATAAGATGGGTTAGGTGATGATTTCTATCACCCAAAGAGTTCAAAGGGATGAATTGGGAATAGAATTAATCCATTTAGAGGTCTTGATTGTTCCTAAAAAGGTGTTAACTAGCTGATCTTTGAAAATAACTTTTTGGGCAGGTTGATTTGGTGAAGAAAAAAGTGACTGTGGTTTGAGCAGATGATTGGTTCAAGAATTATAAATTTCTTGAAATTTTTCTACAGGCCATGAAATTTAACTCAAGTGGTCACATGAAATATTTTGGATGTTTTGGAGTGATCTAGTGGCATAAAGATGTTTTTAGGGTCCTAAAGGGTGTAGGAAACAACTGTTTTGAGAAGAACAAAGAACAATGGTCCCATTAAATGAAATATTATTATTGGTTGAGATAAATTATGACCATTTATGATGTTTAAATGTTAATTTAAACATGTTTGGTGATTTATGGGTCATGAATAAGTATGTTTTTGATGTTAGGGAATTTTTCTCTTTGTGCTCATGGGGATTTGAGTCTTTTTGGAGCATGTAATGATGTTTTTGGCTAGGCTGACCTACTTGGGTCACTTATGACTATTATGATTTTAATTTGGAGTTTTTTTATAATGCATGGGTTAGGAAAAAAGAGGGAAAGGTTTTGTGTTTGAATTTTAAATGAAAAGAAACTTATAAAAGCATTGTTTTGGGTCCTTTTTGGAGCCAGTTGAGTGTGTGCAAGAAGTGCGACCTAAGGGAAGTTGTTTTTTAGGTGTGTGAGCATGAATTTAGATAAGATCAGGTGTGTGATATGTTAAAAAATCTTAGAAATAATGTGTGCAAGAGTTTGAAGCTTGAGAAGTGAAGAAAGAACAAGATTGTGCAATTTTAAAGACCTGGGGTTTGAGCAAGGATTTGAAGGAGTTTGGAGCTGAATTTTGTGATCACCATTAGTTGATTTTTTACATAATATCATTATTTATATTATCATAAAAATATTGTGTGATGTGTCCTATTCATGTAATTATCTTGTTGTGTGTAATATCAACAAGAGTTTAGGGGTTGATGTTCCTTGTGGGGTTGGTGCCTCACTAAAGAAATATCTTGTGATGTGTAATATTCACTTGAGTCTTTGTTTTCTATAATATCAGAAAAAATTTAGTGGTTTTTCTTCCCCCGAGGATTTCCCACTTACGTCTTTTGTCTTGGTGTTGTTTATCTTTCTCATGATTAATTATATGAATGTTATATGTTGTTGTGCACACATCAATGGTTGAATAATTAATCAATGATTTATGTGAATGATTTGAAGTTGAAATTAAATTATAAGGATTGATTCACCACCTATCAGTCCATTGTGCTTCCAACATCCTTGAGAAGTTGTCACACTTCTAGAGTGAAACTTAGTTGATGTTTGCATCATCCCGCATGATCCTCGTGCTTTATGTTTTTGTAATCTTCGTCATGGTATAAGAGCACACGTTGTAGGATTTGTGTTACTCACCATCTACCATTTATCTCTTGCTCTCCATTTTTGATTTTTTGGTTACATGTGCATCCGTCATAATGAATATTCCATCCGTGCTCTACTTGCATTGATTTTGGGCTTTCAATCTTGTTTGTAATTGTTGTTCATTTTTTCGTGTGTTCGTGGTTTTTATGGATTTGCATGCGTGTTTTGGGGTCTATTACCATCTCAAGTTGTAATTCGAGGCTTCAAATCTGATTATTTTTTTCTGGTTTGGGTTTTTTATGAAGTGTAAAGCTACTTTAAGGGCCAACTCGTCCCTAACTCGCCGAGCTTCCCCACCTCACCGCTTCCCTCAACTCATGCCGCAAACTCTAATGACTCAAAGATGTTGGCTTTGCAGGGGTTTTCCTACGTGATATTCAACTCTTGTTTGTATTGTTTCTCATTTCATTGGAATTTAGTCTACATATCTTACCTCAACGACCCCACTTAATGGTTTGTGTTTTAGCTTGGCCGTTTGCATTAGCCCTAGTTTGTGCTTATGTTGCTTTTACCTCCTACTCAACCATCAAATTTGGTTTACCCCTATAACCTTGCTGCATCTCCATCATTCTCATTGACTCTTTGAATCGTGCTCCATCACCATACACTTTCTTTCCATCCAATTTTTCCCCGCATCAATCTCCGTCTCGTGGTTACATTGGAGCTTGTTGCATTTGCTCCCCCGTGTTCCTTGCCCTATTTTATTGCTACACCGACATCCATCCCAGCTCACTATCAAAGCCATTTTCTCGTAGCTTAGATATACCTCATGCATGGCCTCCATGTAGTACATCTCTCAAACTCACTTGAATTTCTATTCGACACATTACTCACTGCACTTCATGGATTTCCCGACTTGTCATCAACTTGTGGCACCCACTCCGAGATCCCTACTTGGAAAAACCTTCGACTCGCACCATCTCTTCTCGACACTCCCAAAGAAATTTTATCTCCTCCACATGGCTTAACTCACCATAGTGATCTCATCTCACTCAACTCAACAAGTCTGCATGCAGAATAAACATGTAGCTCCCCTAGTGCACCAACTCCAACTAACTCGGTGACTTCCCGACTCGCTCCCGATGCATCTATCTAGCTCATTGAGCCATATTAACTCACCCAACCAAGTTACATCAACCATGCCACCCTCTAATCTACTTCCACATGCCCATCAAGCCGATCGCTAGCTCACCGAGCAACTCAGCCGAGCTACTTCTAGCTCGCTCACCCTCTTTACCACAGACTCCTTGTTACCCTTTCTAGAGTTTTTTTTCCAAATTTTCTCCTTTTTTCACGTTGTATAAAAATTAAAGGGAAAAATTTAAAAAATCATCATTTATGTAAGGGGAGTATCTTTCTATGTGCCTCTCGTATAGGGTTATTGAGATTTTCGGGACACTTTTTCCCACTCGCTACATTATAGTGCTCCTCTTCACTGCGACTTGTGATTGCATCCACCACAACCTTGCGGAAAGAGAGACTTATTTTTGTGATGTGAGACACCTTCTCTCACACTAAGTAGTGTTTTTTACCCTTGTATTTCTTTCACCATTTTTTCTTGATTGTGTGTCATTCCTCTGCTTCTAACTAGGACTTATTGTGGCCTCTACTCTTACACAAATCATCACCTACTGCAAGGTGAGTGGTCAACTTTCGATAACACATGAACACACCCTATTGTAATCACGTACTACTTATAAATTTCCACAAATAGGGGGTTATCACTATTTCTTGGGTTTCGTATTACTTGTAGATGCATTCTTAGTGAGTCTAATGTCTTGCATTCTTGTTCCTTATTCTTGTGCATCTTGCACTTTTTGATTTCACATTATGGATGATGCTATTTCCAGACTTGAGCGTTACAAGATCACTTTATAGCCTCTCGCCTCTTCTTCTTAATAGATATAACTACACATCATGACATTATTTCATGGAACGTTATTTTTCCTACAAGGTTCTTACACACTTTTTGCTTGGGAAAGTTCCTACACCAACTGATCATCGTCATCTTGAGGACTATCTAGACACATGCCACCATGTTCTTTGTCATTTGATGTTGCATGTCACTAGACCTCTCTGCATTCATGTGGCATACTCAAATCCTCCCCATACCATCTATAACATCTTTTAGTATTTTTTAAAGACTCTTCAAATCTTTTGTTGTATACAATTGTCTCCTCTTCTTCTTCATGTGATGGAAATTCCACTGACACAAACTCACTTGGTTCTACTTCTGATGATGAGGATTTTGCTTCTAGTTCTGATGACAAGAGTACCACCGAGGACTTCTCTCTTCCTTCTCTCACTATTCCGCAGTATGTTGCAAATCCCCACATCTCATCATATATCGAGAAGTCTCCTTCTCATCTTCATATAGTCATTACACTAGCCTCATTTCCACTTCTAGTGTGTGTGTCCATTTCCACTCCTCTTCTTTCAATGGATGATTCATACCTATATGAAATTTCTCTTCTATTTTCTTGCCCCCTTCTTGAGAAGAGTATCTATCGTAACTTGGTCATCTTTTTGTAGTGTTTACTTGTGATGCAAACGGGTTCCTCATCCTTTTACAAGTGTTTAAGAGGATTCCATTATCTCCTTTGTTGGGAGTGCCCCTTTTGGGGCTCTTAGAACTTCCACTTTTCGAGAATATATTTATTTATCCACCCTTGCTTATGGATCCTCTTTATGTTGTGGGGTCATTGCATTTCCCTCACTTCACTTGGGCATCCTTTCAAAGAAATGTTCCTCTTCTTCACTCGACAGATTCTATGCTTGTGACATTACCTTCAGTTCCTCGGTGCTCCTTTGCTAGAATTATGTGAAACTTCATGTGGACCGACTCAAAGTTATTTGTATTGTTTCCTTCAAATTCCTTCGCAGAGTGGGTATAATTTTAGTACACCATTTCTATCTTTCATAAGGGCAGCACACGCTTTGGTTTAGGTGGCTCTTCTTCATCCAAAAGTAGATGACCACATCATCGAAACTCTTCTTGAGACTTCCTAGGGCTTCAAAGTTAAGATCCATCCATGGTATCTTTTGCATTCCTCTTGTTTCACTCTTCTTCTCTCTTCTTCTTCTTCTTTCAGAGAGATTTCCCTTTTGTTCATGGGTACCTTATCATGCTCCTCATTTTTCAGACCCATTTGTGGAATTTTATTATATTCAAGAGTTTTTTTCATCTCTTGTGGTGGATGTTTTTCCCACTAGGTTTTCCTCCATTTCTTGATATCCTTTTTATTCATGGGTGCCTCATCAGGATTTAGTGACAGGACCCATTTCTCATTTTTGACTTTCTGCCTCATCTTAAGTTACGATTGGGGGGGTATTGGTGCGAGTCATTTTCCACATGACATGGTGAGTCATATCACTTAGGTGAGGTCATAGGTCTAGGTGTCATAGGGGTCATCATTTGATTCCTTATGGGAGTTAATTCTGTTATGGGAATGTAACTCCCTTTCTCCACTGAGACATCATGATTACAGAACCGGGGTTTCAAAATACCCTCTATTTGTACACCTCCCTTTTTGGGACCTATGGGGAATGAAGAGTTAATGAGATTATTTTTCCCTCTTTAAATCCTTACATGCATGTTATGGTTGATACTGCTTCTCCATGAGACCTTGTCACGCTGCTAGAGTGTAACTCGATCGATGTTTTGCGTCCATCCCACATAATCCTTGTGCTTCATGTTTTTGAAATATTTGTCAAACATATGATATTATCTATGATATAATCAATAAAAAATTAGTCACTTTTTTTCCTACTCATTATTATCCCCTCTATAAGCTTGAAAAAATAAAAGGCCAACCATTTTGTAATTATCGTGCAATTAACGAACACCGTGAGAATGATTTCTATTTTTACAACAAACAATCCAATGACTTGAGTGTAAGGGTTTTATTTCCTTAGATACATGTTATTTTAATATTATCCTATAAAATCATCTTAAATATCTAAGATTAAATGTTACCTAAATCGAAAAAAATTATATCATATGAGCATCATGTGATACTAAATGATACAACTTTGACTATACTTGAAAGATCCATCTATTCACAAATTGGATATGAAAAAATACATCTTTCAAAAGAGTAAATATAAGTGCAATAGCTACACTATTATATTACACAAAAATAAAAGAAAATAATATGCACTACAAAATAATCATTTGAAAGGAACAATGTAAGCAACACAAGCTTGAACTAGGGAGCCTATATATGGCTACAAATCATTTAGAGTGTACACAAACACCCAATGGGGGCAACATGGAGAAAACAATCATGGACAATACTATCTTACCATTAAAATTCCATTCAAAATAATGTGATAAATTTGATACTAATTACTCTAATAATGAAGATGAGAAGTTTGACATGTCCAATGAACATTTTTGCATATTAAATTTAAATCCTAATGGAAAATATATTGATGTTAGTGATGATGAGAAATTTGATATTCCAAATGAAACTTTGCATGAAGTGCATATTTCTCACATTGATTTTTATGATTCATATCTTATCTTTCTCAGAAATTACTAGTTGATCATTTTGAAATCCAATCCATTCCCTCTCATACTCATATGATTATTACTATTTTTGATATAATAATAGCATAACTCTTTCTTTACTAGTTATATAAATATACTTCTATTACACATACTTCCTCTCGCAACTCTCTCCCTATTGGATCTATCATGTTACTCTATCAATGGTCACCTAATATTAACTAATAACTAATCCCTTCTTGCATACTTAGGGGCATATGAGAATTTCTCTTCTTTATTAAGAATAGGTTTCCTTGCACTATATGTGCTCCTGCATACTTTGGTGAAGATGATACTTCCAATATTTATGCTGATAATTCTGACACTATCATATTCATCACATGTTATATCAAAATAATTAAATCACAATGAGTTTCATGTGCAAATCACAATCACTATCAATCAAATTAAATGTCATGAGACATAGTACTCTAATCATATCTCTTAATGAAAATTATTCTACACATACTAATTATAATGGGCATATATATATTTATATTTCTATTACACATATTACTCCTCATGAGTATTTCTATCCCAAGTCCCCTATGACACATATTATGGTTTCTACACAAATTATACACAAGTATCCTTCTTCTCTTTTGAAAATTTTTAGGCCCAAGTCTCCTTCACCTTATAGGTTTTTCTTACCTTATGATGAGGATCTTATTGGGAAGCTCTTGTGCTACCCTATATCATATACATAACCATTTTAAAAATGACAAAAGTATTCAAATAATTGCATAATACCAAAACATTCAAATAATTACATATCATAAAAACATTCACTTGTTTTTAATAATAACAAAATCAATTTATGTTCATAACTTAATTATCAAATTTGTTAATATATATGTTGTTTGATGGATATCAAATATTTTCTATATACTCTTTACACACGTGTTTAAGAGGTATATTGATCTTGACGCAATATACACACATATTGATACATGATGAAAGGTACCAAAATTTTCCCTTCCCAATGACACTAATCTTTGGGGCATCTACTAAAATATATAAGTGATATTGTTTCAACTTTCATTTCATATAATTTACACTTATTCCTTATGCTTATTACATTTAATGTTTATACATTATATTTTGAGCTAATAGGGATGCCACATATGTCTTGTGTAGTGATAACCTATATTGCTATCTTTTTTGTTACTATCAATGTTTACTACTTGCTTGTTATATTGCTTTCATTGATTTCTTATGTGGACTATGTGATTACTTGAATACTTTATCGTTTAACTACTTGATTGCTTGACTACTTTATTAGTTGATTACTTAACTAACAAGGTTCATTTTAAGACCCCCTCAAAAAATTATTATAGAATGGGTGGCGAATCTCTGAAATGGAATTTTGAAATGATGGAAAATTTCTGAAAAACTATTTCATGGAAAATGTGATTTGGCAGTCGTGTTTTCCAATGGTTTTGTATTGATGGACAGATGCTTTGGATGATCATCTCTTTGCTATGGGATGGAGGCTCAATTGGACGTTACATCCCTATTGGACAAAAATTGCAGTGATGGATGACCATGTCCTTATAAGAAATTCATCTAACTTGTGTTGGATGGACATCCTTCCTTGGTTGGATGGACCCCGTTAGACACCCTCCCTTTTCTTTAGTCTTCCATCTTGGACGGTCATCTCTTTGGATTGACGGCCGTCCCTTATTGGTTAGACATATCCTATTAGACATTCATCCTTTCCCTTTGACTGTCGTCCTTTTCTTGATGACCATCTCTTTGGATTAGATAGATGTCCCTTCTTGGTTGGATGGATCCCATTAGATGTACATCCTTTCCCTTTGGATTGTCATCCTTTTTATTAGGAAATAAATATGTCAGGGCTCTATTGGTAAATAATAATTACGTTAATAATTATTATAATGTACTTTTGTGTTAGAAAATATGTTAGTAATATGTTATATAGTTGTTAAATAAAACAACTTAAAAAAATATGGGTGTGTGATTTTTGACAACTCATGTAGATTGGTTGAGAGTTGTTATAGCTACTTCCTATTATTTAGGAAGGATATTTCCTATATATATGGATGTATTTGTATCGAATCATATTGAATATCAATAAAAGAATAAATATTATTATGTGTAAATTTCTATTATATGTCATCCGGTATCGTAGTAGTGTCAAATCCTCATTACTATGAAAGTATAATATTTTTTTAAAGGGGTAGTTGTATTGTACTTCACCCCGTATATGAGAGGAATTAGTCAGTATGTGTGTGTCGATTAGTTTTACATGTATTAGAATTTTGTTTCATTAATAGTTGCATCCATGTTCAAATTTTGTGGACTGTGTTTATGATCTTGCATCTGTGTAGACTACATTTCTTTGTGAATTACAAAGTCTCCAATTTGTGGATACACATTAAAGTCATATTCACATTTCCTTCCATGAATTCCATGATTCATTCCACATGCATTTTAAGACTGTATTTCACCATACAAAGTGTGAGTTCATAGTGTATTTTACTTATAGTCCGAGTGCCTACAAAATACCAATGACCATTTTATGTGAGATTTGTGTTCTTGAGTCTTGTTAACTCTTCTTTTGCCAAATATGCATATATATATATTCTAACAAATCAAATATTTTAGATTTAAGTGAGAGAAGATCTAGTTTGGATCATTTGTAGGTGACTTGGAGCTTGCATAAAAGGTAGTTATGATGTTCATTGGAATTCGTGTTAGTATATGTGTTAAAGATCAAAAGAGTAAAAGACTACCATCTCATGGAAGAAGATTTTGTTGCCAATCATGAAAGGTTGAAGCCCTAGGAGAATAGGTCCAAGGTGGATGATCTAAGAGGGTATCTAATAAGTATAGGGAATTTGGAGGAGATTATCAATGAGAATCATGTGATCATGTCATCTTCGGTGGGGCCCGAGTATTATGTTAATGTATTGTCATATTTTGATAGGGACCAACTTGAGCCCGGAAGCTCTATTATCATGCAAAATAAGGTTATTTTTGTTATTGGAATTTTGTAGGATGATGTTGATCCAATGGTATCTTTCATGAAGGTAGAAAAGGCACCATTGGAGTCATATGCTGACATTGGAGGTTTAGATGCTCAGATTTAGGAGATAAAAGAATTTGTTGAGCTTCCTCTCACTCATCCTAAATTGTATGAAGATATTGGTATCAAGCCTCCGAAAGGAGTTATTCTCTATGGAGATCCTAGTACAAGCATAACACTACTGTTGGAAAGGCTATTACTAACTCAACTTCAGCAACATTCCTACGTGTTGTTGGAAGTGAACTGATCTAGAAATATTTGAGAGATAGACCAAAATTAGTGCAAGAATTGTTTCGTGTGGCTTTTGATCTTTATCCTTCCATCATATTTATTGATGAAATTGATGTTGTGGGCACTAAAAGATATGATTCTCATTTAGGCGGTGAACATGAAATTTAGTGAACAATGTTAGAGTTGTTAAATCAACTAGATGGTTTTGATTCAAGAAGTGATGTTAAGTTTATCGTGGTAACCACTGAGTCCCATGATCACATTCAATTGAACTAGCAACATGAAACTGGAGGACAGAGGAAATAGAGGAATAAGGTCATTCAATGACCTCTTTTCATCCACCAACGATGGCGCCACATATCAACTATGGTGGCATTTTTGTGGTGTGTTACATTGTGAAGCGTTTTTATTTTCAATAAGTGAAATGTTCACATTGAGGGGGGTAACATGTTTTCAATGTTCCATTTTCAATTTTTAGTTTGTGTGTATCAACAACAAAATTCAGCAGATTTTCCTATGCTATTCTCTAAAGTGAGATAATGATGAGAGCCGATGATGCTACTGCAACATCATGATATTGTGGTTGTTAGTTATCTATTGAAAAAAATATCCAGAGGTTATTGGTTATGTCCTAAAAATATATTTTGTGTGGTTTTTGGTTAACTCATTAGAAAACCATCCTGGAGATCATTGGTATTGTCCTTAAAACCATCCAAATCACGAAAGCAAATACGTAGTGACACGTTGTAGTACACGGAATATTTTCCCATGTTCACATTAAGGGGGGGAATGTTAGGAAATCAATATGTTAGTACTCCATTGGTAAATAATACCTACGTTAGTAATTATTATAATGTAATTTTGTGTTAGTAAATATGTTAGTAATATTTTATATAGTTGTTAAATAAAACAACTTATAACAAATACTGGTGTGTGAGTTTTGAAAACTCACGTAGACTTGTTGAGAGTTGTTATAGCTACTTCCTATTATTTAGGAAGGCTATTTCCTATATATATGGATGTATCTATATCAAATGATATTAAATATCAATACATAGAATATATATTATTGTGTGTAAATTGCTAGTATCTCATCACATTTCTAGATGGTCATATCTTGTGGTTGGTTGTCCATCTCTTGTATTTGGACATCCGTGGCTTTGTATGTTGTGTTGTTAAGATGACCATATCTTCAAAAATAGACGGTCGTATCCCCTAGGAAAAACATATAAAATTTGGCTTTCAGGGGTGCTACGCTTGAACCCCCATTAGGGCGTGTGGCCCCCATACCTGTAAGGGTGGTACCCACCCCTTGCAACCCTCGGGATATGTATTATACCTCAAAATATGAGCACATTTTTATTATAAATGTCATCTAAATACATGCATAAGTTCATTTTTAACTATAAATAGTAGGCAAACTAACCCATACAAATGACTTGTCCGCCAAAATTTTAGGCAAACTAAAGCAACCGATCGTTGAAAATTCACCATTTCCACTTTCCAAAATCCCTAATATTCACCACTAAAATTTTACATGTTGACTACTTAAGTTCTTGAATACTTGATTTCTTAAGCACATGCTTACTTCTTTGTATATGGCCTAAGTTCCTTAATTGTATTGTGACGCCATGTGTGTCCCATGTTTCGGATCCATTCATGTCTTACATGTATGCATGTGCTTATTTATAGGTGGCCTAAATTTAATTTTATCATGATTATCTTGTGACCCTATGGGTGTCCCATGTTTATGACTTAATGCCTTTGTAGGACTATTCTCTATGGTATTACTTATGTAAAATTGATTCTCTATGTATTCATTGTTGTTATTACTTCTATATACATGTTATATTGTTACTCTTTCTTGTTGCATATTTGTTGGGTTTTTAAATGGTAATTTAATAAACCACAATTAGGGGACACAAATTCCCTCCTCTTTAATGGGAGAGGTTCCCTTATTGAAAGAAAACAACAAAACTTATATACAAATGTACAACTTTCAAAGTGTGGATTCTTGATACTTTGAAATGTTTCATGCCCGAAAGATCATCAATACGAAAGAATAGAAGAACTAAGGAGATGAGAGATGAAGAACATAACAATAATTTCAGGAAATATAGATAACAAAGTATAACCTTAACGTATTAGGCCAGGGAGATGCGAATATAATCATTCACTTTCATAATAGATATAATTCCACAGACACAAAGTTTTAGAAATCATATAAACAAAAACACAAAGTTTCTTACCATAAAAGATGGATGACTAGAAAATTTGAACAAGGAAAGAAGGAATAGCAGAGGAAGAAATGGAAAAACTTTTATATTGATTACCTCTAAATCTATTACATCTACAAAGTACCAGGATCAAACCCGAACAATGGCATAGAGAACCCGCTAAATAGCTTCCAAAAATGGTTACAAAAAAATGATGAAACTTATTCAAGAAACTGACGTCTGAAATTCTCTAATGCCTTGGACGTTTCCATACACTCGGTGGAAAAACTAGATTCATCATATCACAACCGTTCATTCTGCTTCCACAAACTTTTAATTTGAGTCATGTCCACCTAGGAGAGATTTACAAAAGCAGCCTAGGAAAAACTTTTATATTTTGTTCCTTTTAGAGAAATGGCACTTCATAAAATTTCGGCCCGCCCATCCACTTCTCGATATAGGCCTCGAAACATGGCTTTACTTGAGTGGTGACGGATTTTGGATCTCTTTTAAAATTTTAACTCTTTTCAAAAAAGCTCAAAAACTCAAAGTGCTCCGCCTCCCCACCTCCCCGCTTTGAATTTTGTTTCATTAATAGTTGCATCCACGTTCAAATTTTGTGACTATGTTTATGATCTTGCATCTGTGTAGATTACATTTCTTTGTGAATTACAAAGCCTCCAATTTGTGGATACACATTAAAGTCATATTCACATTTCCTTCCATGAATTCCATGATTCATTCCACATGCATTTTAAGACTGTATTTCACCATACAAAGTGTGAGTTCATAGTGTATTTTACTTATAGTCTGAGTGCCCACAAAATACCAATGACCATTTTATGTGAGATTTGTGTTCTTGAGTCTTGTTAACTCTTCTTTTGCCAAATATGCATATATATATTTCTAACAAATCAAATCTTTTAGATTTAAGTGAGAGAAGATCTAGTTTGGATCATTTGTAGGTGACTTGGAGCTTGCATAAAAGGTAGTTATGATGTTCATTGGAATTCGTGTTAGTATATGTGTTAAAGATCAAAAGAGTAAAAGACTACCATCTCATGGAAGAAGAATTTTTGCCAATCATGAAAGGTTGAAGCCCTAGGAGAATAGGTCCAAGGTGGACGATCTAAGAGGGTATCTAATAAGTATGGGGAATTTGGAGGAGATTATCAATGAGAATCATGTGATCATGTCATCTTCGATGGGGCCCGAGTATTATGTTAATGTATTGTCATATTTTGATAGGGACCAACTTGAGCCTCGGAAGCTCTATTATCATGCAAAATAAGGTTATTTTTGTTATTGGAATTTTTAGGATGACGTTGATCCAATGGTATCTATCATGAAGGTAGAAAAGGAACCATTGGAGTCATATGTTGACATTGAAGGTTTAGATGCTCGATTTAGGAGATAAAAGAATTTGTTGAGCTTCCTCTCACTCATCCTAAATTGTATGAAGATATTGGTATCAAGCCTCCGAAAGAGTTATTCTCTATGGAGATCCTAGTACAAGCATAACACCTGCTGGAAAAGGCTATTACTAACTCAACTTCAAAGCAACATTCCTACGTGTTGTTGGAAGTGAACTTATCTAGAAATATTTGAGAGATAGACCAAAATTAGTGCGAGAATTGTTTCGTGGTGGCTTTTGATCTTTATCCTTCCATCATATTTATTGATGAAATTGATGTTGTGGGCACTAAAGATATGATTCTCATTTAGGCGGTGAACATGAAATTTAGTGAACAATGTTAGAGTTGTTAAATCAACTAGATGGTTTTGATTCAAGAAGTGATGTTAAGTTTATCGTGGTAACCACTTTGAGTCCCATGATCACATTCAATTGAACTAGCAACATGAAACCGGAGGACAGAGAAATAGAGGAATAAGGTCATTCAATGACCTCTTTTCATCTACCAACGATGGCGCCACATATCAACTATGGTGGCATTTTTGTGGTGTGTTACATTGTGAAGCGTTTTTGTTTTCAATAAGTGAAATGTTCACATTGAGGGGGTAACATGTTTTCAATGTTCCATTTTCAATTTTTAGTTTGTGTGTATCAACAACAAAATTCAGCAGATTTTCCTATGCTATTCTCTAAAGTGAGATAATGATGAGAGCCGATGATGCTACCGCAACATCATGATATTGTGGTTGTTAGTTATCTATTGAAAAAAATATCCGAGAGGTTATTGGTTATGTCCTAAAAAAATATTTTGTGTGGTTTTTGGTTAACTCATTAGAAAACCATCTCGGAGATCATTGGTATTGTCCTTAAAACCATCCGGATCACGAGCAAAGCACTACGAGTGACACGTTGTAGTACACGGAATATTTTCCCCATGTTCGCATTAAGGGGGAATGTTAGGAAATCAATATGTTAGTGCTCCATTGGTAAATAATAATTACGTTAGTAATTATTATAATGTAATTTTGTGTTAGTAAATATGTTAGTAATTTGTTATATAGTTGTTAAATAAAACAACTTATAACAAATACTTGGTGTGTGATTTTGAAAACTCACGTAGACTTGTTGGAGAGTTGTTATAGCTACTTCCTATTATTTAGGAAGGCTATTTCCTATATATATGGATGTATCTATATCAAATAATATTAAATCTAAATACATAGAATATAAATTATTGTGTGTAAATTGCTAGTATCTCTGTCACATTTCTAGATGGTCATCTCTTGTGGTTGGTTGTCCATCTCTTGTATTTGGACATCTCGTGTTGTGTATGTTGTGTTGTTAAGATGACCATATCTTCAGAAATGTAGACAGTCGTATCCCCTAGGAAAAACATATAAAATTTGGCTTTGGGGTGCTACCCAATCCCCATTAGGCGTGTGGCCCCCATACCACTGTAAGGGTGGTACCCACCCCTTGCAACCCTCGGATATGTATTATACCTCAGTAAATATGAGCACATTTTGATTATAAATGTCATCTAAATACATGCATAAGTTCCTTTTTAATCAATAGTAGGCAAACTAACCCATACAAATGACTTGTTTGCCAAAATTTTAGACAAACTAGGCGCAACCGATCGTTGAGAATTCACCATTTTCAATTTCCAAAATCCCTAATATCCACCACTAAAATTTTACATGTTGACTACTTAAGTTCTTGAATACTTGATTTCTTAATCACATGCTTACTTCTTTGTATATGGCCTAAGTTCCTTAATTGTATTGTGACGCCATGTGTGTCCCATGTTTCTCGATCCATTCATGTCTTACATGTATGCATGTGCTTATTTATAGGTGGCCTAAATTTCATTTTATCATGATTATCTTGTGACCCTATGGGTGTCCCATGTTTATGACTTAATGCCTTTGTAGGACTATTCTCTATGGTATTACTTATGTAAAATTGATTCTCTATGTATTCATTGTTGTTATTACTTCTATATACATGTTATATTGTTACTCTTTCTTGTTGCATATTTGTTGGGTTTTAAATGGTAATTTAATAAACCACAAATTAGGGTACACAAATTCCCTCTTCTTTAATGGGAGAGGTTCCCTTATTGAAAGCAAGCAACAAAACTTATATACAAATGTACAACTTTCAAAGTGTGGATTCTTGATACTTTGAAATGTTTCATGCCCGAAAGATCATCAATACGAAAGAATAGAAGAACTAAGGAGATGAGAGATGAAGAACATAACAATAATTTTAGGAAATATAGATAGCAGAGTATAACCTTATACGTATTAGGCCAGGGAGATGCAGAATATAATCATTCACTTTCATAATAGATATAATTCCACAGACACAAAGTTTTAGAAATCATATAAACAAAAACACAAAGTTTCTTATCATAAAAGATGGATGATTCGAAAATTTGAACAAGGAAAGAAGGAATAGTAGAGGAAGAAAGGGAAAAACTTCTATATTGATTACCTCTAAATCTATTACATCTACAAAGTACCAGGATCCAACCCGAACAATGGCATAGAGAACCCGCTAAATAGCTTCCAAAAATGGTTACAAAAAAATGATGAAACTGATTCAAGAAACCGACGTCTAAACTTCTCTAATGCCTTGGACGTTTCCATACCTGGTGGAAAAACTAGATTCATCATATCACAACCGTTCATTCTGATTCCACAAACTTTTAATTTGAGTTGTCCACCTGGGAGAGATTTGTTGAAGCAAGCCTAGGAAAAACTTTTATATTTTGTTCCTTTTAGAGAAATGGCACTTCAGAACATTTCAGCCCGCCCATCCACTTCTGATATAGGCCTAAAACATGGCTTTACTTGAGTGGTGACGGAGTTTTGGATCTCTTTTAAAATTTTAACTCTTTTCAAAAAAAAGCTCAAAAACTCAAAGTGCTCCACCTCCCCACCTCCCCGCTTTGAATTTTCAATGTGGGCTCAAGACCCCAATGAGTCGTGGATCATTTTATAACTTTTCACTCTCTTTTTGAAATAAAACCAAAATTCCCAAATTTCTCTGACGGCCCACCTTTGTGCTTTGACTTTCGATGTGGGCTCAATATTTGACTTTATCCCTTGGCATGAGCGGGCCGTGGGTCACTTTATAACTTTACACCCTTTTGGAAACAAAGGTAAAATTCCTAAAGTGTCCCGACAACCCGCCTCTCTGCTTTTGAATTTTCAAAGCATCAAAACAAAAAAGGGCCCGCCTTTCCACCACCACTTGAAACATGGCCACATTTCCCTTTGCGGTCATGTTCTATATTTTGTGTTTTGACTAAGTCCCTCTATTTGGCAAAGGCTTTATGTTTGACCCAGACACGTGGAGGCTTCCCGCTCATTTGGAGACTCTGTTTGGACTTGACCTTTAGAGGTGCACCGATTGGACACATGGAGAGCTGGCACACATTTGGGACCTACTTTTGGATTCACCTCCTGAAAGAGCATCAAAGGGACACATGGGGATTTCCGCTAGTTCTCCTTTCCTTAGCCAATTCAATAGCCGGTTCTACCCCTTTTGACTTCTATGGGACCCTAGACACGTGGAGAGTGGCACTTGTTTGGGAACCACCTTTGGCTTCGACCCTTGAAGGTGTGCCGATGAGACACATGGTGCCATATGCTGGCCTTAGAATTTTCAATGGATGATTTAAATTTTTGAGGCTTTGACCACATGGAGGGTTGGTGCTCATTTAGGGTCTGTCCCTTGGGTCTCACTTTTGAAGTTATGCCGATGAGGCACGTGGTGCCTTCCAATGACCCTCTTATACTTAGTCAATTAAATAGCCAGCTCTCCCTTTTCTAGACCTTGGACACATGAAGGGCTGGTGCAAGTTTGGGGTCTCTCTTTAGGCCGCACTTTTTGAATTTATGCCGATGAGGCACGTGGCACCTTCCGTGGGTCCATTACTTTTCCCCGAGTCGACTCACATGTAAATTATGAAAACTTTGAGTCCTTTATTCAATATTCTCCTACGCGCTCGATCTCGTTCGCCGGCCCTACCCCTTCATTCTTTGATTTGGAATGTGGGCTTGTGTGAATGAACCGCCGATTTTGATTTTCTTCTGCGTAATGGGTCGTGTTTGATCAATTTTTCTGGGGAAAAAATGGGATAACATGCACCAACTCAAAATTTTCGAAACTTGACTTGAAAAATGAGGGGAATTTTGAGGGTGACAACACTATTGAATGCTAATTTTTATGCCACGGTCTCCACCATGTGCAAACCATTATATAGGTACAATTTCCCAATGGTGGCCACCATTCCAAACTTCTATCCGACCCAACATATATTATTAGAATTATCCAACATGGGTACACATATTTTATTGTGAGTCACATGCTCAAATGATTTATCACATGCAACTCAAAAAGGGGGCATTCATTGGGATATATTCTACATCTAGAACAATTATAAACATATTATATGACACAAGAACATGTTTTCAAAGGGTAAAATCCTTTAAAACATGTAAAAATAATAAAAGTGGTAGACATCAATGATATCAAAAGAGTACACTTTAATTAATACCATAATATGGTCCCGACCCAATTGAACATTCCTTTTTAGGGGGAAGATTATCATAAATTTCCAACATTTTAATATTCTTTCAACTATTTACAAATTTTTTATGTAATTTTTAAGACACATATTATGAAATTTAGAGCATTATACCAGGGAATGATTAATTCATTCCTTATCTTTGATACTATTTATATATAATTATAAGAATGATGTTTGGGGAATAATAATTCAGTTTTTTTGCGTTATTATAGAATTTACAACACTTAATATTAGTCGTGCAAAACTTAGTGCGGGTATGCTACATCCATTTATTTTAAAATGTGTGTTTTATTTACAAAATTGGACCTAGATCTATTTGTATTGGTGTGCTCCATGGGGTTATTGAAGGAATAAAAGTGGCTTAGGTATTTATAGGTAGCCCTTCATCTCCTCTTTCAAATTTATAGGTGAAGTAATAAGGTTTAGTACACATTCTAATACACATTCTTCTCTCTTAACTAGGTAATTTAGTTCCCCTCTCTCTCTCTCGGTGTTGGGTTACATGCAATCAACACTTTAGTTTCTCTTTTAGCACAACTAAGGTCTAATTCACCTAATCCTTCATCATTTCAACAACTACTCCACGTCTTCAAAGTACAAGAAGAATGGGAGCTCCTCCCTTCATACAATGAACATGTGTATTCATTCTATGTTGCATCTTATTTACATTGTACAAGTTAAATTTTACAAACATGATTTATAATTTAAGTTATAGTTCAATTTATATCATATATATTGACTAAAATGAATGTTGTAGGTTTCATCATAGAGTGTTCCAACACCAAGACATCAATATATAACTATCAAGTGAAGAACACACTCAAGTATATTTTTAATTTAATTATGCTATTTTTTAGTTACAAACTTAGAGGGGGAACATTTAGACAATCAAATTTGGTATCTTATCCTTTGGAAATGAAAATTTTAGCTATATCCCCTTGCTAAGTAAAATTCTATAATTTTATTTCCAATTAATACATCTCCCTAGATATTTCTTAAATTTATCATTTACACACTCTTCTCTATTGAAAAATTAATAATTATTAATTAAGAAAAGTAATAATTTATCCCTATGCATCAATCTGGAATATTTTGTTTTACTTAACAAGATGCTTAGGAAAAATGTATAGATTGTTCAAGAAAGGACTATGGCATTGGTTGAGTTGTGCGATCCCTCCCTTTTATCTCCCGGTTCAAAATTCAGTTTCAATATCTTAAATGCATCTTTTAATCTTCCTGGTGGTCGACATTATCATAAATTTTCACCTATGGGAGGCTATATAATCAAGTACATATCACTTTATTACTCACCTAACACTTTCATAGGCTCTTATTGTAAATATAAATCCGAAGTACTTAAGGATATCCTAAATATTCTAGAATTATTTACACATCAATTAGACTAGCCACCACTATAGTTTTGAATCACTCAACTAGGTCAAAGAGACTAGCTTCTTCCATTTCCAAGTATACAAAAATCCTAGAGCCATGTCTTAGCAAGAGAAAAGGCACTCCAAACATTATCAAAAGGGTTTAGTAGGATAAATGGTTTAGTATAGAAGATGAAACACACTACATCACAATTTGGACACTCATTTTCATAATTTATGTCTTGCAATAAAACAAATTGTACAACACTCTTGCACTAGCCTATACTTTCTCAATTTGACTAATTATCATATCCCTAGCTATATCTCACTCATTCTTTCTTGCATACACAACCTATTTGTTTGTATAAAAATCATATTACTCCATCAAATTAGGATATACCATCATACATTGCAATTCCAATTCCTAGATCATTCACACATGAATCTAGGATCAAAGCACCTATAAAGGGCAATAACATCCATATGCTATGGACCCACCTAGCCTCTTTGGTCCCTTTCCATGCAATGAAAATATTATTAATTTCAATATCTTTGGTACACTTATAGTCGACCTTTCCTAAGTTTTCTAGATCAAGAACACATATATAACCAAGTTATTTATCTCTCATAAAGGGCATCCATTCTACTTGGCACCTAACATTCCAATGAGAAAATATTAAGAGAAATCACAAGAAAATCTACTCTAAGAATCCCTTAAGCTCCACATACTCTGCATACTCATTCTAGGGAATTCATCCACTCAGATATGCAAGTACAAAAGGAACATTACCAGGGTAACGTCAAGCTAAGGCAAGTATTAAGTACAATCTCATTGTTTCAAAGTCATGGTTATCAATTTGGTTGCATACATTCTAGATATCACATGATAGATGATAATGACATGTAGTTTGATCCCTCTTTAGAGTAGTGGAAATTACAACAATGCAAAAGGGTTCTCGCAACCCACCTAACATTTATTTAGCAAGAATCTCTCACCATATATGGTTTTGAAGATTGGATCAATCGTATAATGAACATCATGATGGACTCGCTAAAAGATGCTAAATATAGCGGTGTGAGGGTTTTGACACATAGAAGTTAGGCATGAAGGTACACGCGAGAGCAAGGTAGACAAAGCATGAAGACTCATGCCTCGAGCTAAACACATTCGGGACTTGGCCACAATTTGAGCCACATGATAGGATTCGAAGGTGAACGGTTGGAGAGACAACTAAGAAATGTTTCAAGATAAGGTAGAGCATATAGACTTGGAGTTACATACAAATTTTATTTTTGGTAAATATCTCATGCGAAGGAAGATAAAGCGACATGCACGATTTGGGTTAATAATAGGATTATAACTAGAGTTATTAATAGATAATCTATTATTAGTGAAGCTTGCATGCTTTTATAGTTGAATTGTAATGCACGCATAGCTATTTGTGGCATGCGAGATATTTTGAGGATGCATAAGCGGTGAAGGAAAGTCCCCACCCCTATATATATGTATTGATTTGCATGGTTAGAGGATGAGTATGTTTTTATAAGGTTATGCTACTGATTTACTTATGTGCATGATCTTATGGAGTTACTATTGATGTATTCATCTTTTGTGTTTTATGGTGATTAATACAATGGATATTTTTGGTTGGATATTGGTTGTTGACACCTCTGTGACTGGATCTTTCATGGTAAATCTAATCTTGATTCTTTTTTAGTTCATTCTTGCATATGGTTATGATCTAAATCTTTTATGCTTTATCCTTGAATGGTTATTATGGATCTGGATTGTATGTTCTTTCATGCTAACTCCTTAACAAAGTTGTCATAAAAGAGGAACCAGTACCTATACAGATGAAAATAAACACACACCCTTCACTTACACTCAACTCCCGAGGTCATGTCGAGGCGATGTGTGGTGGAAATGTGAATGGATAAATGATAGTAAATGTGGTAATGGGCGAAAACGTTTGGATATGGTATACAAAATTTTCCAAGGTAATACAATGTTTTCAACTTGCAATAGTGGAATCTATTTTTCAAGTGTAATAAAATCCTATCTAACCTAGATAGGTCGAATGGATGGATTAGAGAGAATACCAATGTAAAGAATCTAGTCAATATCAAGTTTTGTGAATATCCTCTCTACCGGTTTTGGATCTCACGGAAACCAATGGGAGCCTCATAAATATGTCCAAATAAGGTCATGGAATAAGTGAGAAAGGATTGGTTTCCTAAATCAACTCGATTTGTGGGAGTGTTCCAAAATGTGAGGGTTGGTTGGGATTTATCATTTAGAACATTCAACCGTGATACGATGTCGCGGAAATGGTGATGTATGAAAACCAACGTGTAAAAACTCGATTCAATGTATGCGATAAGCTCTAAAACATTCATTGTGGGGATCTGTGGGATCACTACCAAAAGTTCTTGGTTGTCGAGGGCCCTATATGGTCATGTGAATGATCAAGCTTTGTTTTCAGGGGCAGTTCAGAAATCATAGGCCTGATTGGATGCGATGTTTAATATATTGAGTTGTTTAATATTATCAGCGTATTGGGCCGTGTTTTAAGGAAAAGAAGATGGAGTCCCCTACCAATATCCGTAAGTAATTTGAGGTCATTCAGGTTGGGCACCCTTGGGTCACTTCTGTAAGTACACTGTTATTTTGGACCCTTAATAGTCATGAATTGACAATATTTCAGGGTAATCTATAGTTGGGTTGGTTTGACCATTGTCATCCTCAATGTTTAATGAATCTAGCTATCGATTGATTCTTTGTATGTCTCTATTTGTTTTGAAAATGTTGAATCTGAGACCTTGATCAATATCAACTAATGGTATGAATAGATTTGGTTGATGTACTATTGGTTTGAATAAAAATCTCTAGGTTGCCTAGTCCCGTGATTGTCATGTAAAATGTAACTGAATTAATCTAGTGGAGCAAACTAATTAAGCAAAGGAAATTTAAACTATGTTTTTGGTATTTTCCACAATATAAATTGAACAAAGCAATGAAAATAGCTAATCTAATGAAATTAAATGTTTTTTATTCTTTTCTGATATTCTGAACAAAGCTTCTAATCTAACAAATGAATCTAATACAAAAATTAACCGATGTAGCTAATTTCTTGTGCAATCATGTTAATCTAAACCTAAAACAATTAATTAATTGAATCCTTCCTAATCAAAACCCTCAATCCTACCTTAGAGGTAAAGAATAAATCACAACTTCAAAGAAGCTATTATTCCCTACAACTTCCCTGGCAATATTGAAGAGAAAGCTTTCTAATATGATCTGATCTATTGTGATTGCTTGATAATTGAAATAAAATAAAATTCTCTACTCTATTTGATATGAATTTGAATGAATATGATTCAGATTTGATAATTAAATCAATGAAGCAAACAAACAACACCTCCAACCTGGATATGCAAGAACAATGGAAAATATGGTTGTGTGAATATTTGTCCCCTCAATTTATCCTTTCGATTTCTGTGTCCACGTGAGTCCAACGGGTGGGAATGCAACGACAATAGAAGAAGAAAAGTGCAGGATTAGAAATAAATTAAATTGGAAGATTGGGAAACAATGCAGGTGGAAGAATGCAAAAATAATTGAAATGAGATTGGCTTTGGAAATTTCTAACAAGAAAGGAAACAACTTTGCAATAACAAGAATACTCAAAATTTCTCCAAGTTTTTGCTTGAGAACAAGAAATGGTTATATAATAAATTGACTGGGTTGTGTACTCACACACAAGGCAACCTTGGGGTGCCACATCATTGGGTGAAGAGGTAGTTCAAACTAATAATCACCATTTAAAAATAGAAGAGGGAGTGAAGACCATGCAATCAAGCCTAAATTTAGCTAATTTGGTTCACAAACGCACCTTAGAAGTGAAGTTAATTGAAATCACACGTGTCTAATTTACACATGAAGGATTTTGGAAAATTTGCATAGAACCACCGCCTGCGCAAGCTGAAAACAAAGAACCACCACTTATACTAGGGCGATGGTTACAAAACCACCACCCAAGCAGGCGGTGGTTTTGATACTAAAGCTCAAACCATGCATAAAAAAGAAGTGAGAAGCTAGAAGAAAGAGTGTAAAGGAAAAGTAGGGATATGTAAGCTACAAATATATGCTGTGAATAGGTTTAGGAACTCATTTTTTTTTTAAAGTATGAATCATCATTGGGGACCTTTTGTAACCATTTTCTGAAAATGTAGCATGTGCAATTTTGGGTGTGTACAATACCCTTGCACGCTTCAAGTGAGTGCTCATATTTGTCTTAGTGATGTGCCAGCGTGCCTTAGGCTATTCTTGGTAAAACAAAAGAATACATTTTTGTTCTTTTTCTGAGATCTCTTTTCAAGTTTTTGCAAGGATGTTGCATGATGAAGATGTATCGGTTGACTTTTTCCAGTATTGAGAGTTGGGTAGAAAATTTAGAGGAAGAGTTTGCTCACAGATATAATACTTGGACCTGATTTTGATTTGTGCATATGGGTTAAAGAAAATATGTATCATGAACTCTATGAGATGTTTTTATGATGTTTTCCCTTAGAGTTGTATGAGTGGATGGTAGTATATGCATCTAATAGGAATTGGAGGTATAGAAAAATCGTGTGGACATAGGAAGATTACCACACTCTGCATGATGCTGATTTGACTTGAACACAAGTTGTAAATCATTGGTGGAGTGGTGCTTTGCATAGTTACACTTTGGAGTCACCGTTTCCACTTATTCTTGTCCAGAGGTTGCTGAGTTTTAGTTCTTGTGAGAACCCGAGGACCCTATTTATGAGTTATCCCTTTAGTGATTAAGATCCGATTGTAACTATAGATTTGGAAGAATTCCCTACAGATAGATAAACCCCACCATGTGTGGGGGAAGGAGTAGGTGTGGTGAAAGATGGAAGACCTAGCGGCATAAAGACATAGAGAAGAAATGCATCTTAAGTATAATGAAGTGCAAAAGAGGGAATTGACAAAGAGACGTTACATTGAGGAGTCTTTGGAATTTTGGAGAGAGATGGCTCAAGAAGGATTTAAAGCTCATGTTGAAGATGTGGAGCTAGAGCATATGGTTCTTCCATCCTTAGGAAAGAGTGGTAGAACGCCCCCTTGGATTTTGAGGAGAGTGTGTCTCGAGAAAGAATGATTAAGATCCACAAAAATGCATCTAATCCCACATGGTGGCCTAACCATCATGCGCTTGGTGTTCCATTCCATGAGACAATTATTGAGAATCAAGATAGTGTATGTGCTTAAGTAGCAATAGGTAGCTTTCATTTTCCTTTGAATACAATATTTTTGAGATGACCATGCAAGTATTTTTTGTTTGGTGGTCCTATTAGCAAGATGTATTTTCTCGACGCGTCTTCAGGATGTAACGTGGGCACACAGAACATTGGTAATATGTCTGAAAGTAACACAACTTCATAGAAAATGGGAGTTCAATTTAGTACAACAGTTGGAAAAAATGGTAGCACATCCTCTCATCCAAAGGCCCACTACAAGGGGTAGATTAGGTGGTTTGGGATATAGTGTTTCTGGAGGTGGAGGTAATCATCGGAGGTAATACATGTTCTAAATCTAGTAGGAACAGTCCACACCAACCCCAAAAAGTGTATTATGAGATGTATCTTCACCTACCATAATATAGAGGTATTGAAGATGCGATTGAGCATGTACACATGTGTGAAATACCATGGTGCACTAAGGGAATCAAATCTCCCGAGCATAAGGCAAGTCAGGTTGCTATTACTTGTGTAAGGGAACGTGTATAGATGGTATAGAATTATTCTCCGAACTAGACTTGTGTAGACTACAATGCACTATATGATGCTTTCTTAGCTAAGTTACATATACCCGAGTTTAAATAGAAGATCATCAACATGTCAAGGAAATTAAGTAAGGCATGCCCGAGAGTGTTCGGGAGAGTAATGTTGTTTCAAAACCTTGTTATCAAAGTTGTCTTATGATATTCACCCTAGCCAACATGCATAGTGGTTTCACGGGCTTTGAAGGAACTCTCACATAAGAAATTTACAGATTTGTGTGAGGCACTTGAGGCGCCTTTGTGCACTAAGGCGGTAGGAAGAGTAGAAATTGGAGTTAGCCCATTCTTGGAGGTGCATATTGCATCTATGAAAAAATAGTTGGAAAAAATATCAGCCAATTCAATTCACAAGAAGTGGAGTGGGATATGGTGTATAGATTGCGAGGTGGAGGGACATACTAAGAATAACCGCCCTTATAAATATGTGTGTACCATGTTGCTAGATTGTGAGATCTATCACTTGGATCATGATTCAAGTTGGTGCCCTTTGCTGCAATGCACAATTAGGAAGAGCATGTCTTATTACCGTAAGATTTTCAAGTCCCAAACTCAAGATACGAGAACTCGTAGATTGATTGATCAGATTCATGAGGCTATTGAGACCGGTGTACCTCGGACTCAGTGTTTTAAACAATTCTAAGGAGCATGGTAAACATCATAATCATAATAATAATGAAGGGCACTCGGTGAAGGTGGTAGATGTAGAGGTTACCATGGAGGATTCGTGAGGCCGAGGTTACAATGGTGGAAGAGGTGAATTCCCATGAGGAACTTGCTTCACATGTAGATCCCTTGATCATTATAGTCATGAATTCCCACAAAATATTATTTTCTCATGGTGCGGAAAGAATCATAAGTTTGAGGAATCCCTAGATTTGTATGAGCATATGAGAAAGCAACATAAGTAGGATAATGGCATGGGAATGGTTAGAGTATAACACACTGTGGAAGATTAGTGGATGTGAAAGATAACACCTAATCTTAAGAGGTTGCCTCGTGTTAGTCTCTACATGTGCTAAGGTGGCTTGCAGAAGGGAAGTTCCAAAATAGAAACATGTTATTTCAAAATAGGAGGAGCTCAATGAGAAATATCCAGATCTTACCCATTAGAAAGAGGTATATCATGAGACTATGGACGTTATTAGAAAATTACAGGGTGAGATACAATGCTTGAAGGAGCAGTCATGGAAGTTGGATCGAAGAAGGTAGTTGAGATACCTCGTAAAGATGTTGATGACTTGAAAGAGGTTTGTAATATGATGCACCAATAAAATATCATTCCTCTATTGGGGGTTATGGCTGAGGGAGAAGGTACTTTGTTAGTGCAAATCTATAGCACCCCTATGGGTCATTTAGTGTGATTGCACAACATTGAGTTTTCTCCAAGGTGTGGGACCTTGCAAGGTGAGAAAATCTCTCAAGAAATTTGGTTCTTACTCCTCTATTTAGGTGTATGCATGAATTTGCAGAGGTTCAATACTGATTCCTATTCTAAATTCCAAGGAGGCAGAGTTAAGAGATGCAAAAGGAAATAAAACTGAGTAAAAATGGTGATACACCAAAGGAGTGATGAACTTCTATCTTGCAAATAAACACAAATCATAGAGATGTAACACCAAGCATGCATAGATTGCCAGAATGTAATGAAAGACCAGAAAACAATAATATATGCATGAGAGGATTGAAAGAAATCATTCACAAAACATGCATTACCATTCCCAAATTTGATACAATGCATTACTAGGTAGAAAGGAAAAAAACATGTCACAGGTTCCATGGAAGGTCTGAAACTCCTCAAATTCACATGCCAAGGGGAAGAGGGGAGTCTGCAAGAAACAAAACGTTCAACCCTTTACAAATGAGCCAAATCTAGCTTTTAACAATGAAAAACAAAGTCCAGGAAGGAGAAACGTGGAAAGTTGAAATGAATGTTCAACCACCAACCAGATTCATCAAAATGGCATGGGTACCCTTAAAATTCATTCCCCAAGATTTTCAACCATGTTGGAGAAGAATGGAAGCCATACTGCATTAAAACTGGTGGTTGAATGTCAGTTCTACTCTTTTTCTCATGCCAAAGGTGTTTTTTATTTTTCCCCACTATATTCCACCAAAAATGAAATTGAAGACTCCATCATGTGTAGAGGACTTCAATAGCTTTCCAATGACACAAAGAACGTAAAAATCTGAGCTCTGATCAAAAGTTATGCCCCTCTGAAGATTTAGGAAAAAATGGCAAAATTAGGGCAAAAAATGGATTCACGGGCCAAAATTTGAATTTTTCCCTTTTGGAAAATTTTCCCAAAACCTCCACACTCCGCCACTCTAGGACACATGTCACCTTCCCATTCGCTGATGAAACACGGGCTCAAACCTCACTTTTCTTTTTGATTTTTTCCCTTGGGAAAATTTCCCAAAAAAGGTCTCGTGCTCTCACGCCACTCGCTCTCTTTGCCACATGGCAGCTTTTGGTTCGCCAATGGGAATGTGGGCTCATCCTTGTCTTTTACCCTTTTGGTTCATTTGAAAAAAATTTCCCAAACACCCCCACGCCCTACTCCCCCATTGCCACATGTTGCTTCCTCATTGGCACGGGCATGCGCTTTAATATTTCCGCTTGCACCTTTACAATTTTGGAAAAAAAAACCAAAAACTTCTCCGCCTCCCTTCCGCCACTTTTTAACACTGTACCTCATCCTCCTTGCCTCCTGGCCACAAGCCATTTCTTTTTCATCTCCTCAAGGATTTTGGGCCAAAATTTCCTTTTCACCCTTTGACCCAAAGGAAAAATTTCCCAACTTCCCTTCCCCGCTGCCCCCAACTCCACGCCATGACACGTGTCATCGTCTTATTGGTTACGGGCCTTCCCAAGGGAAAATTTCCCCAAAAACTCCACTGCCAAGCCATAACTTGAAAAGTACAAGGAGTTAGAAGGAAAATTTTACCTTTCTGAAAGGTGAGAAAATTATCTATTTGATGAAGCCATTTCCAGATAATTTTGAGTGCCTAAAAAGTGAAAAAAATTAGACTGAGGCACAAGGAAGGAAGGAATGAAGGAAAGTTAGCCAAAATAAGTAGGGGCTTATTTTGGATAACAATTTTGGTGACTCAGAGGGGTCATCTTCCTACTAGATGAAGTGACCAGCTACCTGAAGCAATCCATTGGGCAATGGAGTCATGAACTTAACTATTTGTTACTCTCAATCCATTAGAAAATCTCTAGAATGAAGATTGTGAGAGTAGAACATTACTTGATCTGGAACATGATCTACAAAAGATGCATCCTTGGGACAACAAAACCTATGCCAAAGCACTTAGGGAAATGTAAAATCTAAGCTACAACAAAACAATGTGCATAAGCACTTGGAGGAATAAAAATCTAAGCTAATATGTACAAGGTGAGAAGTTTTCCTTCTAGTAGCAATGCTTTAGATGGATTCCATTAACTAGAATCTGTAGTTCTTCACCATCCAATGTAGACAATTGGAAGGCATTGTTGTTCTTGCATTTTGTGACCATGTAGGGGCCACTCCAAATGGCATCAAACTTTGAATGCCTTCCTGGCTTTTCTCAGTCTGCATCCCATTTCAACACTAGATCTCCAACTTGGAAGGTTCTAGCCTTAGCTTTCCTATCAAAGCTTCTCTTGATCAAAGCTTGGTCCTTCTCCATTGTTTGGGCTGTAAGCTCTCTAATTTCTTAGAGTTCCATCAATTCTGCATATCTAACCTCCATGGGTTCAAACTCCAACAATTCCAATTGCTTCATGAGTTCCAATGTTGGCAACTCAAGTGACATAGGCAAGATTGCCTCTCTCCCATAAACAAGTCTGAATGGAGAGTTACCTATGGATCTCTTGGGAGTTATCCTATCAGCCCATAAGGCTGATTTGAGCTTAGTGTGCCAAGTCCTCTGATTTTCATCAAGAGTCCTCTTGATGATCCTTAATAGATTTTTGTTTGTAGATCAGCTTGGCCATTACCTTGAGGGTAATAATTTGATGAAGTGCTCAAATAGATCCCATTTCTAACAGCCCATTCAGTGACCCTTGATCCTATGAATGCCAATGCATTATTTGATATTATAGTGGTAGGTATACCAAATCTGGTTGTTATCCCCTCATAGAAGTCTAGAATGCTAGATTCATTTGCCTCTTTGAGTGCCACCGCCTCAGTCCATTTTGAAGTAGTTTGTTGCTTGTTAGAATCCACTTGTGTCCTTGGCTTGAGTTTGGATTAATGACTCCAATGAAGTCCAAACCCCATTGCATGAATGGATGGTCAACTGAGATTGGGTGCAATGGAAGTGCTTGCTAATCTCTCTTTACCTGTGAAGAATGCACAATTCTTGCACCTCTTGATCCATGCATAACAATCACTAAACATTTTGGGCCAATAATAACCAACCTTCATGATCTTGAGAGTTGTCACTCTTGGAGAAAAATGACCCCCAGCTGATCCACCATGGAACTCTTCTAACATTCTCTCAATCTGATTTGTCTCAATGCATCTCAACAACACTCCATTGATATCCTTTTTGAACAAGATGCCATCAACAAGTGCATATGGAATAGCCTACAATCTGAAGTGTCTTCTTTTGGCTTTTTCATCTCTAGAGGGCATAGGCCTATTTGTAAGAAGTGCATTATGTCTTGGGTCCAGCAAGGAGTGAGCATACCACCATTTTCTTCTTGAACATCTCTTTGTTCTTGGTTGTCTTGCAACACCAAAACAACATTCTTCTCTTTGCTTGCTTCAATTGATTGGCTCAAGGCCAATTGCTCACACAATCCCTTTCCTCGACTAGCTTGGTGACTTTGATCTCAATGTCATACTCCATGACATGAGTAATCCACCCTGCACATTTTTCATTTAGATCTTTGTTGAGGAGGAAGTCTTTAACTCCCACATGAGAAACCAACAGTTGAACCTTGTTGTTTGAAACTAGATGCTTAAATTTCTTCAAGCTCCTAATCACTGCAAGAACATGCTTCTCAATGAAGGAATACCTTACTTCATAGTCCTCCAAGCTTTGGCTAAAGAAGGCAATTGGCTGCTCTGCATTTTCTTCATTTTGTTGTACTAAAATTGTAGAAATTATATCATCACCGCCAAATGCATAAAGGATGAAATCTTTGGAGAAATCTGGGTTAATGAGAGTTGGAGCTTGTGAGATAGCTTCTTTGATTGCCTCAAAACTTGCCTTACCTTCAGCTGTCCATTTGAATGCCATACTTTTCTTCAACATCATAGTTATTGGCTTGACAAGGGCTGAAAATTTGGAACAAACCTTCGAACAAAATTGATTCTTCCCAAGAAACTTTGAAGAGCCTTCTTATGTCTTGGCAATGGCAGTGCTCTTATTGCTTCAACCCTCTCTAGATCAATTGCTAATCCCTCTTTGGAAACAATGTGGCCTAGGAGCTTGCCTTCATGAGCTAGAAAATGCATTTTTGGGATTCAAGGATACCCCAAATCTTCTACATCTTTGGAACACTTGTCTCAAATGAAAGAGATGATCTGCTGCATTTTTAGAAAATACAGTAATATCATCTAGGTATATCAGCACTATTTTGTTGATCAATCCCTTAAATACCATATCCATTGCCCTTTGGAAAGTAGCTCCGGTGTTGGACAACCCAAATGGCATTTTTCTATATGCATAGGTTCCCCATTTGGTGGTGAAGGCTGTTTTGAATTGATCATCTTCCTTTACCATGATCTGATTATACCTTGAATAACCATCTAGTAATGAAAACCTCTCAGAGCCAGCAACAACTTGCAAAATCTGCTCCATAGAAGGAAGTGGGTAGTGATCCTTGAGGGATGCTCTATTCAAATCTCTAAAGTCTACACACAACCTGATTTCTCCACTCTTCTTTCTAACTGGAACCAAGTTTGCAACCCAACTTGAATGCTTGATGGGGAATATGATACTTTCCTCTATTAACTTATTCAATTCCTTTTCATGAGAGGCTCAATGTGTGGATTGACCGGTCTTTGTTTTTTCCTGATGGGCTTAGCACTTAGATCTAGTTCAATTGTGTGTTGAGCTAGCTTGGGATTGAAACCTCTCAAGTCTTCATAGCTCCAAGAAAATACATCCAGGAACTCTTGGCAAAGTTGCATGAACTCATACCTTTCTTTCTCGGTTGCCACTTTACCAATTTGAAGTGATTTTCCTTCTCCAACTGAGATGGGCTCTAAATCTTCTCCCTTGACTTGGATGTTTGCTTTCTCTTTCCTAAATTGATCATTAGGATTAAAGATAGACTCTAAAGTCACAAGTCCTTTTGGTAGTTTTTGGTTCTCAACTGTACCACTTGATCACCATACTCGTTGTTCTAACTTTTCCTAATTTTTGGCTGAGAACTCAGCTTCTTCTTGCAAGAAATTGATGATTTTTTGGTCACTCTCAAACACTTGCCAACTTACATTATTGTCTGGTACTAATGGCCTCACAATCACATGGATGTTTGGCTACATTTTATCCCTTTTGATACTCTCTACAACATCAAAATTTGCTCCAACTACAAGCCTATCAGCAGCTTGGTTTTCTTTCCTAGGGATGGAGTTGATGCCAAAGCCCTCAAAATCCTCAATGAGGTCCCACACCCTATTCTTATAACTCTTGAGTAGGTCATTCTTGGCAGCATGTTGTCCTTTAACTTGATTAACAATCAACTCACTATCACCAAAGACTTGTAAGTTCTTGATGCCTCTTTTCCTTGACCAATGCAACCCATGTATCAAGGCTTCATATTCAGCAGTGTTGTTAGAACATGCAAACTGAAATCTAAAGGCTGAATAATACTTAATGCCTTGAGGTGAAACAAGCATAGCTCCTCCTCCTGCACCTTGTCTACTTCTTGATCCATCAAAGAACAACTTGCCATACCTCATTGTCATCTTTATGGTCTGGCTTGGTGATGCTAGGAATAGGCTGATTTTCTTCATGCATGTAATAGACTCCTAGTTCAGATTCCTCTATTTCCTTGTAGGGATCAAAAGCATGTATCTTGCTTTCCCATTCATCAAGAGTCAAATCTGGGATGCTTCCAACTTTGGTGTCAGCTTCATGTGTGCTTGGATAATCCTCTTGATCAAATGTTGAACAGTTGGCATTGATTGGGCTTGGAGTATGAGGCTCAATGTGAAAGTTTGCAATAGGTTCGACCTGATTGTGGCCTTGGCTCCATACCTTGTCCTAAACAACATGTGTGACCAATCAGCAGATAAGTAGCCTCCAATTTTAGCTATGAAATCCCTTGACAAACATATGGCAAAAAGTGGTGGCAAATCTATCACTGACACATCTTGCAAAATAGTGACATTGGGGCATGCATGCAAAGTGAGGCTCAAATCTTTAATTACCCCAACTGTGGCTACTGCTTGTCCCATCTAATTGCACCACCCCTTGGATATGACTTCATATTGGAGGCCCAACTGATCAGCTATTTTCTTGGGCATCACGGAACTACTTGCCCTAGAATCAATCATGCAATTATGTACTAGTTTATCCCCAATGATCAATGAAACATAGAATGGAGGGGGCTTCAAAACTTTACCTTGCTTGTCCTCCAAACTTCCCCTCAGGATGAGTGGCATTTGTGAGTACCTTCTCTTGCATATGAGCTTACTGATTTGAGGTTGACCAATTCTTCATGGCAGCTTGTAGTAGATCCCTTTGGCCTGGGATGGATAGTGACTCCCACATAGATATGTTCACATTTGTCTTCTTCATTTGTTCAATGATGCTAAATGGGGTTGAAACATCCTTTTTTTGCCCCCTTTAGTCTACACATTCTTCTCTTGTACATGGGCTGCAACAACTGGCATTTGAGCTGGTCTAGAAGGTGGCTTGGGTGTCCTTGCACATTTGGAACTACATTTTGCTTGCCAACACCTTGTGGAGTGATGGAAGGTTGTGATCACTTGGATCTAATGACTGACCCTTCACCAATATTCCTCTTCTTTGACCATGTGTTAGCTGCTACACTCTGAGAAGGTGTTTGATTCATACCACAAAAATCTTCAGCTTGCCAATTCACAAGTGTAGTCTCATTTGGAGTTGTATTTTGCTGAGATGTTCCTTGTTGTTGGTTTGTTTCTTGACTCACTTCACTCTCTATACCCCAGTTGTTGTCACCATCAAAGCTTGGTTCAAAGCACCATTGAAGCACATAGATTGGTTGTGAGGTTCACTACATGGGAAACACCAATCATACTCTTGAGCTACATTATTTTGCACTGGCACTAAGGCTTTAGAGGTGGATGCAACATTGGGGTTATAAGGCTGAAATGGTCTATTGGTAGGAGGTCTTACTTGATTTTGATTTGTAGCTGGGTTGGGTGGCCTATTAGGCTGATATGGTTGTCTATTAGGCTGAGTTTGAGACTGATAAGAAGGCCTAAAACTTTGAGCTTGTTGTCTCTTGAGTGTAACCAGCTCATTGCCTAAATTTTGTAATTGTTTCATAACTTCTTGAAGCTCATTTGAGGCACTAGAGGATGAAGTAGAAGTTTCATTTGAACTCTGATTTCTAGGAGTGGGAATAGGAGCTAAAGTAGGTGCTTGACTAGTACTTGGGCTTTCCAAGTCTGGATATAAGGGCATAGGAGGCCTAGGTGCAAGTTTACTAGCTTGGATCAAACAATTCTCAACCCTAATGGTGATGTTGTAAGCTACAGGTATAGTTACACCTCCCATGGATTGAATTAACATAGAAATGTCAGAATTTAAAGCCTTGAGAAAGTATAAGAAAGCACCTTGAGCTATTGGCCTCACTGTCACTGGGATTCTATCCCATGTCCTTTGAAATCTGAAATTGAAGTCTGTTAGCTACTCATTGGGAGCTCTCTTGATAGTTTTCAGTTGCTCCAATAGAGACAAATTGTCTCCCTTTTCTCCAAACTAGTTGTGGAGAGCTATGCACAACTAGTTCCAATTTTGAATAGAGCCTGCCTCAAGGCTCCTGAACCATTGCAAGGCTTTCCCTTTGAATGAAGATGCCAAAATTTGACAAAGCAATTTACATCTCAACAATCTCATGGATTGCACAAACATTAGCAATGTCTTTGACATGATCACTAGGAGTGGTCTGATTTTCCCCAGTAAAGTATGGAATATTCTTCAATGCTGCAATTGGAACTAGGTTTTGTGCATTGAGAGCAAGTGGGCTGCTGCCAATAAAGTTGACATAAGGATTGGGTTGTGCCATTATGATTGGCCTGAGAACCCTTGTTGATTGGGTGAAAGGTCTACCAGGTGGAGGAGTTGATAGAGTTCTGTTTGGTGGAGATGGAGACCTTTGAATCCTTCTTCCCCTCTCTCTTCTTTCTAGGGATAATTACAGATACTCAGATAATCCCTCTTCTCTAGCCTTTGACCTTGTTTGGATTCTTCTCATGAATCTTCAGACCTGGACTAGCTGAAACCAGTTGATTCTATCCTTTTGGAGTCGCCAGATGTGCAAATCAGGGCTCTTTTCAAGCAAGAAACTTACAAAAATGCACATCAACTTTGTTGTAATGAAGATGAAGACCTCTAAGGTCCCACCGAGCATGCCAAAATTTTAGTGCAAATCTACAACACCCCCTAAATGACCTTCGAAATGTAGTATCCAGAATTGGGTCATTTAGTGTGATTGCACAACATTGAGTTTTCTCCAAGGTGTGGGACCTTGCAAGGTGAGAAAAATCTCCAGAGAAAGCTGGTTCTTACTCCTCTATTTAGGTGTATGCATGAATTTGTAGAGGTTTAATACTAATTCCTATTCTAAATTCCAAGGAGGCAGAGTTAAGAGATGCAAAAGGAAATAAAACTAAGTAAAAATGGTGATACACCAAAGGAGTGATGAACTTCTGTCTTGCAAATAAAAAAAATCATAGAGATGTAACACCAAGCATGCATATATTTCCAGAATGTAATGAAAGACTAGAAAACAATAATATATGCATGAGAGGATTGAAAGAAATCATTCACAAAACATGCATTACCATTCCCAAATTTGATACAATGCATTACACTGGTAGAAAAGGAAAAAAAACATGTCACAAGTTCCATGGAAGGTCTAAAACTCCTCAAATTCATGTGCCAAGGGGAAGAGGGGAGTCTGCAAGAAACAAAACATTCAACCCTTTACAAATGAGCCAAATCTGGCTTTTAACAATGAAAAATAGAGTCTAGGAAGGAGAAATGTGGGAAAGTTGAAATGAATGTTCAACCACTAACTAGATTCATCAAAATGGCATGGGTACCCTTAAAATTTCATTCCCCAAGATTTTTAACCATGCTAGAGAAGAATGGAAGCCATACTTGCATTAAAACTAGTGGTTGAATGTCAGTTCTACTCTTTTTCTCATGCCAAAGGAATGTTTTTTATTTTTCCCCCACTAGATTCCACCAAAAACTAAATTGAAGACTCCATCATGTAGAGGACTTCAAATATATTTCAATGATACCAAGAACGTGAAAAATCCAAGCTCTGGATCAAAAGTTATGCCCCTCTGAAGATTTAGGCAAAAACTGGCAAAATTAGGGCAAAAAATGGATTCGTGGGCCAAAATTTGAATTTTTTCCCTTTTGGAAAAATTCCCAAAAACCTCCATGCCTCCGCCACTCTGGGACATGTGTCACCTTCCCATTCACTGATGAAATGCGGGCTCAAACCTCACTTTTCTTTCAATTTTTTCCCTTGGGAAAATTTCCCAAAAAAGGTCCATGCTCTATTACCACGTGTCAGCTTTTGGTTCACCAATGGGAATGTGGGCTCATCCTTGTCTTTTACCCCTTTTGGTTCTATTTCATTTTGAAAAAATCCCAAACACCCTCCGCCTCTAGCTTTATCAACTGCCATGTGTTGCTTCCTCATTGGCACGGGCATGCGCTTCTTCAATATTTCCGCTTGCACCTTTTCAATTTTGGAAAAAAAAAACCAAAACTTTTCGCCTTCTCCTCCGACTTTCAACCGCCCGGGACATGTGTCACATCCTCCTTGCTTGGCGGGCCTCAAGCCATTTCTTTTCCTTCTCCTCGTGGGGGCCTGTGGGCCATTTTTTCCTTTTCACCCTTTGCCCACTTTGGAAAGTTTCAAAACTCTAACTTCCCTTTGCGACCCCCGATCTCCATGAAACGTGTCATCATTTCATTGGTTGGGGCCTACTAAGGGAAATTTTCCCCAAAAACTCCACTGAGCCATAACTTGAAAAGTACAAGGAGTTAGAAGGAAAATTTTACCTTTTTGGAAAGGTGAGAAAATTCTCTATTTGATGAAGCCATTTCTAGATAATTTTGAGTGCCTAAAAAGTGAAAAAAATCTGACTGAGGCACAAGGAAGGAAGGAATGAAGGAAAGTTATGAAAGAGATCACCTTCAATGTAATTGTTAATGGATGGTTGTTGAGTAACATATTGATTGATACAGGTGTAAAAGTAAATGTACTCACTTTGGATGCGTGGAATCAAATGGGAAGACCACCATTACATCCCTCTTTGAATGTGTTGTATATGGAAAACATGACTAGAGACATGCTTGTTGGAGTACCGAAAGATGTCACTATTACTATTCAAGGGGCCAAGTTTACTGGGGACTTTGAGGTCTTGGCATTTGCAGGAAGTAGATAGTTTTCTATCATTACTTAGGCACCCTGGTGTTACACAAATAATTTTGACTTGTGCTTTAATACAAAGTTATATCCATTTTGAGAACAAATATGGGTGTGTCATTATTCTTTGTGATGATGGGGAAAGCTGCACCTTATGTAGAGCCATTAAGTGAGGAGGATCTTAATAGAATTTATGTGCACACCATTAGAGATCTTGAAGTTAAAAGCCATCTAAAGAAGGTATTATTCAATGAGATGATGCTTAGTCTATGAGCGATATAACCACTGTTTTCTATGATAACTGGGAACATGGAATGTATGAGATGGTTAGGCGAGAGATCAAGAATACATTTAAGTGTGTGATAAGTCTGCAAACTATTCGACATTTGAGTCATAGCCAGGTACCTTGGTACACTGGTGAAGGAAACCCAAATATTTCTGTGTGCCATGGAAGCTCAGTGGAAAGATCAAGTAGAAAGAAGAAATATGATAAATTTTAACCTACACGAGATAACTACGCGTTGGTGGACTACACATAGAGATAACATTTTGGAGTGGTGAGAAGTGAGAATCACTTTCTCTACTAGGTTTCTTAAAAAAATGTACCTTTATAGATATGCCAATTTCATGGGAAGGATTCTACTTGGCATCATGTTCAAAATTGTGAGAGACTCTAGATGAAGGGGAAGGAGGCATTTTCACCATCAATCTAGGTACATAATTTCTATTCCACTCTTAGTGGTTGTGCATGCATATGGTATGTTCATGAAAAATTAACAAGGAAACAATTAGTTGGTAAGAGATGACTTCGGTATGATTAATACCTTTGACTATGTTTCTCTAAACCTCTAGTGAATGAAACATTATAGATTATAAAGCACCTTACAATGGGGGATAGTACAAAGGTTGAAGAAATCCTGTTAGATATGTTTAGAGAGTTATACTTGGAGGTGCACTTTGATGAAGAGGAAACAAATGAAAAACAATTTGGGTGTGCACTGGATGGAAAAAGAGAAAGGTAAACTAGTGTATATGATTTATGGTGAGGAAGTGGAGAACTTAGATGTTGATCACAATGTAGGTATGTGTGAGTTCTTAGATAATGTAGATGAGAATTCACGCGCATATCATGAGCCTATGAAAACTAAGAAGGTCAACATTGGAATAAATATAGAACCTAAAGAGGCCATTATTGGTGATTATTGGTCTGAAAAAGAGGTAGCTAAGATTATTGAGCTGATGTGTGACTTCCAAGATTTATTTTTGTGAGGTTATCATGAGTTGAAGGGAGTGCATTCCTCTTTGGGTGAGATGAAGATCAAGTTAAAATAAGGTGTGCACCCGGTTAGGAAGAGGCCTTATAGGATGAACCCTAATCTACTCATGAAGGTAAAGGAAGAAATTGACAAGATGTTAAAATATGGGAACATTGAGCCCATTGAGGAATCAAAGTGGGTTAGCCCTATGGTGATAAGCATAAAGAAGGATGGTAGGATTCAGGATTTGAGTGGATTACAAGGAGTTAAATTTACTTGTGTCATAGACCCTTTTCTTACACCTTTTACTGAAGAGATCTTGGAGGGCATTGCAGGGGGTGAGATTTACTCTTTCACTGATGGATTATATGGTTACCATCAGTGTGCATATATCAAAGGAAGATCAATAAAAATAACTTTCACCACTTGAGTAGGGAATTTTTTCATACATAGTTATGCTTTTTGGGTTAAAGAATGAACTGTAGTATTTTCACGCATTGTTGTACAAGCATTTGAAGACTTTATACACAAACTTTTATAGGTTTATTTGGATGATTGGATTGTATATGGGCTGGTAAAAGATCATTGTGACAACTTGAGACTCATGTTTGAGAGGTACAGTAGTTAAGCATCTCCTTGAATATTAAGAAGTGTATCTTTGCACTACACCCTTTGGAACTTTGTTGGGACACATTATTTGCAAAGAAGGTTTGTTGGTAGATCCTACTAAGGTTACAATTATCTTAGGCTTGGAGGAGCCTACCAATCAGAGTGAGGTGTGCAAATTCTTAGGCCATACAGGTTATTACAGAAGTTCATTAAGGGATATGCTAAGATCTCCATGCCCTTGGAAGAATTGTTGAAGAGTAAAGGAAAGTTTCATTGGGATGAGGCACAATAGATAACATTTGAGACATTGAAGGAAAGAATTACTTCGCACCATTTTGCACTTTCCTTCTTAGGATAAGCCATTTCATGTACATGTTGATGTCTCTAGCATGGCCATTGGCGTAATGTTAGCAAATCTTGGAGATGGGATTATTGATCATCCTATCTATTTTGTGAGCAGGAAGTTGACACCAGCTTGAGCATAATTATATAAGTATAGAGCGTGAAGCATTGTCTATGATTTATGTGTTACTGTATAAGTTTAGATAATAATTGCTGGAAAATCCCTTTATATTTTATACAAATCACATGGCACTTAAGTACTTTGTTAATAAGCCCATTTTATAGGGGTGTATATGCCATTGGATTCTGTTGTTCCAGGAATTTGAATTTACAATTGTGGTAAAGCTAGGAAAAGTAATTCAAGACGTGATCATCTATCAAGGATTCATTAGGTGAGGATGCACAAAGCATTGAGGACACAATGTCAGATGCATAGTTGTTAAGATTGAACCACATGAACCTCGACTTAGAAGACATTATTATAATTTTGTGTATTGGTGTGGTGCATCAAAGGGAATGAAGAGCTTAGAGAAGAAACAACTTTCCATACGCATCGCCTTATATGTTAATTGGTGGAGATTTATACAAGTTAGGTCATGATGAGGTTTTGTGCTTTGGTGTGTACTTGAGCATGAGTGTGAAGCTATTATGGAGGAATCTCATGGTGGAATTGCAGGAGGACATTATGCGGGAAAGCTACCACACACAAATATTTTTACCAACTAGACTTTGGTGGGAAACACTATATAAGGATTGTAAAGAGTATGCTAAGGTGTGTGATCATTTCTAACACATTAGAAATCCTAGGCATAGAGATGATATTCCCTTAATGCTGATTGTGAGTGCAAAACCTTTTAAGAAATGGGAAATTGACTTTTTAGGACCTATTTCCCCACTGATAAGAATGGATCGGGTCATTATAACTTACATGTACATATTATTTGACAAGGTGGGTGGAAGCGTAACGTCTAAAAAGGATTGCATAGCCACTACTGCAATAAGGTTCTTATGGGAAAACATTATCAACATGTATGGATGTCCATTGAGCTTAAAAAGTGAGAGGGGCACTCATTTCCTTAATGAGACTATCAAGATATTATTGGCAGAGTTTATGGTGCATTATAAGACAACCCTGTCTTATCATCCATAGGTTAATGGGACTACTAAGGCTTTTAACAAGATATTGGGACATACATTGACAAAAAATTGTGATGTTGGAAGGATGGACTAGGGATGATAAAGTTTCACCTACACTTTGGGCATACATGAAAACTTATAAAATATTGAATAAGGACACACCCTTTCAATTGGTATTCAACACGTAGAGGTTATTTTACTAGTGGAATTTATGTTACCTTCCCTATATACCATGTGTGTAGTGGATTGGATGATGAACAAACAATTGAAGAGCACATTGATAAACTGATGCAGTTGGATGAAAGGCACACTATAGCTCATTGGATTTAGAAGACATAAAAAAGGCTAGGTAGAAGGCATGGCATGATAGGAACATTAAGAATAAATAGTTTGAGGTTGGACAAATGGTTATATTTTATGATTACAAGTTTTTACGACACCCTGGAAAGTTCCAAGTGCATTGGTTGGGGCCATCTGTTAAACTTATATACTTGATTCGGTGCACTTTCCAGTTACACGTGTTGGATGACACTCGGTTTCTTATTACTTTAACGAGAGTACAAGCCCTACTATAAATAAGTCTTCTTAGTTTTTGTAATAAGGTAACATTTCCATTTAGATTAGATTTATTTAATTCATTTCCTTTACATGTGTTTCCTTTCATTGTCACTATGCTTTGTCAATTTAGTTCAGTATTTTTTTGTAGTAAGCATGTTTCACACTAGTAGCTGATTACTATCCAAGTGATTTCATGCGCAGAGGACCATGCATACTTTTAGTGTGGGTGGATCATAGTACAAAGATGAGAATTGCTAGTACCCTCTTGATATAGGTTGGCTTGGTTGAAGGATTCTTCTGGAATGTTGACACGAAAGTGGATAAGACATGATAAGTGTTGGGTATAAGGTGTTATGAAGAAAGTTGAGCTGATTGAAGACCACACAGGGAAAGTGATCACACATGTAAATGTGAGGTAGACAATGACATGTGAAACTACTTGGGATATAGCGCGAGGTTTTATACTTTGTGTAGGGAGGTACATGGAGGAGGTATGTGGATAAGAAGTAGTATAGCATGCCAGAAGGTTACGACTATGTAGTGCATGAAGTGAAGTGAAGTTGTGAAAGTTGTCAAAAATGAAAAAGGTACTTTGTTGAAAAGTGACTTAAAAAGTGTTGGTTGGAAGTACAAATTGGACCATTGTGGGCCATGGAAAAGTATAAATAAGAGGTTAGGGTAGTCATTTGGCTACCTTTCCTTCAAAGAAAACTTGTGAGTCAAGTGTGAAGAGCTTAAGAGTGACGTGAATTTTGTGAGAATCGAAGTGCTTGAGAGATGGGTGAGTCCTTGAAAGTTGAGTTGGAGTCAAAGCACGAGAGAGGGTTACATGCATTATAAGAGGTCAAAAGTTTACAGGGCTCGGGTAGAAGGAATTTGGAAGATAGAACACCTAGGGCACATAGTTACAACGAGATGGCACCCAAGCCAAGGAAATTGAGAACAAAGAGGCCTGAGGTTGTGGTAGAGGAACCCTTGGAAGAGATATACTTGGAAATGCAGTACCCTCCTGGTGTTTTAAGGGTTGAAATTTGGAAATCAAAGCTCACTCGATGAAAAATCAGTGAGTTTAACCACCGTACAAATGAGAATGAGAAGAAGATGAGGGAAGATTTAGAGAAATTCCTCCTAGGAGTAGATGAGGCTGAAAAATCCTCTAGTTGATGACTTTGTGAAGTGGGAGTTGGAGAAAACTAGTGTAATGCAGTTGTGGGAGCTTCCTTTCTTTTCCAAACCCACACACCTCTTTCATGTCATGGGTTCATGAAGACTTCTTTATACTTTGGGAAGAAGGATGTGTCTCACCACTCAATTGATTGAGTGAGTCATAGGTTTGAGGAGCACATGGGAAGACATGGCCTAGATTTATGTGCTATAACAAAAATTGAAGAACTTGCAAAGAAGTTGAGCTATGAGAAGGGAGGTAGGGCACAAACCATCATGGATTTAGATGATCTAGTAATTAGGGTTGCATCCCAACTCGTGAGTAGCAAATTAGGCATGTCAGAGCACTAAACAAACATTAATAAGAAATTATTGTACGTGGCCTACAAAATTTCAAATAAATCACATTACAATTTGGCTCAATTCATCACGAATGGGATTATTGAGGAGGTAAAGCTATATAATGAAGAAGGAGTGAAGATTACATGGGGTTCTATTCTAATTTTGATCATGTTTTAGGAAATCGGGGTACCAGATGGGCCCAAGAACAACATGTGGGTTTACCCACCAGCGAACCCATCCCCATAGTGTAGTTTGCAGGTTTACATGTGATGGTAGCATTACAAACACATACAAATCCATAATTAATAAGTGGTATGACAGACTATGTGAATCCTTTGAGAATGAATGGCACATTCCATTGAAGCTACCCACCGTAGTAGAGATCGGAAATATCATTGTGAATAGTTTGCCCATATAGATGCAACATTTCATCCTTATCGAGTTTGACATGGTTAAGGGAGAGATGGGTCCATGGTGCAAACTTTCATTTTCATTCTCAAAAAATACTTAAAGTGCTCCATAAATAGGTTTAAGGACACAAAAGTTGACTTATGATGCAGACAAGGTAGATTCAGACATGTATACATTGCATGCCACCTATATATATGACTCTAGGCCCACATACTTAGAGGTTTTGGAGCCATACCTATTGGAATTGTATCCATAAGTAAATGTGACAATTAAGGGACACATTAATAGAGTGTTCCTATCATTATTAGGGACTAAGAATCAAGGAGGAGTTCAAGGTGGAGGTTACAGACTCCACCTTCCCATAGCCTAGGGGAATAGGGGTGCCACCTATTCAAAAGGTGTGTGAAGAAGAGGTGCAAGAGGAGAAGAGGAAGGTGATGAAGAAGAGGGGAAGCTTGATACCTCTCATAAGAGAAATTATTATTCTTGCAAGAGTAGCAGTGGGGGCATAGGGACCTCTTAGCAGGAAATGTGGAAGCAAGAAAAAAAGAATAAGTGTGCTAAGGAACATGTGGTCTCTAGCTCTAAGAAAGAGACACAAGATGAAGAAGAATGACGAACTTCACCATGCTAAGGGATGAGTTGGAACAAGAGCTTTCATAAGAGGAGAAGTGGGCACGAGAGAAGGCAACAAAGTAGACTCGTGAAAAGAAGAAAGAGCCTATGACATAAGAAGAGACAAAGAAGAGCCAAAAAAGGATAATACACCGTAGTGACAGAAGAGAAAGGAGAGAAAGAGATAGGTGACACTTTCATCATCAAAGAGGACAAGGGATTGGGGACATGTACTAGCACTCCTACCCTAAAGAAGAAAAGGAAAAAAATGAAGGCGCAGAGGAGGTAGGTGGACTCCAAGGTCATCTCACATGGATTTTGTAGATGATGCAACAAAAGTGTTGCATGTGTTCTTCTAAAGTACAGTTCTTATAGAGAAGTTGCATGCCTTGGGAGATTACTGGGACCAAGATGGAGGAGTATCTAGAACAAATAAAATGCTAAGTTGGAATTTACATACTCATTCAAAGGATCTTGAATTTGAAGTGAGTGAGCATGCAATTGAAACAATGATATTAGAGAAAATCCTAGAAACAAGTACAAGGCCATAAACCCTAATCATTTGAAAAATGAGAAGGCATGTAAATGCCTTAAAAAAAGATAGCCTCTAAGTAGTGACAAGAAATCTTGATACTAGCACCATTGTTCACACCCTTGTCTCGTAGATAAGAAGGAGAAGGATCGTGAATTAGTTAGATTGACAAGGGGTTGAAATAGGCTGAGAAGATGAAAGAACTAAGGAAGCATATGATAAATCCAACACACTTGTAAAGTAAATATTGGGATAGTTCCCTTCCTTAGTGAGTTGGACCATAACATATTATGGAGATGAGATGGAATATTTAGAGGATCTGGTAGGGATTCTCCTTGTTAATATCAAAAGCATAGGGCCTACAGGAGGAAGAAATTACAAAAGAAAAGGAGAATAATAAGGTTGCGGTGGAAGCCAAGATCACTGAGCTGGAGGACTTTCTCACCCAGCTCAAGGAAGAAAGCACAAAGGTAGATGTTAGCTTCACTAGATGCCAGAAGTGTGAGCCCTTCGTAGTAATTTGGTTGGTGGATGAGGAAGAAACTTTGAAGACTATACAGGAGAAGACCCCAACCAAAAAAATTGAGCACACTCAGTTGATCATAGAGACCACAACACAAAAATAAAAATCAAGGTGAAGCATGAGCAGCTAGAGTATAAAAAATTGGTGAGTTCCAGAGTTCTATATTAGAACATATGGACAATATTGATGGTGTTTACACAGAGTTGGAGGTGGTGATAAAGGAGCTAAAAGGAAGAGTTCGAGGAGATTACTTATGACCAAGTGTCAAGGATTTTAGAGGCTGTACTGGGGAAGGCTTTGAAGGAGATGGAAGAGTGGAAGAAATTAGTAGATGGAGTAAATACAAATTTCCATAAATATTCCAAGCTCTTTAGCACGTTTTGGTATGCAACTCATTTTTATTTTGGAATTTTGTTCTTCTTCTAAATTTTTTTACTTGACTAACGAAGAATTTTCGAGGGGCGATAATCCAACCAGTGTGGGGTAATGTTGGACCCCTCAAAGATGATAAGTATAGGGCAAGAGGGTTTTGATGCATAGAAGTTAGGTGTGAAGGCACACACGAGAGTAGAAAGACATCGTGTGAAGGATCGCGCTCTGGGCCAAACACATTCAGACTTAGCCACATTTTGATAGAAATGGGAAGGTGAATGGTTGGAGTGGCAGCCAAGAAATGTTTTGAAGATAAGGTTGAGAATATAGACTTAGAGTTACAATAAAATTCTATATTTTGGGAAATATCTCATGCGAAGGAAGATAAAACACATGCATAGTTTTGGGTTAATAATAGGATTAGAACTGGAGTTATTAATAGATAATCTATTATTAGCGAAGCTTGCATGCTTCTGTAGTTGACTTGTAATGCACACATAGCTATTTGTGGCATGTAGGCTATTTTGAGGATGCATAGGTGGTGAAGGGAAAGTCCCCACCCATATGTGTGTGTGTGCATTCGTTCATGCACACATGCCTGTGTGTGTGTGTGTGTGTGTGTGTGTGTGTGTGTGTGTGTGTGTGTGTGTGTGTGTGTGTGTGTGTGTTTGATTTGCATGGTTAGAGGATGAGTCCATTTTTTTAAGGTATGTTGTTGATTTACTTATGCACATGATCTTATGGAGTTACTATTGATGTATTTAGCTTTTGTGTTTTATGGTGATTAATACAATGGATATTTTTGATTGGATATTGGTTTTTGACACCTCTATGACTGGATCCTTCATGGTAAATATAATCTTGATTATTTTTAGTTCACATTTGCATATGGTTGTGATCTAAATCTTTTATGAATTATCCTTGAATGGTTATTATGGATCTAGATTGTATGTTCTTTCATGCTAACTCCTTGACAAAGCTTCCATAAAAGAGGGACATGGTACCATTGTGCAATTCGGTCAGCACTTAGATATGTTTGAGTGATAAGACAACATTCCTTAGGTTGTTCTTGGTAAAATAAAAGACTACACATCATATAGTATTGAAGTTTTGGATTCCATATAGGAGTAGAAAAGGAAGCAACAAACATGAAAATAAAGTTACATAGGATAAAAGTATAAAGGTAAAAACACATATAGAATAGAGCGTAAAAGGAAGCGATGAACATGAAAATAAATTTATAGAGGATAAAAGTATAGAGGCACCAAATCATATAGAAAGGGTGAAAGCATGGTTACACTTTGGGACATACCATACACTTTGGGCTGAGGCATCTGCTCAAATCATAGTTTCAATAGCAAAGCCCATTAAAATCATTGTCGGCCATTTTTAGTCATTCGATAAACCCAAATCAACAAAAGAACCAAAATATAAAATAAGTCTTATCCTCCTCCTCATTGCTATTACTTTATTTCATATTTCTATCATATTCTATCTTGTTTTATGGATTTTTTTATATTTCTACAATTAGCTTTGGAAACTAGTTTAATAGGATATTATTGAATTAGTTACTACCCACTAAGAATTAATCATTTAGGTTAAATCATTTAGTTAATCCAACATTTGTCTAATGTGCAACAGATCTATCTTCACATCTCTTACATATTTCTTCTAGGGTTATGGATAATTATTATTCTTTCACCCTTACCCATGTGTATTCCTAAGAAACTATTCAATATGAATATATACTAGTTGTCACTCCATTACCTTCTAGAATCAATCACCCCTTACTGATTCTATTGTAAATGTTATGAATACTCGATGAAATAAGAAATACATGGGGGTCCTACACCACTCCCCCACCTCTTAGTACAAAACCATATCGGACCATTGAATAATCCAAATATTATGATATTATTGATCAATTAAATTCCACCCCTGCTAATATATCCCTTTTTGATCTTCTTCGCAAAGCTCCCAATTGTCATTACACACATTAGAATAAGCATTTTGTTCTATTAAATGACAAAGTGATAACCCCCTATATATTTTTCATCTATCAAAAATATTTTAAGCTCATGGATAAATCAATTACATTCACCAATGAGGATATTCCACTCACATATTCTAGCAATCCTTGTCCTCCTCTTTGATTATATCCCACATCCAAGGTTTTCTCATTATGCATGTATTCATTGAAAATGGATCTTCCTTGAACATATGTCGTTTATCATTATTGACACAATTGGGCATCCCTGATATGGTAATTTAAAAATATACTCTTCTTTGTGTGAGGCTATGATATCGCCACTTGCATATTTATAGCAACAATCACCTTGGATTTACAAGTAGGGCCTAAAAAATCCCCACTTTATTTTATATTATGGATGCTCCATTTCAATTCAATATTTTTCTTAGTTGTTTATGGATCCATTCCATGTGGGCTATCCCATCCATGGTACATCAATGTGTTAAAATTTCCTATGATGAGTATGAGCACACTATTCCAGCTCACCTCAAACCATTCAAATATTGTAAAATTGATCCTATTACTTCTATGGTTATCCCACCATCACAACCAATTCCCCATCACTAAATAAATACATATTCTCTTGAGGAATAAAAAAACTATTAACATACTAACATATCCTCCCAATTCTTCCACTCAATCTCAAGCTCACCGATCTTGTATCTCCTGCTATATATTCTCCTATGCCATATTCTGTCTTTTCTCCAAATCCTCTAGAGAATCTTGTTCAACAATTTAATGTTTATGATGATGAACCAAATGATGATGATGATGATGATGATGATGATGATGATGATAATGATGGTTTCATTGAGCTTAACCATGAGAACTTGCATAGGTTAGACTTTAACCCTATCACTGAGGATGAATCCATGTTCCACTTTTTTATATTACAAGCATCCCTATAGAATATCAAAAATTTCCTTCCACTCCACCTTCTACTACCAATTCCATTGTTCCTTATCACAATGATATTCATACTCTTGATCATATTCCCAATTTTATCTCTGTCACCATTCTAGTACACCAAGATACCCGACATGATCTTTTTCCCATTATTTTATATCATGGATTTCTTACTCACCCCACTAAAAGGCACTGCTCCACTAAGAATTTTTTTGAAAACTAAACCTTAATTTTTGCGATTACCATTTCCTATGTAGAAATATGACTAACGAATGTCAAAACTTATTGCAACAAATCCTTTCCCTCAATTCCAATATAATCATTGTCATTTTTCAAGACTCTAAGTCCCTACATACACCATCCACTTCTCTAGATATAAAAGTAGCACCCACACAACATGTGCTTGATATATTCCCTTATACACTCCACATTCATGGAAAATATTGGAAACATGTGTCCGTGAATCCTACTAAAGACAACACTATGTGCACACACAAATCCCTAAAGTATTTAGGAAATAATCCCTCTTACATTACTCATCTTCTACAACCATCTAGTGATTACCAAGGCTGCAACTTGTTACTAATTGTATTTAGTCCAAGAATCATTTCCATAAAGGTGTGGGTTACCCTTGATGCCAAACCTTATCTACTATTAGAATTTGAGGATTCTAATAAATACGGATTTAATCAACTTACATATTACATAATGTTACAATAAATATTTAAATAAACATTACATCATAACATAAGTAAATAAAAAAATACTTATAAGAAATAAATAACACAAGTGATACAATATTTATAGTGGAAAACCCCAATAGGGTAAAAACCACTTTGAAAATAACCTTTTACTTGAGAACTTATTTTACATCCAATGAAGATCACCTCCTCCTTAAAATCCTATTTACCAAGGGTAAAACCAAATCACTTGATTTGCACACCTTTGATATATTTCCGAATATTTCAAATGAGGACTTAAATTCCTTTTTTATATAAGGTGACCAGGTATGTCTCCCAACCCACCTTTTCAACCTAAATGGTTGACACATATACCTAGATGAGTGTATTTAATAAATATAAACATAAATGATTCGCATTATTAAATACTTACCTAATGTATATTACCTAGGTATGAATATTTAATAATAGAAAAGTATTTCATATTATTAAATATTTAACCTATATAATAGTGATGGACCCATATTAATTAAGGGTTGGCCAGACCACTTAATCATTATTTTCCAACACTCCCCCTTAATGTTAAGTGGGATAACATATGCCAATAGATTACCTTCCTGTGGTACTCTACATGATTTACAATCCTTAAGCCATAAAGGTTTTAGGATAGCATATGGGGTGAAGAAATTATAACACCTTCATCATACTCAAGTTACCTTTTGGTAAAAAGGATTTGGAATCCCAAATATCATCCCATGATCGGTGGCTAAGTATGATTTGTGAGTTTTACATATTGTCACAAGTTCTCATAAAAGGTTATTGAACCCAAGCATATAATAGCCTTTTATAACTAAGGAAATCCTTAATAATATGCTTGTACTAGATGTTTACTAGTAAAATCAATTGCACTAAAGAGTTTCTTTAAAGACCTCCTTTAAGATCTTTATACACTTCTTTCAAAAAAAAGAATCCGAGGAGGTATACATGCATGAAGGTATTTTTACACTTGCCTCAAGGTATTTTTACAAATTATTGAAGGTATTTTTACAAAAACCAAGTTCTATTAGGAGGTTACATTATCATGCACAACCCCCTCAATGGAAACTCCGACAATCCAATATTTTCACGAAAGTGACAAAACTTTAAGCACTTAGGGGCTTTGTGAAGATATCAATAACCTACTCTTCATTCGGCAAAAACTTGAGATCTATCTCACCACTTAGCACCTATTAGTGTGAAACCACAACACCCCCAAATGAGTCATGGATATGCTTTTCTAAGGCAGGGTCATTTGGTGTGATTGCATAACATTGGATCATTCCCCAAGCTGTGGGACTTGTAAATGGGAATGACCCTCCAGAGAAGGTTGGTTCCTCTTCCTAATCTACCTACCACAAGTTATTCCAGTGCAGGAAAGCTAATCTAATCCTAATATAACTTCCAAGGAGACAAGGAGAGAGAAAACAAGGAAAAACAAAGCCTACACTAAAACAGTGATACACCAGAGAAGGAAAATGTTGATCATCTACCAAATTGCCATGGAACAAAGAGAGGTGAGCAATGGAAAGGATGGACAACAACATCACAGAACATAGATCAGATTCACATAGAAAATGTTCCAAAACCCCATGAACATAGCTCCCAGATCTACAAGTGAACATTCAAAACATGCACAAATACCCTACAATGAAGAGAGGCAAGAAGAGACAACAAAAATGAGCAAGGATGGAAAAATGCATCACAAAACACATTTTTATTACTTTAGAGTTTGCACAGAGCCTCATTTATGGAAAAGAGGTAGAAAACACCATTTAATAGAGTAGGGGAGGAGGTTCAAACTCCCTTTTCGACCCTAGGGAAAAAGGGGAGGCAGAGAAGAAAACAAACAACTAATTAACCTTTTGAAATGATGCCTCTGTTACAATATATAGAAGAATGGGAGAGAGAAGAAGGAAAGAATTGAATCCTACTCCAACCACTCTAAGATACACATTGAATCCCATTTTGAAAGCTCAACCACTGAAAATCAATGCCTTCTACAGATCCACCCACAATATGTCACTTTTGGTTCCCTAGTGGATCGAATCGAATCAGATCTGGTAGTTGAAGAGATTAGATTCTGTGTTAATGGCCTGAATACTTTTCTTCATTTTTCACCTACCAAGGCCTGTAAAAAATGATTTTCTATCCTTCCATGGCATAGAGGATGTCGAGACACTTCCAATGGTATCAGATTCACTATATTTTGAGCCCTGAGTTGAAAGATATGCCTCTTCGAAGTTTGCATTGGGTCCGTACAAATGGGTGGGAAAACCAGTTTGAAAAATGGGCCCTCTCTTTAATATGGGACATGTGGTAGCCAGATCAGAACAAAAATCAGGTTTGTGGGCTCAGAACTTAACTTTTCTCCTTTTTTGCAAGAATCGCAAAATCCAAAGAAATCTCGCGGCCCCGCTCCTCCTCCTGGACACATGGCTCTCTCTGTTGGCTCCTCCATACTTAGTCGATTTTAGACCTTTTCCTGAACTATTTCGAGCCCGAAAACTTCAAAACTTCACCGATTTCTTCTATTTTTCACATCGGCCTCTTTGAAACCGTCTCCTCCTTCTTGTTTGACCCTACAATTTCATTTTTGAGTCTTGCCTAAAGCTTGTAAAATAGATTTAAGACATGGAAATGCTCAAAAGAACCATTTCTTTTATTTCTTCTTGTGCAGGGTTGAATTTGACTTTCTCGGGCTTCTGTTTTCACTTTTCCTAGCTCTGGAACTTGAGTTCATGGGTCTGAATCATTTCCCTTCATGTTTTCTTCATGTGTAGGGCTCATTTTGACCAAATTTTCTGGGGAGGTGAATTTGGGATAACAATTTGGCGACTCATGGGGACATCTTCTAGCTAGATGAAGAGACCAGTGGCCTTGAAGCATCCATTGGGCATGGAGTCTACTTGATAAACATGAAACTGATATGAACTTCAAAGTCTTGATCCCTGAGCCACTGCGAGCCTAACTGCAAGCCTTTTCTATGCTTTTCCTATTTGTGAGCCTGCCCACGTGTCTGCACTCTCAATTTTTCATAAGAAAACCTTAAGAAAATGATTTCTAAGAGTAGAAAGTTGATTCGACTCATGGTTTTCATTTGTCCCTCAAATGGACTGTCTTGAAATGGATTTTAGTTGCTCTGCATTTGTTTCTTTTTTCAATTTGCAACAGTCACAGGAAAACATGAGCCTTCTTACCTTAAATAGTTTAAGATCCTAGCCTCATTCCCCTCCTAAGCAATACAAACAAAACTTATATAAAAAGATCAAATCATACATGCCTCAAATGAGACATGCAGAGTGTGCACAAGCACTTATTTTGCTAAAAACAAACCTACCTACCCTAATCTAACAAAGAGTAAAGGGAGCTCAAACAAAGCTTACAACCGGGCAGGAGAAATAGATTCCCTTCCTAAAAAATGGTAGCCATGCAACTGATTTGGCACTGAACATGGCTGGTTGGATGAGTGAAAAACTAACTACAAGCTGATCTTCCACCCAAATTACCAAAGTATCAACTAAAGAAAAACCAATACCTCTTTTAGTTGCTTTGAATTTGGATTGATGAGCTATAACAACTGATCCTTGGTGCTTTGTAGCTCATCCTCATGCCCTGAAGTAGGCATGACTGGTTGTGGCCTCTCCTTTGGCTCCAATGAATCCAAATACCTAATTAGGTAAGGTCTGATCCATTTGATATGCCCATTGCTCTGATTTTAAATTCCAAAATGGATTGCTCTTGTAGACCTTCTTGAGTGGATGGTGTGAGGGAGATGATGACATCCTCCTACCTTTTCTCTTCCTCCTCCTTTGAAGAACATGGAAGATCAAGATCTTCCAAACTTGGTTCCAAAAGGCTGCTATAAGATGCAGGCTGCTGCAATTGAAAGTTCTCCTCCATGACAACAGGTATGCATGTTTGGAAGGTGGATGAAGGAGGAGAAAACAATGTGATTTCAACTGGTTCTTCTCCATCAAAACAGTCCTCCAAATCAGACAGATAAACTACCTCATTGCTGTCCTGTTGCAAATGTTCAACCTCTTCCATGATGTCCTCCTAATCTGCAATTTGATCACCATGGTTCTCCTCATCCTCAAACATGAAGTTTGAAAGATCAAACTCTTCTTCAACATTAGAGCTTAAAGGGGATGAAGTGGGAGGAAGAACTGAAGGTTCCTTTGTGGCCTGCTCCTCACTTGGAGCCTCTAAAACTATATGGTCCTCCTCCATCATATGTTCATTAACCAAATCAGGCCCTTCGAATGAAAGCAAGGGATATTCAATGATTCTTTCTTCATTGAGTGGCTTCAACTCTAATTTGATCTCTCCCATCTGCTCCTCTTCAATGGGACTTGGAGCTGATTGTCCCCCCTCTTGTTCTTGTTCTTCTTCTGCTGCAAACTCAACCTCAACCACCACTGCTTTCTTCAACTCTAACCTCCTCCATTAGTTTGACCATCAAGGGGATCTTTGTAAACCCAAATTTGGCAGCCAAAATCTTTAGATTGTTTGTCATTTATTTTCTATTGGGATCCTCTCCTTGCTATTCTCCTTGATTGGTTTCTTGGGTCTCTTCCCAACATGGACTTGGGAGAGCAAGAGGAGTGGTAGGTTGGGGTTCAACCAACTTTGCAATTATTTGTGGTGGGGTAGGAGGTGGAACTTCTAGTTTGTTTGGATGGGATGACTATTTGGAAGGGAATGGAAAAGAGTAATTAAAATGGGGTGGAAGACTAGGGATTGGAGGAATGGAATCAACACTTGGGGCAACAACTGAGAAGCTTGGAAATTGAAGCTTGGGTTGAGATGGTGTTGTTTAAGAAAGAAAAAAAAAATAGCTACGAGGTGGTGGAATTACCCATTGACAACGTTGTCTTGACTCTAACTCATAAGCCTCGATCTCCTCAGTCCATTGTGCAAGTTGGGGAAATATTTCAATCATGAAGTCTAGCTTCTCCTGAGGGCTGTAATGTCTTGGAAAAGGGCCTTCCCATGGACAAGGTGCCCTGAAACCAATTTGAAATGCATTCATTTTTTCTATGCCCCTTGACTGAACCATGCCAACCTCCATTTTTTGGATCTTTTCCAACAGACCAACATCTTGTATTTGATTGTCTTCCTCTTGGAAAGCTTCATAGCCAAATTGATTTTGGCATTTCTGCTCATAGGGGTAGACATATAGATTTTTCCTTTGCTCAAAATGATGATTTTAAGGAGTTGTAAAACATATTGGGGTTGGATTGTTCTGCTGCTGTAAGTGTGAGTTCCATGAAGGGAATGAAGTCATGATTGCACAACTTCATGGAATGGAAAATAATGAAAGAGATGGAAAGAAGAATGGATGAAAATGAGTGGAAACGGGTGGAAAGAACATGTCTGCAACTTAGAGAATGGGTTTTGACCAGATGGGGCCGCTAGATGTGAAAACTAAATCTTCTAATAAGCTAAAGATTTACAACAAGTGCACATAAATCTTGTTGCAATGAAGTGAAGACCAATTGGTCCCACCGGGCATGCCAAAACTATTAGTACGAAATCACAACACCCCCAAATGATTCATGGATCTACTTTTCTAAGGCATGGTCATTTGGTGTGATTGCATAACATTGGATCATTCCCCAAGCTGTGGGACTTGCAAATGGGAATGACCCTCTAGAGAAGGTTGGTTCCTCTTCCTAATCTACCTGCCACAAGCTATTCTAGTGCAGGAAAGATAATATAATCCTAATCTAACTTCCAAGGAGATAAGGAGAGAAAGAAAACAAGGAAAAATAGAGCCTACACTAAAACGGTGATACACCAGAGAAGGAAAATGTTGATCATCTACCAAACTACCATGGAACAAAGAGAGGTGAGAAATGGAAAGGATGGACAACAACATCACAGACCATAGATCAGATTCACACAAAAAATGTTCCAAAACCCCATGAACATAGCTCCCATATTTGCAAGTGAACATTCAAAACATGCACAGATACCTTACAATGAAGAGAGGCAAGAAGAGACAACCAAAACAAGCAAGGATGGAAAAATGCATCACAAAACATGTTTTTATTACTTCAGAGTTTACACAGAGCATCATCTATAGACAAGAGGAAAAAAATTCCATTTTACAGAGCAAGGGAGGAGGTTCAAACTCCTTTTTGACCCTTGGAAAAAAAGGGGGAGGCAGAGAAGAAAACAAACAACAACTAATTAACCTTTTGAAATGATGCCTATGTTACAATATATAAAAGAATCGAGAGAGAAGAAGTAAAGAAATCACAAAATTTTGATAACATGCATTGAATTCTCAAGCCCTCCATAGTCAAATTGATTGATTCGGGGCAAAAATCATGTTCCCGGGGTCCCTCAGATTTTTTTTTTAACTCTCATCTGTGTCCAAAATTGAAAAGAGCAAGTTACGAGAAAAGGTGAAAAAGTTCTCAAAAGCAAGCTTGGGCGAGAAAAAATCATGAAAAATGTCTAAGTCCTAGTCCTCATTTTTTTCAACAGTCGGGACGTGAGGACATCTAAGGGTGAAAAAGTTGAATCGGCCCTCGCAAACATGGCGCCGGGCGATCTGCGAGAAAAGGAACATCAGGGCCGTCGGGACGCGGGGCGTGGAAAGCCGGTTCGGCCGAAGGAGAAGAAAATCGACTAAATGCTCTGGGACATTTGGGACAAGAAGACGCGAAGGACGCGAACCGGCCGGTTCGGCCGAAATGGGGAACTTTCACACTGGGACAGTTGGGACAAAGGGACGCGTGGGACGTGGATAGCCAAAGGAGCCGAAAGCCAATCAAGCAATGCCACGTCATCGGCCGAATGAGGGACAAGGAAGCCCATTTCGGGCGGATCGGAGGTTTTTGTCCCAAACAGTCTTGGGACATCCGGGACAAAAAGACGCGGGAGATGCGAAAGAGCCGGCAGACCCGTGACCAACCAAATCATGACACGTGTCACAAGGAGAAAAGTCCAAAAGTTCAAAGGGCGAGGTTTCAAGCACTAACCCGAGCCAATAAAAAGAGGACACGTGTCCAATGAGGAAGGGAAGCTCGGAGCTCGGGGAGGAGTTAGAGAATTTGGCAAGAAGTTCACCCAAAAGCTAAAAGTAAAGGTCTGCCCCACACCCTTGATGACCAATCAATGCATGCCACGTGTCATCCAGGTGGCAGAGCGCGGGAAGAAATTTAAAAAAAAAATCCGTTTTTGCCTGTTTTGTGTCCTAAATCTTCAGATCGCCATATCTTCCGATCCAGAGCTCGGATTTGCATGTTCTTTATATCATTGGAAAGCTTATGAAATTCTCTACATGATTTCAGGGTTAATCTTGAATTTTGGTGTAGTTGGAGAGAAAATTGAGAAACAGCTCTGACGCGTGTTCATGGCCAGAAGTGACATTTCAGCGACTAGATTTAATGCAGAATGGGTCGCATTCTCCTGTAATTCGGTCAAAATGACAGGGTATGGGTTTGTAAGGTCCCCCATGCCATTTTAATGCACCTACAGTCAAGAAGGAATGGGCTCTCATGTTTTTGTATGCTTCTGTCTCCTAGGCTCGACCCATGCAATGTAAAAGCCAGATTTGGCTCATTTCTAAAGGGGGAACATTTTTTGGGCATAGCAGACTTCTTCTTTCACCTCCAGCAAGTGATTGATGCAAGGATCAGACCTCTCCAAAGATTGTAACAGTTTTTTTTTTTACCTCTCTGAGGGTATAATGCGTGTTTTTGACACTGAAATGATAATGCAAGCTCTGTGAATGGGTTTCAGTCCTCTGTTTGTATTATTTGCTTCATTTCAGATCCTAAATTATACCTTATCAGTCTATGTATGTTTTATGTTGTGAACTTTGGTCTGTGTCTATTTGCATGACAAATATGTTTCACCACTCCTTTTGGTGCATCACCATCTTTAGTTAGTTTCAATTTTTGCACTTCTACCCCTGTCTCCTTGCAAGTTAGAGTAGGATTAGGATCTGAACCTCTGTAGTTGTGCAAGCATTAGATCTAAATCAGAGGAGTTTGAGGAACCAGCCTCTAATCTGGAGATTCCTCTCTCAGTTTCACAAGTCCCATGCTTGGAGAGAGGTTTCCATGTTGTGCAATCACACTGGATGCTAGAGTGATCAACCTAGAAGCCTGATCTGCATCCAGGGGTGTTGTGAGTTTGCAACAACAGTTTTGGCATGCCCGGTGGGACCTAGAGGTCTCATTTTTATTGCAGCAAGGTTGATGTGCATCTGCTGCAATTTTCTTGCTTATAAGAGCTATTATTTGCATATCTGGCGACTCCAAGGGGAAGAATCAGCTGGTTCCAAGTGCAGGCCTGAAAACTCATGAGAAGAATCACCACAAGGTCAAGAGTTGGAGAAGAAGAAGTGTTGTTTGAATACCTACAATTATCTCCAAGAAGAAGGCAAAGAGGAAGAAGGATTCAAAGGTCTCCATCTCCACCAAACAGAACTCTCTCAACTCCTCCACCTGGTAGGCCTTTCATTCAATCAACAAGGGTTTTAAGACCAATTAGAATGGCTCAGAACAACCCCTACGTCAACTTCACAGGAAGCAGCCCACTTGCTCTCAATGCACAACATCTAGTTCCTATTGCAGCCTTGAAGAACATTCCCTACTTCACTGGAGAAAATCAGACTACTCCAGGTGATCATGTTAAAGATATTGCTAACCTTTGTGCAATTCATGAAATCAATGAAATGCAAGTGGCTGTCAAGTTACTGGCATCTTCCTTCAAGGGTAAAGCATTGCAATGGTTTAGGAGCCTTGGAGCTGGTTCTATCACAAACTGGAATCAGCTGTGTATTGCACTTCATGAGCAATTTGGAGAGAAGGGAGACAACTTGTCTCTTTTGGAGCAGCTGACAACCATTAAGAGGGCTCCCAATGAGCAGCTGACCGATTTCAACTTCAGATTTCAAAAAACTTGGGAGAGGATTCCAGTGGCAGTCAGGCCAACAACAGAAGGTGCTTTTCTCTATTATCTCAAAGCTCTAAATTCTGATATTTCTATGTTAATTCAGTCCATGGGAGGCATAACTATCCCTATGGCTTATAGCATTGCCATTAGGGCTGAAAATTGTTTAATCCAAGCTGGCAAACTTGCCCCTAGACCTCCCATGCCATTGTTTCCAAGTTTAGAGAGCCCAAACACCCATCAAGCACCTAATTTGGCTCCTTCTCCCACTCCTAGAAATCAGAGTTCAAATGAAGCTTCCACTTCATCTCCAAGTGCCCCAAATGAGCTTCAAGAGGTCATGAAGCAATTGCAAAACCTAGGCAATGAGCTAGTTACTCTCAAGAGGCAACAAGCCCAAGGTTTCAGACCTTCTTATCAACCCCAAGCTCAGCCTAATAGGCAGCCATACCAACCACAAAGACCACCTAATCCAGCTGCAAATATGAATCAAACAAGGCCTCCTGCCAATAGACCATTCCAGCCCTATAATCCAAATGCCATATCTGCCTCTAAGGCATTAGTGCCAACACAGAACAACATTGCTCAGGAATATGATTGGTGCTTTCCATGCAATGAGCCTCATAACCAATCCATGTGTTTCAATGGTGCTCTCAATCAAGCATTGATGGTGACAACTACTGGAGTGGAGGGCGAGGGCAGTCAAGGAAACAACCAACAACAAGAAACATTCCAACAGCAATCAGCCCCAAATGACACCACATTGGTAAATTGGCAGGCAGAGGATTTCTGTGGCATGAACCAGGTAGTTTCCCAAGGTGTTGCAGCCAACACAAGGTCAAAAAGGAGGAATTTGGGTGAAGAGCAGCCACTAGCTCCAACCAGCCCACAACCTTCTATGACTCCAGAAATGATTGGCAAGCAAAGTCCCATTTCAAATGCACAAGGGCAGCCAAGAACAGCCCCTAGGCCAACTCAAATGCCAGTTGTTGCTGCCCACGTGCAAGGAGTAAATGTGCAAACCAAGGGACAACGCAGAGAGATCCTTCATCACCATTCAGTATCATTGATCAGATGAAGAAGACAAATGTCAATATATCTATGTGGGAATCCCTATCCATCCCAGGCCAAAGAGATCTGCTGCAAGCTGCCATGAAGGATTGGCCAACTTCGAATCAGCAGGTTCAGATGCAAGACAAAGTGCTTACAAATGTTGCCCAGCCTGAAGGAAGTCATGGAGGACAACAAGGTAAAATGTTGAAGCCCCCTCCTTTCTATGTTTCATTAATCATTGGAAATCAGCTAGTACATAATTGCATGATAGACTCCGGGGCAAGTAGCTCAGTAATGCCTAAACAGATAGCTGATCAGCTAGGGCTCCAGTATGAAATAACATCTAAAGGGGTAGTGCAGCTAGATGGGACAGCAATAGCAACAGTTGGAGTGATTAGAAATTTGAGTCTTACCTTGCACGCATGTCCAAATGTTGTTGTTTTACAAGATGTATCAATCATAGACCTTCCACCACTCTTTGCCCTTTGCTTGTCAAGGGACTTCACAGCCAAGATTGGGGGGTATTTGTCTGCTGATTGGTCACACATGCTATTCAGAACAAGATATGGAACTAAGGCCACAATCAGATCCGAACCTATTGCAAACTTCCATATTGAGCCTTACACTCCAAGTCAGATTAATGCCAATTGCTCAGCATTTGATCAAGAAGATCACCCTAGCACTGATGAGGCTGACACCAAGGTTGGAAGTATCCCGGATCTAACTCTTGATGAATGGGCAAACAAGATACATGCTTTTGATCCCTATCAAGAAGTAGAAGAATCTGTGCTAGGAGTTTATTGTTTACATGAAGAGAATCAACCTCTCCCCAGCATCACCAAGCCGGATCATAAAGACAAGAATGAAGTATGGCAATTGTTCTTTGATGGGTCAAGGAGTAGACAAGGTGCAGGAGGAGGAGCTATGCTCATTTCACCGCAAGGTATAAGGTATTACTCAGCCTTCCGTTTCTAGTTTTCCTGTTCAAACAACACGGCTGAGTATGAAGCCTTAATTCATGGACTGCACTGGGAAATGAAGAAAGGCATCAGGAATTTACAAGTATTTGGTGATAGTGAGCTGATTGTAAACCAAGTCAAAGGAAAAAATGCTGCCAAAAATGATCTGTTGAAGAACTACAAAAATCGGGTATGGGATCTTATTGAAGATCTTGAAGCTTTTAGCATCAATTCTATCCCAAGAAAAAAGAATGAAGCCGCTGACAGACTTGCAGCAATTGGGGCTGCGTTTGATGTTGTAGAAAGTATCAAAAGTGAGAAATCTCAGCCTCATATCAAATTGGTTGTGAGACCAGCTGTTCCGGATAACAATACAAGTTGGCAAGTCTTCGAGAATGATCAGCAAATTGTTAATTTCCTACAAGAAGAAGCTGAGTTCTCCGCCAGGAATCAAGACAAGCTGCATCAGCAGTATGGTGACCAAGTGGTGCAGCTGAGAACTAACAAATTACCAAAAGGCCTCATAACCTTGGA